>OY284475.1:46470581-47070581 GCA_958336345.1 Dorcus parallelipipedus
GAAAACCCTGATGAAAACTATGCACATGTACTGCAGTACTGTAGAATCCGATCTGACACATCTGTTTGTAAATTCTTTATCAAGGTGGCAATATGTTCAGCAAATTTTGGCGAAGATCTACAAAGGAATACCTACGTCAACTCCAGATCAGAGCTAATGTATCTCAATGGATCTCAACTGGAACATGGTGCCTTGGTACTTCTACGTCAAGACAATGTTCCCTCGCTTCAGTGGCGCACTAGACGCGTCCAAGAACTTTTCCCCGGGCAGCGATGGCGTTTCCTGTTTCGCCGCGGTAAAAATCGCTTGAGGTATGATCAGAAGAGGAGCATCAAAGCTGTGTGTTACCGATTGATTAGCGTGGGTAAGACGCACAGTTCGGTGAAAGCACGAGCTTTTAAGGCGGGCGGTATATTTAAAAGTAACTTTATACAATTTAAAATTAAGCAACTCAAGTTTATTCATTAACTCATTTACCCCCTTATTCTGTAACTCATAACGACATCGTTAAGTAACCGTAATTGTTAAGTGACTTATTTTGACAAATCAGTACAATAGAAATGTACCTAATGTATCTAAGCACTGATTGGTCAAAATATATCACTTAACGATGTCGCCACATGTCGTTATGAGCTACAGAATAAGGGGGTAAGTCAAAATAAATGTCACTTTAACATCAACAAATTTCAAAAACATAAACACACCTTAAAATTTAATCCGAACTATCAAAGCAGTCACTATCAGGTGGAGTCAGTTTTGCAAACTTCAGATAATCAGTTTTTAAAAGCTCTCTGGCCGTTGGTCTTGTTTCAGGATCATAAGTTAATAAACTCTGAAACAATTTTTTTAAAGGAGTTTTCGAAAATTTTGAAAATTATTGTCGGCTTACATCAACAAAGTCTTCAGCCTCTTTACTAGGAAAAACTATGATCTCTGTTAACTTACGACGTTCCCATTTAGGAAAGTTGCTTTTATAATCTGGTAGACTTGTCACACCTGGCCAAATTTCTTCCTTTGGTGTACCACAAACACGAAATATCTTATAAAGCTGATCAATTTCAGAGTCTCCGGGAAATAATGCCCTCTTTGTAAACTGTAATCAAAAATTAATTTTAAGCTTAGTGAAAATGAAAAAATTACAGAATAATTAATAACGAACCAGTTTGTCTTAAATGTTATTTCAATCAATAGATTATGTACAATTTCATTTGTGTTCAGCTTTTATAACTATTTATAGTCTTAGTTCTTTTAGGCTCGATTTTACAATTGTCGGATAAGCATTATTCTTAGAATAACGTGACGTAGATATGGAGGAACATTAAAGGATATTCGGCGAACAGTTATTCCGTCCTTACTTCACGATTGTAAAATTGGGCCTTAAAAGGAAATAAAATAGCGAAGTCAATCTACAAGTGCAAATTTTGTTTCTGGCAACAATTTGTGCACGTTTACCAACGTTGTAAATAATTTACTATTTTACAAGGCCTTGTCGAGATATTATGCTCCTCTAGATATCACGACGAGAGTGAGAGAGAAGTTCTATTACCAAAAAAACTTTTAAATATTGTAACAAATTTCTGAGATTGGGGACGAAACCGCGGTCGTGTTTCACAAACAAAATAAACATTTGTATTTTTGATTTTTAAATGTTAGGACCGACTCCAAAATTGGACCACTTCAATTTTGAATAAATGGCTGCAGCTGGAATCGTCTGAGATTCGTCCACTTGCTCTGCAACTGGACGAGCCTGATGCTTGTTTACTTACTCTGAAACTGCCTATTCAAATTGAAGCGGTCCAATATAGCCGACTTTTCCCTAATATATTCATATTTTAAACTCAAATACTGGATGATCTATGACGTCGAGGAAAAACTTCACCGGTTGATCCCTATGAGTAATTCAAACAAAAAACTTCTAATAAACATACGAGTCCAGAATCATATCATTTGGCCCAAGTTAGGATTTTACAAGTCACGTTTTAAATAATTTTGTTTTACAAACGTAAAGAAGTATTTCAGATTGTCTCTTAATCATAATTTTCAAGGTTTTCAACAATATTTCAAACAGTTTTAGCAATAATAAATGTCTATAAATTAAATTAACACTTACACTGTCCATATAGCAATTTCATTTAGATCGCTATATGTCCACCACAAAGATTTTCCAGCCCCATATATGGGCCATGCGATTCTTTTAAAATTATTTGAAACAGAACGGTATCAGATATCTCAATAATTTTTTTTCAAATAGTCTTCTTGAGTCCCTTGAAAATCAGATGGTTATTATTTTCACGTCCAAGTAATACATTTTTAGAAATGAGAACCATGATTCTGACCCACATATGAGTCACGGACTTGTGGTTCAAGAGCAGCATGAACCACATATGGATCATTGGATAGTGAACGTATTAAATTATTTAAAAAGTTATCTGTAAAATGTAAAATGGGCCAAACGATATGATTCTGGGCTCGTATGACCGATAATGCTTTTTAACGAAAGTGTAACCCTTCAAAGTTTATTACATGTTGAATGTTTATAACTTCAAGGCGATATTAAGATACTAATTTTTGTTTTCATAGGTAACAAATGAAATACGAAATAAGCCTACTGCTATTGCTTTGATTGATTGACGTTATATGTTATAAACTTAGAAGGGTTACACTTTAGAGAACAACATACATGATATTCGATTTAAGAAAAACAGATTGTATTTTTTTCTTCACTTGTGATGTACTTTCGCTCTTTCGTGATAAGTCTAAAAGAAAATACGTAAAAAGCTCTACAACTTTTGTATTTAGTCTTCTTTAGTTCTCAAAATAAATTCCCCCGGCAGAGTGCAAAATATAAAAAAAAACCTTGTACGTTGGCAGCTTCCTCAGGATAAATAATAAACTGTTATTTATCCTGAGGAAACTGGAGCGTACAGAGAAACTTCAACTCTTGAAATGACAACAACTGTTTGAGTATTTTTAATTACTGCGACAACAATAAAAACATACTAAATAAGATGCTCATGGAATCTTGAATGCTTGTCTTAGATTAAATAATGTTAAATTTTTAACTGTTATACAAATACAACGCTTAGTCGCGACACCGCGCGACCGGTTTTTGACCTACAAAGCGCTGTAGCAATCCAACAGACTTGCATCAAAATTTGCAATTATGCGATGACACACTTAATGTCCGCATTGGCCATCATGTGTGGAATATCTTATGAGACAGCAGTATTCGTTATTTGCTGTTTCCGTACAGATTGTAAGTCAAAAACCGGTCGCGCGCTATCTTTGCGTAAAGTCTTGTTGGCCGGCGAGATTGCGATGGTGTTTTTTGCCGATGAGGTTCCAATTAGGGCCGAAATAGCGCTTGCAATCCAGCCGACTTGCAACAAAATTTGCTGTTATGCAATGTTTAATTTGCAAAGTACATAAAATCACGGAATTTGAGCTCTGCGTCGTCAATCACCGAAGTTACAACCGACAATTATTTCAGTATTATTTTGTTGTTAAGGGTGAATGAGAAAAAAAGGATGGAGTTATGCTTCTTATGTCTGATGATGCAGCACCAGACGCGTTTTATTCAAGACACAGAGCTCAAACAACTTTACTCTCTTATGTATGGAGCTAACAAAGACAACAGATTCATATTCCAAGGGTATCTTTGACTTGGGTTATTATTGATCTCACGGTACATATTATCAGTTCCTTATCTATTTGTTATCGCAGTAGGCCGTAGTGTAAGCTAGTAAGTTGGCTGTCATGTTAAATTAGACAGATTTAATTTTATGTCATTTTAACATACGCCAAATTGTGACAATTCACAGATAGATCAACGAGTAAACTAGGCAAAAAGTGAAGGGAAACGTTTTACAATTTATGTATGTGAATTTGGAAGTGAATACACCCCGTGACGAAAATATCGTAACTTTTGCCTAATTCGGGGTTACCTTAAAATCTAAACCGACATGACATTCACTGTCAAAATTTAGTTACATATATGAGTACCACATTCTCACTAGCCTTTCACGGTATACTGCGATAACAAATAGATAAGGAATGGATTATATTTTATTCTAATTTTCATCGCACAAGAAAATTAATGAAAAAAAAAAAAAAAACTCCTTTGAATATACGAAGGATAGATTTTTACACAATAAATAATGATATTACTGTTAATATAATGCAAACGTAATATTGCACCTATGTTTTCATAATTTAATGAAGTTTGCTTTGGTGCACAAAAAATATGTGGGCGCCACAAATGTACCGTTAATTATTTTTATTATATGCCGATTATCTGAAATAATACGAAACCTACAACTGCAAGCGGCTAAGCTGTATGTAGTATGTACTTTATACTTGTATAATTTCAATATTTCTACATTCAAATACATGAATGAATGAATTAACAAAGTGGTGCATAATAAATATAAGACCATATTACATTCAATCAGTGTAAAATTGAGCCAAATTAACAAATTAAAATTGGTCAATGGTCATTTTGTAACAATTAGAAAATAAAAACAATGGCTCCTTAACTCGAAACAATTATCAATTAATTTCTGTTTATCAAAATTCATCCGTAGGGCCAATGAATTTTGCAAAAATGAACATTTTCTAGAAATACTAGTTTTTCCAAGTGATTTAACATATTAAGTTATTACCATTTCAGCCATAATACATCCTAAACTCCAAATGTCCACAGCAGTATTATAAATTTTAGATCCTAGCAATAACTCCGGAGCTCTATACCATAAAGTAACAACTTCATGAGTGTAAGCACGTGTTGGTAGAGAAAACGACCGTGACAATCCAAAATCAGCCAATTTGATGTGTCCCTCGTTGTCCAGTAACAAATTCTGAGGCTTCAAATCTCTGTGCAAAATTCGGTGAGAGTGTAAATATGCTATGCCTTCCATGAGTTGCTTCATGTAGCTCTGGTAAATCAAAAAGTTAAACTTAAGGGAAAAACTAAATCTTGTTACTTACACGAATTAAGTCTTCAGACAATCTGTAGTTGACAGTATCCAAATACTTTTTAAGATCCATATCAAGGTATTCAAACACAATGTGCAAGCACTTCTCATCTGTAAATATGATGTCAAGAAGCTCGACAACAGCAGAATGATGGAGAGATTTGAGCAAGCATATTTCCCGGATTGCAGTGGATGGAACACCCTCAGCCTCACCTCTGTTTTCATATCTGAGGGCAAGATAAGAAATTTTTGTAAAATATCACTCCATTGAGTCTTACTGTATGGTAAATAACTTACGACCAGGTTAGTTGAGCGCAGGCAGTGAAATAAGCTGAATCATGTGGTGCTACGAATCAATTTTACGTAAGACACACACACGATCCTGCTCATCACACAGCCAAATATTAGTAGTGTTACAAGCTTTTAGGATGTTGCTCCACGGTAAAGCGTTTAAAATACAATCAAATTAAGTTATTTAATAATTAATTTTACATGCAATTAAAGTTGAAAGTAAAAAGATTATTTGAGACACAAACACTTATGTAAACACACGCACTTATTTTAACGATATCTGCCCGTTGGCAAAAATGTTGAACCGTTGCTGGGACAACTTACTTTTCTAATTTCAGTTTTTTAAGAGCTACAAATTTTCCTGTTATTTTATCTTTTGCTTTGTAAACAACACCGTACGTGCCTTCACCGGCTACTTTTAGTTTAATAAACTGATCTAATCTGTACATGTTGGACGTTAGGGTAGCCTCCGAGAGTGCCAACATCTTCCCAAATTATTAGCGGGAAAAGCATCAAAAGTTTACCTTGCCTCCAAACATCCGCCATTCTTGTTTATAATGGAGGGCGCGTGCGCGTTCGTACTTCATTGTTTTGAAAAAGCAGATCAATAATATGCGACGTTGCCATTTGCATCACAACTACCTGATCATTAAATTAAATATTTTTACTTAAAAAGTGATCGCCCCTTTAATTGTAATAATGTAGTATAATAAATGCATCATAGGCGGTATGGTATGAACTTTATTTCAGACCGCAATTACATGTATTAATATTCGAAGAACGATGGCGTTGTAAGTTTCTGGCCACATTCAAAAATTTACAAACGTATTCATAAAATGAAAATTTTATTAAAATTGTTTAAACACGTGGCCGTCTCGCATTAATATTTTCAAAAAACTTTGAAATAAACGATCTTAACTTTAAAGTATCATTAAATTTATCAGCTTCATAATTTGAACGTATTCCAAACGACCCTGCCGATGTTGATAACGCCATTTTTGTACTTACCAAGAGTTTCGAAGTAGAACTTTTGGTGTTTTCTTTTAATTATTAAGCTGTGAAAACACTTTTTTAAGAGAGCATCCAAAAAACTTATAAGACAAGCTATAGTATTAACTTTCCGGTAAGTAGCTATGCTCTTCTTTGGATTGATGTGTTATTGCTTGACGCCATTACTATTAAATGCATATCAAAGTTTGGTATTTATTTTAGAACGATTCAATTGCCAAACATGGCGGGTGAACAGTTTTCTCTGTGTTGGGATAACTTCCATAAAAACATGAGCTCCGGCATGCATTCGCTCTTGGAGTCAGAGGACCTCGTCGACGTTACATTAGCTGTAGAAGGAAAGTACCTTAAAGCCCATAAGATGGTCCTGTCAGTATGTAGCCCGTATTTCAGGGAATTATTCCAAAGTAATCCCTGTAAACATCCCATCGTTTTTATGAAAGATGTAAGCTATGTTGCCCTCAGTGATCTCTTGACGTTTATGTACCAGGGTGAAGTTCAAGTCAACCAAGAGAACCTCGCCACTTTCATTAAAACAGCAGAAGCTCTTCAAATTAAGGGACTAACAGGTGATGGAAACGTAAGTTTCAATGGGCAACTTTAAATTCGTGTTTAATTATTTCAATGGCAGGGTGAAGTCAGTGAAATTCCTGATGAGTCCCCACCACCAGAACAAAATTCAAAACGAACGCTTCATGAAATTGATGACGTACAAACCCCTCGAGCTAAAAAACCAATGACTTATTCTACCAAGCGGCCTAAAACTCAAAGTGTACCAGAGACGAAAATTCCTAAAACTGAAACGATAACTCTGCCAGGCACTCCTTCTACTGAACAGATAATTCAATTCAAAATGGAACCTTACGAAAGTGGTGACCAATCAAATATTGAAAATACAGACGATAGTCAAGTAGATCATTTTGTGGATGAATCGGTTGATGATGGACATATCGATGAATCAGAAGACTATTCAATGTTAGAAGGGGAGGAAGAACCCCAAGCTGGTACTAGTGGTGATGCAGTCGGAGATAGTCAAGGTATGTGACGTTTTGTTCACAAGTAATTACCATCAAAGTATGTAATTTGTAAAGAAAAAACCCTAGGTTGGGTACAATTTTTTTATATTGATGACATATTTGCTTGGCAATTTGTTATTTCATAGAAAAAGTAAACACCAAATCTTAAAAGAAAATTAAAGTTTTAATTATTTTTTTTCTTTCCTCATCGTGTTTCAAATATGTAATACATTTACCTAGTAGAAAAAGATATGTACCAGAACATTTTAACACATTTTTTAGTATAATTAATCAAACTTTTGGTTTATTTTTTTTAATTTGGAAAGTAAAGATAATTTTGTGGTGAAGAAAGACCAAATAAAACTGAATGTAAAATAAACTAGAAATGATATGGTTTTATTGTAATATTAGAAAAATTTAAAAAAGATTACATTAATTAACAATAATAAATGAAATGAAAGTCAAGTTACATGCTTTGATGGATAAATAATTGTAAGTAAATGTAAAATCAAATCATTTTTAGCTTTTCCTAAATTTTCATTTATGTTTTCAATATGAAATGCAAATTGGTTTTACATTTACTTTCTTTATGTTATTCCTTGTACATGTATGTATTTGTTGCGAAATATTTTACGACATTGTAGGCAGTTGAATAAACCTACTTACATTTAGTTAATTAATTTTTAAACGAAAAATATTTGTTCTTGTCATTGAATGTTAAAAAATTTAATTATTTAATGCACTAAAAACATGATTGTCATTATGCATTTTTTATAGTTTGTGTTATGTGGTTTTGTTAAATGTGTTTGTGTGAAATGACCAGGTAAGAAATAATTTCTGTAATATAGAAAACTCACTTTGTAATGTATCTGCATTTGTTTTAGAGTTAAGTAAAGCTCAAAGATAATTTAGCAGATGTTTTGCAAAGTAGAAATTTAATAAAGGTAATGGTATTATAAATTTTAAAAATCAGATACTTTTTATATTTTTGTATCATTTTAATCTTCTTTAGAGAATACTATTCTATTAATTTAATTTTATTGATATTAATTCTCACTTCTGAAATATTGCAAAAAGTCTAGAATTTCTTATTTTTAAGTGAAATAATAATTACTTTTAAATTTAATAAATCATAGGGTCTTATGTGAAAATTTTTATAGATTTTGTATTTAATACTGGTAATTTGAAATTTTATTAGTTATTAGTTATGATGCCGTCAGTAATTAGGAATTTTATATCAGTTTTAACTTTGGAGGGTACAACTATAATTAGCTGCTTAGTTGAGTGTAGTAATTAATATTACTGTTAATGAAGACTTTCAAAACAGTGATATATTGAGTGGGTGGGTGGCTTTTTATAAAAGGTATGTTCTTTTTGAAGTTTAATGTTGTTCAGTGATTGCTAAGTGATTATTGTGTAGGTGCAAGCATATAGTTTTTTGGCCTCTGTTCTGACTGGCTCGTAAAAACTGTCTGTCAGAAATAATGTGATTCGTGAGATCGAGAATCGTTGAGATCAGAAAATTATCCTTCAAAACAGATAAATGAGAATCGTCGAACTGTAAAATAATTTTATGAAAGAAGTAAATAGCGGCATAGCTGGCAAGGAAAAGTAACTGTCGACGCACGTTTCGGTCTTTTTAGACCTCATCAGGACAGGATAACCAAGATGTAAGGTGTTGACACTTGGAAATAGAAAACAACAAATGAAGCAACAGACCAGGAGACAGAATGCACATTTGCTGCAACCACTGAGAAGACCCGCAATTCGAGGGCAACATCCAGTATAGCAACGGAGTCAAACAAGATCAACCTGCGTTACTTCAAGAAAAAGCCGGGATATAAATAACGGAAAGGTTAACGCCAGGAAAATACAATAAAAGAAACAAATAGCGGCATAGCTGGGAAGGAATTTATTGTATTTTCCTGGCGTTAACCTTTCTGTTATTTATATCCCGGCTTTTTCTTGAAGTAACGCATGTTGACCTTGTATGCCTCCGTTGCTATACTGGATGTTGCTCTCGAATCGCGGGTCTTCTCAGTGGTTGCAGCAAATGTGCATTCGGTCTCCTGGTCTGTTGCTTCATTTGTTGTTTTCTATCTCCAAGTGTCAACACCTTACACCTTGATTATACTGTCGTGATGAGGTCTAATAAGACCGAAACGTGCGTCGACGGTTACTTTTCCTTGCCAGCTATGCCGCTATTTACTTCTTTTATTGTATTTTCCTGGCGTTAACCTTTCCGTTAAATAATTTTATTACGTTTTTATACCTAAATTTATTTTGAATGTTGAAGTGTTGTGGAACAATGCATTTTGGGAATTGATCGATGAAGTATTAAGGTAAGTTGACTTACGTTTTTGTTTAGTAAACCTTAAAATAATGCATTTCAATAAATTATTAAAGAATCATGAAGAACTTAATTCAATTTGAAAGCTTCAAAGCTTAAATTACTCTATGTTAAAGATTAAAGAGGAAGGCTAAAGTTACAATTTTTTTTATTTGTTTTTCCAACTAAAAGTTGGTGACTTAAATTGTATTTATTCTTTTAGCTTAATTTTTAATTATTGATGTTTAAAGTTTTTTAGTTATGCTGTTAATTATCCTTAATTAATATAATCTTTTCGGGCTGATAGTTTATGAATGTATGCAATTTGTTTTATTATAGCTGTTTTCCCTAAGCAAAACTTACATTGACTCTTTATGTCATATTTGAACGCATATAAGTTATGAGAAAGGAACTTTCACACTCTGGACAAATCTGAATTTTCTTTTACATTGTGACTGTGTAAATAATTTTTAAATTTAAATATTTTTTATGTCGACTACAGTTATGTGCTTGATAAGCTGTTTTTCGTTTAAAAATCAATTTTTTCACGTAAAATACCTACCATGACGTAAAATATTAATAAACAATATTTTCATTTGTATTATCTTTTATAAGGGTCCCTCAATAAAATTTTAACAAAGAAAGAACCTAACACGGGCATTGTGGTGGATGGTTTTGTGTATCACCAAAACTCAGTTAAAAGAAATTCTGAAATAAGGCAAGTATTTTATAATTTATATACAAAAGCCATAAGTGTAATGAAGTAATTCCAGATTAAATTAAAATTAAATTGATTCAACTGACAATATTATTTTTAAATCGGAGGATATTCACCTCACCAGATCTCTAGTGGAAGTGGAAATTTGTCAAAGGTAATCGGGTGTATTCCATATGTCAGTGATTAATAAACACTGAATTATGCGCATGTGCTGTCGCTTTTAACAACTTTTTAAATATTTTGCTATTCAACAAGTGCAAATGACCTTCAAAAGAAGGATATGCAATTATGTTCAGTGATTATATTTTACAAATGAAGTTAACTAATGTTTAAAATTGTAAAATAACCACCGTGTGCTTATGAAATACGTCTTCAATCAGTGATTTAAAAGCAGTGGTTAAGAAGTTATTATTTTTAAGCACAGTGTTAATAAAGTGGCAAATAACCACCTGAATATTGTTAATTGAAACATAATTTTAATTTAATTTGTGAAAACAAATAAATATATAACATCTTTGTAATTACAGATATTTGGTATGTTCTGAATATAAGCGACTTGTTTGTCGAGCAAGAGCTCTTTTGCCTATAAATGGCTCGAGCGAGGATCTTGTTTTAACAAGAAATCATAATCATCCACCTATTAAAGATATTGAGGACAAGTTTTATTTCTCAAGAAGTCTGAAGGAATTAGTAAAGTCAACACCCGATTTTCCATTGAAGGAAGCTTATGATACTATACGAATATTGTAAGTTTTTATTGCTATCCATTCGGAGGCGGAAGGGTTTTATTATGTTTGAAAGACAATCAGTTAAATCATTCAAGTATCATTTTCAAAACAACATATTTAGTGGAGTACTTTTAAATTGCAATTAATATTCG
Organism: Dorcus parallelipipedus; assembly: GCA_958336345.1. Taxonomy (NCBI): domain Eukaryota; kingdom Metazoa; phylum Arthropoda; class Insecta; order Coleoptera; family Lucanidae; genus Dorcus; species Dorcus parallelipipedus. Next base: position 46,481,797 of record OY284475.1, read on the forward strand.
GCTGGTAATTACCTGAGCTCGGAACTTTTCTTCTGACAGTCTTAAAAAGTATATGATTTTTTGGGAAGATGCGGTAATCTAGTGCACAGGTTAATTCTAATAAAATACACGATTGCGATTGAATTTTTTCGACTTTTATAAATATTAGTATCAATTACTAGATAATGATTACGAGAAAAAAAGTGACTAATGTAGACTAGTGGAAGTGAGGTTTCCAATTAAATGAAATATACGTGACATATTGCAGTGCGATTGTTTTAAACCTCGGCGCAGAAAAGAAATGAGTTCACAGCAGATTTCATGAGCGTCGCATGGGGAAATATTAAATCGGTTTATCCTTGGTAATTAGTCTGTAGGTCGGTACAGGCAGGCATGGGCGTCCTATGATTTATGAATTTTGTAACTGGTATATTGCAATATTATTTTCTGTTTGACGCATACAGAGTATTAATATTATTTCTTTCCTGTAATAGCTCTATTTTATTATAAATTTGAATATAAAAGATGCGATAATATACTAATGAATTAATTTATTTTAAAATGTAAACCGATTTAATATTTCCCAATGTGACGTTCATGAAATCTGCTGTGAACTTATTTCTTTTTTGCACCGAGGTTTAAAACAATCGCACTGCATTACGTATATTTCGATTGATTGGGGGCATAACTTCCACTGGTCTGCATTAGTCATATTTTTCTTATAATCGTTATCTAGTAATTTTTTTTATCTGTGGTGGTTGCCCAGCGGGGTCCTAAGTCATAGACGTGTCAGGACCTCAGGAGCGGGAGTGTATGTGATGTGTGTAAAGTGTTCCATGGCTTTGTTACTTCCAAATTTCCTCGCCGTTTTAAGGGGAAGCAGTGTCGAATTTTATTCCCAACACTGAAGGGTGCCAGAAGTCGATACCGAACCGAGCACAGTTCGAACCGACGACCATGCGATTGCATGGCCGATCCCTTACCATTTGGACCGTTCAAGCGTTCAAATTGATGCTAGTATTTATAAAAGACGGAAAAAATTCAACTGCAGTCGTGTATTTTATTAGAATTAACGTGTGCACTCGATTGCCGTATCTTGACGAGCTCAAGTAATTACTGTTCTGGTATTTAGAAGATATATTTGTAAGCGGTGTTGAATGTTCCAGAACAGGATTGAAAATCTTCTAAGTATTATAAAACGGAGGTAAGAAAACATTTAGTTTAGTGCGTAAGAAATTCAATCGTGAATTTTTCTTTTGTAAAATTGCGTTGGAAAAGATAAAATATCGAATTTTGAATAATTTGCAAGAAGTTAGTCAGCTGTTGATTCAAAATTGATTAATTATTTCTCTGTCAAAGCCAGAAAAAATTAATTGTTAGAGTCTCATCTAAAATAGTTTCTGGATCAATTTGAATATTTTAAAAGACGAAGTAAACCATTGTAAACCATTGCTTTTGGAATTTAATATAGTAAGATTCTCACTTTTTCTTGGCATGCAGACACTGAAATGAGGAAAGCTGAACACTTATACAGGGTGGTGATCAAATCCCGCGTCAAGCTCATAATTTGTTTATTTAATGTTTTTTTTTGCAAAATCCTGAAACAGGTCAATTATTAATTTTAAAAAGACACATTTTAGTACAAAAATCTTTTCTCGACCGGCATTTATTTTTCCGCTGTGAGGTCATCATTAATTTTTCTAAATGGCAACCCTAACTTTTTATGGAGATTTTTATAGTGCTCCTTGTCAGCAAAATGGTGATGCAAAAAAAAAGAAGGGCGATCAAAATCTGCATGAAAAAATAGTCATTTAAAAAAATTAACGATGACGTTACAGCGGAAAAACAATTGCACTAAAATGTGTCTTTTTAAAATTAAAAATTGACCTGTTTCGGGATTTTGCAAAAAAACATCAAATAAGCATGTTCAGATCGGATCAGGATCATTTCAGAAACGAAAGCGCCTAAGATTTTTCAATTTATGTCAAATTTTGATTTATGTTATATGGTAGATATAACCTTAGAAATTAAGGCAAAAGTAAACCTTTCCTTTGAAAAATGTCCGTGCGACGCACAATTTGATATGAAGTTAGCTTTCCTTAGTAAGTCTACCTTGAGATTGGTCTGTGCATACGGGCATGAGTCCTGAAAATAACTTATTATATTATATTATAAAACACTTGACAGGACAAATGACACTAGTGACAATTCTATTCGCAGCCACGACATATTTTTACGAAAATAAAATGTTTTCATAACCAATGCTACCGGAATATTAAACGAACACATGACAATATGTAGGGTCATTGTCACACCTTATGGAATATTTGCCTAAATAATTTAAATAATTTAAAAATGTGCAACTACCCCATTTGTAAATTAATGCATATATAGGTTTTAAAAATGTTTTTAAAATTGTGGAAAAAAAAGAGAAATGTTATTATTAAAGAGTATGTTTAAAAATTAAACACAAAACACACAATTTTGACTTCCACTGGTTTATTTGTTTACAAATTATAACAATTGTTACAATTGTGTATGTATTGTAACAATTGTTACAATAATTGTAAACAAATAAACCAGTGGAAGTCAAAATTGTGTGTTTTGTGTTTAATTGTTGACTTGGATTTTCATCAAGTAAATGCTACACATCTATTAATTTTGTGTTTAAAAAGGTCGTCTCTTCATATTTACCAATACAAACAATTAAAAAAATATTAATTGCGTTAATATATATTTTGTAAATTTGCGTCTGATTCACAAAACTTTTAAGCAGTGCTATTTTGAAAAGGCAGAGTGCTGTAAATAATCGAAATTGGTAGAATTTATTCCGTCAACGGCGCAGCGTTTTGATCTGCTCACCTGCAGTTTCTACTTCACGATAGCAAAATGTTTTCCTTGGTTTTAGGCATCCTAAAGGAGCAGAACTATGTCCTTATACGAAAATAGTTTCGGCTATGAGGAGGTGGAGATACGGTGGTAATAAATAGAAGAGAAATGTTTAAACTGCAAGGTTTATTAAGTTCATGTTTAAAGGAATAAACATTTAAAATCTGTTGGTTGTCAGATGTGCGAGTTCAGAGTACACACAATTGAGAGAAGTTTTTTTAAAAAATCTTGTAACTTTTTGTGCTTAAAATGTTAAATGTAAATATATCGGTTGTAGTTTTCTTTCTATTGTGAACACCAAAAAAACCTTAGACATTATTATTATATTACCTAAAGCGTATTTTACAAGAGCAAGTAAAACTGTCAGAACTGTCTGAGAGTGCTTCCAAATAATTTGCATAATGTAAACAGTGTCCAAGAGTAAACTTCTCTCTTAGACATAAACTTCTAACAATTTTACTTGCTCGCGTAAAGTATGCTTAAGATATAGATTGATCAATTTGAACGATTCATCATTGGGGCGTGTTCGGAAACTCAGAGCGTTACTCTTGGGTAATATTTTTTCTCTCATATAAATCATTTTGTATATTTTGCTTTTCACTTTATTCACTCTGTTGGTATAACTCTTATACTTACTCCCTGTATTTTCGAACACGCCCTTGCTAATTTATTTTTGAAGATAGAAATTCGGTTAAATAAGATTCAGTACTTTTTTATGCTCATTTTGAATTTCTAATAATAATAAAGAAAAGCAATTGTAAAAATATTTGTACAAACGTATTTTAAAATTAAATAGTTTTGTAATAATTTTTTAAATCTATTTAGCAGACTGATTTTCCTTTACGACACCAAAATTTATTAAATTCATCCACGAAATAACGAAACAATAAAAAAATTCAAACGAATAAGGTTGATCAGATATAAAATTAAGTTGTCTAAATAACTGATATTGTTACGACTTCGGGGTTCACAAATTGTTATCGTTATTTATTTTTAAAACACTTTAATGTCTACGATCATTTAACACAACGGAAGCACAATAATATCGAGCTGTACACTTATCTAACAAAATAACACTTAATCGTCCTACTGATTCGCTTACTACCAATCGCTTTCTAAATGAGACTGATTTAAATATCCCGCTCCCTCGGGATTTTATAAGAACCAGCGCTATTTTGGAATAGCGGCGAATAACACTAGATTAGTCCAGTAAATTCTATCATTCGGTGCGAGTCTAGAATAGATTAGAATCTTGTCTGCATCATAGGTGGCGCGACCAGTATAAAAATAGAATTTACTTCATGGAATGTAACACTGCCCCCTCCTTAATTCTGTTCGTCTTTCATCTTTCCAGGGAGTAGCTTCCGTATTCTGTACACTACGTCATTAATTCTCTTGATTACTTCGTAGGGTCCGTCCCAAGGCGCCTGCAGTTTGGGACATAGTTCTCGCGTCCTTTTGGGGTTGTACAGCCACATTTGTTTCCCTGGTTGAAAGCCCATTTGATTGGCTTGTCTATCGTACCGGGTCTTCATTTTGTCGGTGACCAGATTAATGTTTCGTCGCACATATTGGTGAGTGCTCGCCAATCGAATCTCGAGGTCCTGCAGGTACTTGTGCAATTCAGACCTCCTAGCTTCTGGACAGGTCACATAGCAAACTCGATACGGCGATTGCTTGGTAGTGTCATGTATTGCCGAACGATATGCTATTAGAAAAATGGGCAAATGTTGACCCCAGTCGCATTGGTTTGTGGAGACTACTTTGGCCAAATGTCTCTCTAGAGTTCTATTGAATGGCTCTACCATGCCGTCTGACTACGGATGTAACGGGGTAGTGTGCGTTTTAAAAATGCTCAATGCTCAATGCCTTGAAAGACGCTTCCTTCGAAATTTCTACCTTCGTCGGAATGAAGCTCCATTGGCACCCCAAATCTTGTTATCCAGTTCTCTATGAGAGCAGTGGCGATAGTTGTTGCTTCCTGGTTATGCAACTTGTAACCTTCTGGCCATTTAGTGAAGTAATCGGTTACCACCATGATGTACTTATTTCCGCTATCGGTTTCTGGAAACGGGCCGGCTATGTCAATGACACTTCTCTCGAAGGGTGCACCGACGTTGTACAGATGTAGTCTTCCTCGTCTTTTTCGCAGGTCCAAACAACTGCCTTGCAGTTAATACATCTGGCACACCAATTCTCTACATCGGTTCTACATTTCACCCAATAAAACCTTTCTCGAACTTTTGCCAATATTTTATTGAAGCCTAAGTACCCACCTGACGTACCAACATGTATTTCTTCCAAAACTTCGGCAATTACAATTTTTGGAAGGACTAACTGCTCTTCAATTTCGCTGCCATCAGGTGACAGTAGCTTTTGAAAATTGGGCCTTTTTCCTTCCAAGAGATTATATCAAAGAGGATATAAAGGAGAGGTAAAACTCCCTAGCTTACAGTTGGCGGCATGTGTACACTAACGCCTCGAGGAGTAGCTGGCTGAACTAAATTAATAAACAAAGAAACGGCGCCAATTTTAAATATATATTTCAAATTATTTGTTGGAAATTCAATATCTTTGTGTCAAGGGCATAATTAGGAGATTATAGCTCTAGAGTATGTTTAAATGTTCGAGGGCTATAATCTACAATTATGCACGTGATACATACATTTTATTTAATTTTGACCAAAATTTATGAATTCCATATTTTTATATCGTATGCGAATGATGTGCAAGTCGCATCGCTTCTCTAAAATAATTATGTGAATTGTTTGCGTTACTATGGATATGTTTAGGTTGCTACAGGTTTGTTTATTTTAAAGCCCTCTCCCTTGAGCGATAAAGTCCTAATTATGCCCACAATAAACAAGATTATGGTTCCAAAGTGAAATAAAATTTTAAATAGTCGTGACGTTGAAATAGAATACTACCCACAATTTTGTGTTTTAACTTTTTATTTTCTAAAGTAAGAAAAAAAGTTAACAAGAAAAAATATTTAGTGATTTAAACTGTTTATTTTTTAATAGTTGTTAGGTTGTTAGTTAAAATTATATAATGCCTACTTCGGGAAAATTAAAATACCTTTGCAACATACTTGGTTGCAAAAATGAGTATTACAGTGAATTAATGCACCTAAGAATAAAATGGTTTGAAAGTATTAATAAATTTCTTCCTACTGGATTACATTTACCATATTCAGAAAAGACATTACGAGTTTATGATGATCATTTTTAAGAAACTTCATTTACAAGTTCTTTGCGAACAAAATTATTATCAGGTGCAGTTCCTGAATGTTACACATCAACTACTTTCCCGGAAGTACTGGAACAAGCTTCTACCAGTGTGCATGTTGTTGATCAACCCTCTTCGAGTATGGATTCTTTCCTTCAGCCCTCTACTTTTACGACAAGAGAACTTCTATTTACATCTCAGCAAACACTAAGTACGCCTACGGAAATGTTACCTTCCACTCCAACAACCCAAGGCAAGAGGCATAGTACAACATTTAAAAAGTCGCTGTTAACAGCTTTAAATGTACGTAGAATAAGAGAATTAACACAAAAAAAAAAGAAAAAATTATACTATATACAGAACACAACAAAAACATTTAAGCAAATTGAAGAGAGCTTTATTCAAATCAAAAAATACATTAAAGACTGCATTTAACTTATAAAACTCAAAATGTTCAAAACCCTAGAGTCAAACCTTGATCCTGCTGGTGTAGAATTTCTTACATCACAAATTACTAATGCTCCTAGAAGGTGTCAAAAGTGGAAAATAAAAAATATTTGCGTTAGCCTTGTATAAAAGGGGACCAAAATGTTACCGATTTCTAAGTAAATGTTTAAAATTGCCATTAAGGGTCACGGTGAATTGAGGGTATCCTCACAACGACGCCTGGAAGGTAGCGGTTAGCCTAGCTGGTCACTTAGATGCAAGATTTCTACCAATAGTTTCAAACGGAGTACCGCACATTGAAGCTGGGCCGGTCGCCTGTTTGCTAGCGGGTCAAGACGCTGGTCGCTGCAAGAATGACATTTTATATTATTCCAGCGACCAGCGAGCGGGATGGATGTGGAAAAATTGATCAGTCTTGTACACAGCAGACTACCTTTCTGGAATCAGGCACATCCTGAACATCAGAGATGATAGTATTTTCCAAATTCATGTCTGCTCTCATTAATAGGATGTACACTATTATTAGAAGGAAAAGCGGGTATGCGATGACGTAACAGCTCTCGCTTGAATGCTGCCACCGTTAGTATTCAATTCACCGTGATCAAGGGTAACATTACAAAAATACTTACAAGGTTTTCCATTTGAGACTGGTGTAAGCTATACTCTTTTAACCCTTCAGCACCGTTACTCGCATGGATTACAACTGTAGTCCAGATTAATTATTATTAGTATCATTGCATTTTCAATTTATTCAGTGAATCAAACAGATGTGGTTATTAACTATCTTCTAAGAAAATGATTAGAAAAAATTCTTAGTAATTTTTTTGTGTAAACAAAGTTAAATAATAATGATTTGTGAGAAATAAACCGTTACTAGAGATCATATGGCAATTTATTTCATTGAATATAAATTAAGTAATAATTTTTTTTTGTTATTTTTTGTTATTTGAGGTAGGAAAATTATAAATGTGTTGAAAATAATATAAATAAATAGCAAGAAACAACTACAATAACTCGTGAAGATATGATAAAATGATTTATGTGAATACTCGCGTGGCACACACTCAAACTTGCCAGTGTTTTATAGAAAAAGTATTAATCTAATAATCACAAAACCTTACTCATAACTTTATTGAACATATAATAGACAGCTACTTAAAGCGCTACCTCTGTATATAAAAGTGAATTTGACTTATGCGCGAAATATAAACCCTGGATTACAATTGTAATCCACGCGAGCAATGAAGGGTTAAGTCATATTGCCTCGAAAATGAAAAAAATGGGCAAACGGGACAGATTATGTACTTTGCTTTTTAACGAAATAAAAATATCTGATCAATTAATGTATATAAAGTCAGCAGATAAAATTATTGGGTATGTGGATCTTGGTTCTTTAGGAAGAAAAAATATAGCTAATCAGTATGTAATCATGTATCATAAGTATTTATGATCACTGGGATAAAAAAAAAATGGAAACAGCCTATTGCATATTATTTTAAAAGGACACTATTCAAACAGTACACTTGAAAGTGATAAAAGAATTAATTACATCTTTACAAGCAGTAGGTCTGAAGGTGGTATGTACTATTTGCAATTTAGGAAGCACCAATAGAGCAGCATTAAATCAACTACATACAAGCATTGGAAGACAGACCAGGTCCGTACTTTTCTGTAAACAATGAAAAAATTATTATTTTATTTGACCCACCATATTTATTAAAATTAACCAGAAATGCTCTACTAAAATATAACATTCAGTATGAAATAAACAAAGTAGCTACGCTGGAACATAGTTTTCAATGTTTCAAACATGACAGGACTAAAGATTTCAGTGTTTATATAAACTTAAGATTATTATTTTGAACTCGATAAAAATCCTAAACTTAAGATGAGAGTATCAGTAGCTGCTCAAACGCTGTCATACCGTTGCAAGTGCCATAGAATCGATGATTTCCCACAATTTACTTCCTTCTGATGCAATCTTTACTGCAGAATTTGTAGATGATGTAGACAGGATTTTTGATAGTTTCAACGGCAGATCGCTTCATGGTGAAGTGGGAAAGAAGTTGCGATGTCGTAAATCTGAAAGATCAGATCACATAAAGTTTTGGAATTCCATCGAACCAAAAATTGCAAGTTGAACATTTATTGATAAAATTAATCCCACAAAAATTATAACAACATTGCCGTTTAAAAAAGCTTGGCTTTCAAATATTGAAGCTATATTAGAAATTTGGAAAGTGTTTAAACACGAAGGTCTTCGATTTTAGCTACACGATCCTGGAATCAAGATCCTGTAGATTTATTTGGTACAATTAGGCAATATGGAGCTGCAAATACTAGTCCTACATGTTACCAATTTATATCAGCACTAAAAACATCTGTGTTTAATAATTTAATTGCTCTCCATAGTAAAAACGCAAACTGTGAAAAAGATGACTGCAGTATTTTACACAATCTCTAAGCTTTATTAGAATAAGATTATCAGCAAACAGAACTTACCAATATCAGTGAAAATGAACTTTCTAGTTTCGATGTTCCATCAATACAGGACACTTCTGATTTTGACATTCAGGCAGTGGCATACGTTTGTGGTTATTTAATCAAGAAAATTGGACACCTAATTGTGATACCTGTAAGAAATCATTACTAAGTGAAACTGTGGAACCTCAACATACTTTTACTATGTTTAAAGAAGTAGATGACAAACAAAGACTGCAATATGTATCTAAGGACTTAATTAATTATATAGTGTGTGTTTATGATTTTGTGATAAACATTTTAAAAAGACATGGTCATATTGTAAATTTAAAGCAGAAACTAATAAATGTTTTAAGTTTTATCGATATACATATAGTTTAAGTGCAGCGATCATCCGAACATTATCATAACATTAAGCAAATTTTTGCGAGATACCGGTATCTTTGTGTATGTATTCATAAGAATACCACTCCATTTTTGCGAGAAAAGGTATCATAGGGAATCTCAGATGATGTCATTATTGAGCGTCAAATAACATACCGAATGTAACACAGGTCGCGAGGTGTGTTACTTGCGGTATGAGTATAAAGTGAGGTTAGTTGTTAGAAAGAGTGAGATATATACTATACTTCTATACTTTTTCTTAATAAGGCAATGCATTTTATTTGTGAAAATAACGTGGGGAATAATTAAATGTTTTTCCTTATGCGAAAAAACTTATAATAAAATAAAATTCCATTTTGATGTACATACTAAAGGCCAGTACACAATGGATTTGCATAAAACATAAGACATAGGACATAAGCCGTAACAATAATTCGACCTATGTAAAGAAGTGCGCTGTAACACAATAGCTCCGTAACGAGAACAAAGCAAATGTGTTTCTTACGGCTTATGTCTTATGTTTTATGCAAATTCATTGTGTTCTAAGCTTTAACAGCTGCTTATGGTATAGTTAATTTTTAAGTGAAATTGTTACACGCACCTGAAATATACCACACCAATACATACTTTTTTCATTTTCTCGAATCAAGCGGTAACACAAGAACTTAGTAGTGGGGGGTTAAATTAATATAACCGCATATAACCATAACGCATCATACCGGTATCTCGCAAAAATTTGCTTATTATTAAATGTAACACTGGACGTTATCATAAGAAAATATTACAAGGACCTATATCGCAATTCTCAGTTTAAACGACGATTATCTAAATAACAGTAAAGGTACGTAGTGTTTCAAATTCCACTTATTAGTCTTTTTTACATGTGTATTGTTGAGTGTATTTAACAAACATTACCAGTTTCCTTTATTTATAAGGAACAAGGAACCAATTTTACAAAAGCTTTCACTTGAATACTTACTTTGAATCGTCCTTGAATTTATCACAACAAAGGTTTGTAGTTTGTGTTACCATAGATACTAATTCCAAGGTTCTAATATAGTTATGGTAAATTGTGATTGTTAAGAATTTTCAAATTACAGTTTCTTACTAAAAATAAAACCGAATGAAACCAAACATCTACAATCAGCACTTCACATATATAACCTCAATTTCACATTCTAAACAATCTAAATTTAAATATGAAACGCAACTACGCAAGCGCTAAAACGTTTAGTTCAGCCAGCTGCTCTTAGGCGCTGTAACCGCTAGTCTCCTTGTTTATCTATACAGCTCATCCCTCTCGTATACAGGGTGAGTTTTTTTCGATGTTTAGCATTGGGATCTCGGAAACTAGCAGAGCTAGAGAGACGGTTAAATGGGGAAAGATTTGTAGTTTTATGAGCCCAGTTTAATGCAGCTTTTGTTTTTTTCTTAAAGTTCATGGCTGGCTAGATATTTTGAAAAAACTGATTTTTTATAAATTCGTTAAATGCATATAGCTCGGTTATTATCGATTTTAGAGAAAAGTTGCAAGACAAAAGTTGTACAGAATTATGTTCTTAATTAAACAGTCCAACTAACTTTTCCATATAAGCTCTTATTTTTCAGTTATGACATAAACATCAGTTTTTTTTAAATGGAAACCATAGTAGGCCATGAGTGAAAAAGAAAGGTCTTTTTTTTACCTTTTCAACGATGTAACATTCGATATGATTATTTAAAAAAACGACGGAGATACGACAGTTTTTCTCTTTCAAAATTGTTAATATGGTTGGCCATGGAAACAAAAGTTTATTGACAAATGCAAGTTATAAATGGTGAGCAAATAAAAATCAGATTAGAGTAGGCGCTGCAAAAAAATGTATGTCTGTGATTAAATAAAAGGTCAATACATTTGACAGTCCATGAATGTATTACATTAATTAATTCAGTTAATCACAAACATTGCACAGCCCACTCTAATCTGATTTTTATTTGCTCACTTATATTACTTTGACGTTTTGATCGCCGTTTCTTTTTTACATACGTTTCAGAATCAAAACTCTAATACCAACAATGGTTCAATATTTCAATAGCCTCCTAGGAGAACCTTCCAACCTTTTAACAAATCTAAACTATCGAGAACAAAAATAAACTAAAAATATTCCTAAAGACGTTCGAAAAGACCACCATTATTTGCAATACATAAATTACACCTCTTTAAAATTGAATTTACTGCTTTCCTAATAGAACGTCCGTCATTAGGGGCTATTCTGTAACTTATTAACAGGCTGTTAAAATTTAAGGGTACGTTAAAATTCAAAATAGAATCTTGTGATTCGCTGTTACTACGATAACTGTACTTTTTATTTAATCACAGATATACATTTTCTTTGCAGCGCCTACTCTAATCTGATTTTTATTTGCTCATCGTTTATAATTTGCATTTGTCAATAAACTTTTGTTTCCATGGCCAACCATATTAGCAATTTTGAAAGAGAAAAACTGCCGTATCTCCGTTTTTTTAAATAACCATATCGAATGTTACATCGTTGAAAAGGTAAAAAAAGGCCTTTCTTTTTCATTCATGGCCTACTATGGTTTCCATTAAAAAAACTGATGTTTATGTCACAACTGAAAAATAAGAGCTTATATGGAAAATTTAGTTTGACTGTTTAATTAAGAACATAATTCTGCACAACTTTTGTCTTGCAACTTTTCTCTAAAATCAATAATAACCGAGCTATACGCATTTAACGAATTTATAAAAAATCAGTTTTTTCAAAATATCTAGCCAGCCATGAACTTTAAGAAAAAAACAAAAGCTGCATTAAACTGGGCTTCTAAAACTACAAATCTTTCCCCATTTAACCGTCTCTCTAGCTCTGCTAGTTTCCGAGATCCCAATGCTACACATCGAAAAAAACTCACCCTGTATATCCTCTTTGGATTATATCCCTTATGTCTTCCTTTTGGCGTTGCTCTTGGCTTATAATCTCTGGTTGCCATTGGTTGTTTGTGATATGTGTTCTTTTGATAAGAATTATTTCTTCCTTGTCCTCCAATTTCAAGCCGTGCCAATAATTTTCAGGACACGGTCCTCTGGAGAGTGCATCTGTATTATTATGGACACGACCTGGGCAACCTATCCATCGACCTATTCATCTGGCAAGCCAGCCTTCTATATTCTTGAGCTGGAGCAACCACTTCAATGCTGCATAGTCTGATCGAAGATGAAACTGTCGACCTTAAAGATACTTGTGAAAATATTCCACTGTTTTCACCACTGCAAAGAGGTCCTTCCTGGTTACACAATAGTTTTTTTCAGCTTTGGATAAAACTTTCCTGAAGTAACCGATAACACATTTTTCTCCGTCCTGCACTTGTGATAGCACGCCCCCAATTCCGTGATTGCTAGCATCAGTGTCAACGTTGAATTGACCCTCTAGTCGTGGATAGGACAGTATCGGTGCAGATATTAGAAAATCCTTCAGGTTGTCAAAAGCTTCTTGACAGTCTCCGCTCCAAGAAAATGTTGTTTTTCCTTTGGTCAGCGAATGCAGAAGTTTGGCTGTCTTTGCAAAGTCTTTCACAAAACGTCTGTAATATGTGCATTATCACAGGAGACTTCACAATTCATGGACATTTTTTGGTGGTGGCCAGTTCTTAACGGCTGAAATTGATCCGTTGCGGCTCCTGCTTCTGATATGACGTGTCCAAGATATTTCACTTCCCTTTGGAAGAATTCGCATTTGGCAGGATTCAGTTTCAATTTTGCCTCTTTTATTTGGAAGACGTTTGTTAAGTTTGCAAGGTGCTCTTCTTTTGTTCTTTCAACAACAATTACATCGTCTAAGTATACGAGGCAAGTTTTCCAGCTAAGTCCGCGCAATACCAATTCTATGAGTCGTTCAAAAGTAGCTGGGGCGTTGCAAAGACCAAAAGGCATCTCTTTGAATTGCCATAAACTATTTCCAGCAGTGAAGGCCGTCTTTTCCTTGTCTTCGGGATGCTTGCCAATAGCCATTTTTCAAGTCTAAAGTCGAAAGCCATTTCGCACCGGATAAGGTATCTACAATGCGATCGAAAATGATTGAGCGTCCTTCAAAAATATGTAATAATTTCGATAAGAAAAGCTCCTAGAAAACTCAATTAAGGGGATTCTTTTAAGCAGAAATCAATGCAATGTTATGCATTTTTTGTCGGCGAATTGTGGCTTTCGTTATGAATAAAACTTTCTGAAAAAAATATATGTGATTTAAGTAGTGATTGCCCGCCGCCCGTTGCAGATGCAGAGACCGGCAGAGACCGCATGCAAGAGTTAGCGTTATGCCGACTCTACTTTAACTCCGTTTTGCAGCACAATTTTGTCAACGAATTACGGAAGTTGTAATTAATCAATACAATTTAAATTTAACCAACATATCAAGGACATGTAAAACAAAGGCTGTGGACCACTATTTTCTTAAAACGTGCACTTCACTACAGCGTTGTACAGTAGAGCCAATTAATTGAAGGTTTGGATTTTTTTTTTGGAAAAGCCTACTTGTATTTAATACTCCTATGCGTCAAGGTACCTCGATCATCACTACTTAAATCACATATATTTTTTTCAGAAAGTTTTATTCATAACGAAAGCCACAATTCGCCGACAAAAAATGCATTGATTTCTGCTTGAAAGAATCCCCTTAATAAACAAACCATGCACAACATGGGATCGCTATTGATTGTCACCTGACCATGAGTATTCAAAAACGCTAAAATTCTCTAGGCCGAAGGTAGTTTTGATCACCTTTGGGTATTTATTTTCTCAAGGACGCTCAATCATTTTCGATCGCATTGTATTGTGTCATCGATCCAGGGCAAAGGATAACTGTATTTTCTCGTGACATCATTTAATCGTCTATAGTCCACACAAAAACGCGTGCTGCCATCCTTCTTAGTCACCAATACAACGGGAGATGCCCATGGACTTTGCGATGGTTCTATAACACCTTGGTCCTGCACTTTCCTGATCAAATTTTCGGCTTCTTCTCTTTTTGCCAGTCGTCGCGCGGGTTCTCGAATTGGATTCGAGTCGCCAGTGTTTATTCTGTGATGTACAACATCTGTCAGGGTTAAGTCATCATCGGTGTAAGCAAAGATTCCTTTGAATTTTCGGAAACGGCTCTCGTATGTCTTCTGTTTCTTTGGGTTTCAGCACTGTTGATGTACCTTCCAGCAATTTCTCTAGTAGTGGTGGTAGATTATCAGATTGATGCCGAGCGGATGCATCGTTCACTTCAATAGAAGCAATTGCTTCACATTTGTCCACTACAGTTCCGCTGGGTATGGGTATTTGTTGCGACGTCGCGGTTCACAAATTGTACACAATAATATCGACCTGTACACTTATCTAACAAAATAACACTTAATCGTCCTACTGATTCGCTTACTACATCGCTTTCTAATTGAGACTGATTTATTATATCACGCTCCCTCGGGGTTTTATAAGAACCAGCGCTATTCTGGAATAGCGGCGAATAACACTAGAATAGTACAGTAAATTCTATCATTCGGTGCGAGTCTAGAATAGACTAGAATTTTGTCTGCATCATAGGTGGCGTGACCAGTATAAAAATAGAATTTGCTGCACGGAATGTAACAATATCTAGTAGTGCGCACGTAATCAGTAATCTTCATTGAAAGACTTCGAAATTGTATTCCGCCAAATTATACGATTAGGAAATTAGTTTGGTTGAGCCCTTAATATACAGGGAGTTTCATAACAGGTAGAAAAAAAGTGAAATCTCATGTACAGAATCTCATTTTACGTTAAAGTTAAGTTTCGGAGTTACCTGAGTGTGCATAAAAACTGAAATATTTTTTTTTTTATAACATAAACAAAGCAATTGATAAAGAAATGTGAAATCTGGTTGGTTGTAGAAAAAATATTGTACATAACACGTGTATAAACGTATTTTTTACTACTATTTGCGCACTCGCTGTCTCGAGTGCGAAAATTTTCACATTCTATTAAAAAGACCTACATTACACACTAGTTGCATAAATAAATATTTCTGGTTATGTATAAGTTCAGGTAACTCCGAAACTAAGCAAAATTTGAATTTTTTTTATTCTTTCATTTTAACTTGAAATGAGATTATGTTTATGAGATTTCATTTTGTTATCACCTGTTATGAAACACCCTGTATTTTTGAATTTGCATCATTGTTCTTCAATTAGAAAAGATAGAAAAGTTTGATATAGTTGTAAACAGAAAAAATATCTCGAATAGATTACAGAAACTTATACATTGCTATTTAAAAAAATATGATTGAACAAATAATTTGATAACTAGATGTGCAATTGTCTTTTGTTAGTAGCAATTCAAAATTAGCCCGAAAAGCACTGAATCTTTGCTAACTTAACCGAATTTCTAATAAAAAAATTAATAGTGCTAGTTCAATTTAAACCAGTAAATACCTATGTTATACCACGTTTTTTTTTTTTTAGTTGGAAATCTATGTACATATTTTGTGGGCATTTGACTTACTGTAGACGAGCCTTTTGCCCAAATAGTAAAGAGTGTTCTTTTAAATCTGGCATCGAAGTTGGCCATGAAAATTTTATTGTTAACCATCATTGTCATAACAGTTGTTAATTTGACGTTTGAACTTGCAGTTCCTAACCTTGCTTTCGAGGTTTCGAACTCAACAGTACAGTAGGACGACACAAGAATGTAATCTATTGTAATAAACGAAAAACAACAATAAGAATGAGATCTGTTGTAAGAATGAAAACAAACAATAAGCAAATAAAATTTACAACAAATAATAAAAATTGTGGTGCCTTCATAAAAGTACCTTAGCTCTATTCCAACCACGCTTTGTGACTGTTTCGAAACCGTCATAATCAGTTGCCCACCGAAATAATGATTGATTTTGACAACTTTGTCAACTGTAAAACTTTGATGAGTGCGTGCTTGAAACAGACCTCTTGTCACGTCCAACTTCGACGCCAAATTTAAAAAAGAAAACATTCGTTATAAGCAGGCGTGACTTTGAGAACGAGAGGGCTCTTAAGTTTCACGGAACATTTACAACTGTAGAATTATCGACTGCCAGAAAAAATACTAAAATGCGATGATTAGTTCCAAAGAATACTCTTTTCTTTGTTCTTACAATTATAATTAATTAATATTTAATGCTCGTCTAGTATTTTCTGCAGGTTGCTAATCTAGTTCTATGTTTAACCATATTTCCACAGTTCTACGTTTAACTGCATTTTTATATTTGATGCAATCCACAAACAACTAAACCCTCAGTATTAATTACACTAATGTTAATATTCTTGTGATTGTGTTTCTTTTTTAATGTAACGAGCGTCTAAATTAAAACCTGGTCAAGTGGGTTGTGATCGAGAATTTATCCATTGCATTTACATAGCAGAATTACTAAATGTAGCCTACTTGACCAGGTTTTTATTTAGACACGAGTTACTATTGGGGCCCTAAAATTTCGCATGATTTTTTTATCAAGTAGCCAAAATTTCTCTAAATTATTGCTGCGTAGAACAGGCTCTTTTCTCAATTTTGACACTAAAGACATTTAACCAAAGTCAAATTGTTTCTTATATGTATTTTAAGTACAGCAAGATAGTAAAGTATTAGAACTGAAATATCAGCATAAAAGTAACGACCAACCATCTTCTAATTTTGCGATTGCAAAACCTTTCTCTCCTTCAGAAAGCACGTGATTTGGTATTGTGATGCTACAACTCACGTTTAAAATGATTGTTTTTGACAAGCTGTTAAAGTAAGCCATATTGTTACGACTTCGGGTTCACAAATTTAAACGTTATTTATTTATTTTAAAACATTTTAATGTCTACGATAATTACACACAATAAAAGTACAATAATATCGAGCTGTACACTTATCTGACAAAATAACACTTAAACGTTAATAAATTCGTTTGCTACACATCGCCTTCTAAATAAGACTGATTTAAAAATCGCGCTCCGGCTGGGTTTTATAACAGCCAGCGCTCTTCGAGAATGGGGACGAATAATGCTAGATTTTTCTAGTAAATTCGGTGCGTGTCTAGAATAGATTAGAATCTTGTCTGCGTCACAGGTGGCGCGACCAGTATATAAAAATAGAATTTACTTCTCATAATGTAATAATATCTACAGCGGGAAATTGAATCGTGTGAAATTTTAAGGCCGCGATAGTACTTAATGCGAGTGTTTTTTATTATTTCAGTAGTAAAGGTTCAAACAGAATACAACGCCGTTACGTGCCGTTATCTGTCAAATGAAGATTAAATACAAAGGTTCAAATGTCCTTGCACAGAAAGAACGACATCAAGCGGCGTTGTACGCGAAAAGTTGGTCAACTTCCAACTTTGACGGCGACAAACGTCATAATTAGAGAGCGGATTTATATGCGAGCAATTTTGATGAAATATGCGCATATACCACGTGTCCACCGAGTGTGGTTTTCTTTTCTGGTGTCTAAATCATTTAATACAGAAAAAAATTTCAAACGCTGTCATCCTTTAATAAAAAAAAACTGTATACGTTAAATTTATTTGCAATTACACAGGGTGTTCATTTTACAAGTGTCAGCAAGTACCTTTAATATTTCAATGGAATACCCTATATATTATTACGAATTTTGATAGATCTATTAATTTGGAAAATATTTTATTAACATATTTCTATACCTAAACCTAGTATTTACCGAGATAAATGCCGTCAACGAAAAAACATCTTAAATGCAGACTCTTACTAAATTGCTTTTAACTTGCTTAATTGAAGAGTCTTCATTATCAATTATCAGCTTGTAATTACACATGCTTTAAGCTAAGTAACACTATATTAAACAAACCTGAGGACTAAGCAGTTTGTTGGTGACTGGCAGTTCTTTCTGCTGAATTTAGACGTGAAATATTTCAAGTTTTTCTTATGGAACACTCCATGCCTATAATCATCAACCGATGTAGAATTAAATTTGCTATCTTTTTGCTGGACAAAGTCCTATACCTAAAACCTACGGTTTGTGAGATAATTCTGGTTTTCATTTTGCTTCATGATTTTTGTCATTTTTAGGGTACCATGTAAGTTAATATTATTAGATATAACATTTGGAACACTGCCTATTCTTTCAAATCTTTCCTTTAATTTACAAAAAGTCTTTGTATTTTGCTGTTTTCTATCAGGAAATCGTTGAATATAAATTTTAAAAGCTAAAAGGCAATTTTGTTGACATTCATAGCACCCTAAAAATAACATAAGTCATGAAGCAAAAAGAAAACCAGAATTATCTCACGAACCGTAGGTTTTAGGTATAGGACTTTGTTTGGGAAAAAGATAGCAAATTTAATTCTACATCGGCTGATGATTTTACTTATGGGGTGTTCCATAAGAAAAACTTGAAATATTTCACGTCTAAATTCAGCAGAAAGAACTGCTAGCCACCAGCAAACTGCGTAGTTTTCAAGTTTGTTTAATATAGTGTTACTTAGCTTAAGACATGTGTAATTACACGTTAATAACTGATAATGAAAACTCTTCAATTAAGCAAGTTAGAAGCAATTTAATAAGGGCCTGTATTTAAGATGTTTCTTCGTTGATGGCATTTATCTCGGTAAATACTAGGTTTAGGTATAGAAATATGTTGATAAAATATTTTCCAAATTGATAGATCTATCAAAAAACGTAATAATATATAGGACATTCCATTTGAAATATTAAAGATACTTGCTGACACTTGTAAAATGAACACCCTGTGTAATTGCAAATAAATTTAACGTATATAGTTTTTTTTTTAGAGGATGATAGCGTTTGAAATTTTTTTCTATATTAAATGGTTTAAACGCCACAAAAGAAAACCACACTCGGTGGACACGCGGTATATGCACTAAAAAATGACGCATATACAGGCTGTCCGTTTTTCGAGGCTAACCATGGGGATCTCGGTTATCTTAAGAGATACGAAGTTGGTTAAATTAGAATAAAGTTGCGTATTCTTAGCCCAATCAATAATCTCCAAATTGTTTATAGTTTTTACTATAAAACTGTAATGCATGTTGATGAAGATGAAATGATTTGCCAATGAAGTTTTTGTTACAATATTTTGTGCCTTTGCAATAGTAGCACTGTCTTTGGCATTAAACTCTAAAAGCAATTCCTTAATTGCTACGAAATGTTCAGCATATAAGATTGCCGCTTCCAACCAGGTTCCCCACCTAGTCAACACCAGTTCGGGAGGTAAAGGTACATTGGCAATTTTTCCCTGTACAACTGAACAACTGTTGAAAAATTAGTTGGAAATCCCTAATTCACTACCTGGAAAATTCTGCCTGCTTAAGCCCGAAAGGGGCGCAAACTAGACCGTAATTAGTCGCATTAAGGCAACCACATTTTCTGACGAATTAAGAAATTAAAAAAGAAATTTACTCATTTCGACACAAATTATTTCAAATATGCATATATATGCACGTTTTTCAGAAATATGCGAAAATTGGATAAAATGCCCAAATATGCATGCAATATGCATTTAGCATAGAATCCGCTCTTTAGTCATAATACATAACATGTCTCACCATCGCATTTTATCTGGTAATTATATTTATATTATATGTGAATAATACAAAATACAGTATATTAGGTGTAGCACATACATACATAATATTCTAAATAGTTGAAATTTATCCATTTGTAGCAGAAGTTGTTTTTATTTTCCGGTTAGATTGACGTCGTTCTACACCACTTTATCTGTGCTTGTCTTTTAAAGTAACAGTTGCTGGCGTTGCAACGGCGTATAACGGCGTTGCATTCTGTTTGACCCTTAAACATTCTAGAATTAATTGTGGCCATTTCTATCTCCACATTCTTTACCATTCTCGTTTTAGAACTTTGCTACAAATGAAATTAGGTTCTGGCTGCAAGGAGTGCAGCGGACTGTGTAAAAAAATTATTTGATGTTTATCTTAATGACAAATTTTCTAAAGGCCCTTTTACACTACCTTATTTTATTTCTTGTACAAAATTTGGTTCAATTTTTTGAACAGTTTTAATTGTACAGTAAATTGTATCAAAAATTAAATTGAATTCTGTCTGAGAAAATAGAAAATGTTCTATCTCCAAAACCTATCTGTGCCCCAAAAATTTCCAGTTCCGAAAATATTTATTATAGAAATGGAACAAAATCTTGTATAAGAAATAGGTAGTCTAAAATAGGGCAGCCTTAGTCGAAGGACACAATGCAAAAATGCCTAAGTCACATTTTTGTAAAAGCACAACTATGCAATTTTTTTTGTAGGTTATCGATTGTTATATGTATGCATATGAAATAAAATTAAATTAAAATTCTAATAGAATTATTTAATGTCTACAATTTCAAATAATATTTCCAAACAGGTATTTGGAATTGGAATTATTTATAAGTTGATGTAAATCTGAGAAAACTATGAAGATGTATAAAGTTCAAAGAAGAACATTTATTCGAAATGACTGTGTGTTTTTGCTAATAATAACTGTATTTCTTCTTTTTTAATAATTATCAAATCGGCTAATTTCACAGAACAGTAAACTGCATGCACACATTTATGTAAATAAATTTAACATTGGGTGATTTGCACTAGCTGCAGTTAAATGTTTGGTTTATTTAACTCCCGATTAAATATTCTCATATATAAACAAATGTGTTTCCATATTTGTTTTGACATGAAAGTGACTTTAAATTTAAAGTCTCCTTTAAATTCCATTATGAAACTGGTCCTTAGTTTAACGTAATTTAGTAACACTACTCACTTTTAGCTAGATTAATCCACAAATGCAATTTGGCCACAGTGTGATGTTTATTTAAATTTAGTAAAATTGGTCGTAATTAAAAAAATGTGAACTGCAATATGTGCAGACAGTGGCACAATAAGTCTGGGGAATGAAGTAAGATCGTAAATGATGTTGATTCGGTGACAAGAGAAGACATTTACACAGTGAAACGTCTTCTGATGAAGAATCAAAGCACCTGTAATGCAAACATCAACAAAAATAAGGTTATGTTTTTAAACGCTCACAACGTCCCATCTTCCTAACGAGAGCGTTGAGATCACGAATTCTAGCCTCGTATACTGGTGCTTAAAAGTATTCGGACGACCGGCGTAATCGCCTGGCACTGTGGAAGTTTACCATAAGGGTCATATTCGAACGATTTTATTGCTTTTCATTCGGATACCAGTATACCAGGTACGCGTCGTAACACTCTTCAACGCTAGCATCATTAAACGGAACGCCATCGAAGAACGTTACGAGTGTTGCGAGCATTATATGGAACTTACTCTAGGAGACAATAACTTCAGATACTCGTACGTGATGGTGTGGATAGATGCGAATCCATGTAATCTCCGATGGTGTCCAGATGCCTACCAGTTGAACATACAGCCGTAAACGTGAGAAGCTGATTTACCGACGCTATCCAATTGTTACTATAAATCCAAAACAAGAAAAATGTTATTGTCTGTCTCAAAATTAAAAAACCGACACTTGATGAACTATATTGCCAAAAAACAAAATTCTCCCTAAATTTGTCACTAGCTGGTATCTGCAGCAGCGTTGCCGGTTGTATGTACGAGGTAAATTGCGAGGTTGGTGGTTTTTTAATTTTGAGACTGACAGTATTAGTACGAGGATAATTTGACGGGAAGCGAGAGTCGACTACTAACATCATCTTTCGGAAAATCTTTGCGTTATAATCTAATTCTGCAATCTTTTTTATGATAACAGGCGAAGTATGGCTAATTTCTGACATTTCATCTGAAAGTTACAGCAGTGTGAATAGAGCGCGAGCGTCTAAATGGAAAATCATAAAGTGGATAAACTCGCATCTGAAATTTTGGCTGATATACGACAACTTTGAGTGACACTATGCTTCTTCGAAATCCATCATTTGGCGCTGGGTTGCGCAATTTAAACGTGGTGATATCGAGTATCGATACATGTGCGACCAGGACCACCAAAAACTGCAACAACTCCAGAACTCATCAATAAAATTCGTGATATTGTTTTGAACGACTGAAGAATTGACACCAAGGAGATAGCTAGCATCGTGGACATATCGACTGAATGCGTACATCACATTTTACACGTAGAATTGGATATGTCTAAGCTGTCAGCAAGGTGGGTCAAGCAATAATTTGAAGCTCTTTAACAATGATCAAGCTGATTTTTTGCGAAGATTTGTTACGGTTGATGAAACCTGGTTTCACCATCGGCTTCATGTTCCTGAATCCAAACGCCAATCTAACCAATGGATTCGTTGTAGTAGTCCTCCCCCAAAGAAAGCCAAGACATTTCCATCTGCGACTAAGGTAATCGCTACGATTTTTTGGGATTCGAAGGGGATTCATAGACTATCTCGCAAAGGGCCAAACCATTAACGGACCATATTATGCCGGTCTACTGGACAAATTGAAGAAAGCAATTTCTCACAAACGACCTGGAATGGCCCATAAAGAAGCTCTGTTTCATCAAAACAACGCGTCTTCTCATACCGGTTAAGTTGTTCGCGAAAAACTGGATCAATTGAGATTTCAGATTTCATTTTTATTGGATTTTAGCAGAGTTATTATAATTTAATTTTTTCACGTTCAACCATTATTTTCTCAAAAATTCTCGTATGTAACGTATCAAAATTTTTATATGATTGTTTAGAGCATAAAATGGACTACTAAATAAAGGAAAAAAAAATAGAAGGTTGTCATTTAAAAAAACACAAGTTGGCTTTGGATCTCAAAAATATAAGGAGATAAAAATGATATAAATTAATAATGTAGATCTTATTGATTCTAAAGCACACACTAAATATCATTCAGACACGTCAAACAGTTTCCGAAATATTAAGTCGGTTCCATACTTTTGCCCTTCCCAGTATATTTTTCATTAAGTTTATTAACTTCTATTGTTAAATTACGAATTACCTGTTGCAAAAACATTTACAAACCGTAGTGGATTTAAATTCTTCAATATCAACTTGTCGAAAGCGACTCATTGGTACCGCCCTGTATCGCAATTTAATTTGTTTTTACAGTTAGAGTTCAAAAACGTGATGAAAAATATAGCACCCCATTGATGGCGACTTCTGGCATAACCGGAAATGACTGGAAATCAATTTTATTTTATTTGAAAAGATCCTTTCGAAGTATCTCTCCTTCGTAAATTCCAAATTTCTATTTAAACTTCTTCCTTGAAAACTTTTAGAAATATAATTTTGAATTAGGTAGGTAGGTGACAACTAATTCAGTATATGTGAATAAAGTTAAAATTTAAGAAAGTATTTTTATTTAGAAGGTAGTTTATTACAAGTAGGTAGAATATACTCTAAAATCTATTTTAGTTTATGCAGTACCAGAACTATGACAGAACTGTTCTGGAATTAAACGCTCAAGTGCAACCAGTTTTGCGCAGTGATGTGCATTTACGCGTAAAGAAATATTTCTTTACGTTTCATGTAAAAAAATACGTAAAAAATGTAAAGAATGTAGACAATGTAAAGAATTAAAAGTGAGGTTAGTTTTTGAGTTGTGTTCTTGACTTGATAGAACTCACTGGAATTCTGAGTGAATTGAATTGAACACAAAATAACTGAATTAATTGAAATGAATTCGCCATTTTTTTCGCACTCTAGTTATATCGATCAGAAATACATTATTTACGTTCTTTACATTTTTTACATTCTTGACGTAAACAATAAACTGAATAAAGAATTAATAATTTACATGTAAAAAATTGGGTAAAGAATTAACGCAAATTACACGGCACATCACTGGTTCGGCACTATTCGATAATCGTTCTGCAATAATAACTAAAACAAAGCTAATTTAGTCCTGAAAATTGGAAACGCTAAAATGTAAATATTTCGAGTATGCTTGCAACTATTGTCAAATGCCCGTCAAGTTTAATTTGTCGTATGATTACACAGCCCTACAAATAAAAAATTTTAGTCTGGTGCCTGGAATGTTAGACCTGACGTTGACTGTATTTGGTGTGCTGATGTGTCCAAAAATGAAAATAGTTTTTTTCTATCAGCTGTACTTTTTGAGATACAACACCACTAATTTAAAAACATTTTTACCATTCAACCCATTGTTATATACCATACAGGGGCGCGACGTTATCATATTTACCTACGTTTTTCCTAATTTGTGGAAATTTGATAGAATCTGGCAATGCTGCTAGACGGAAATACTCTAAAGCCCTTGTCACATCGTTAGTCAGTTTGATCAAACTAGACTGATAAACTAAACTAATGACATCACATGACGTCATGGAAGCTGTTTGAGCAAATTTTCTAAATTTTAGGGGCGCCTCTATATCCATCAGTCAGTTTGATCAAACTTGCCTTATGATTGGTAGATCTAAATGTACAGGTTTCAAAAAAAAATTAACCTCAAAGTTTGGTCAAATTTCTAGTGCTAGTGTGACAGCGCAGTTTGACGAAATAACGAATTTGATAAGTCTTGACGTCATTGATGTAGTTTGTCAGTCCAGTTTGATCAAAATGACTAATGATGTAACCGGGGCTTAAGCGACTTTGGAACGATTGTAGTGGAATAATTCATTATGGACAAGAAGTTTGAAATACCCTAAATATTTCCTAAAATATTTTCTGATTGCAAAAACACTCGGACACGGCAATTAGTACTTTTAATTTACCATATTTTAAACTGGTTTGTTTATCTGTACAGTGGCGTACCGTTGCGGTACAAAAATAAATTCAACTAGTAACTAGGGTGAATATGTCGTATCTCGGAAACTAGACCTGTTAGACCAAATCTGGTATTTTTGAATTCTGCACCACAAAATTATCTAAAAACACTTGCAAAATCCCAGGCACCAAAATGTGTGTTGGGCTGTGTTATAAATTAAATCGGACAATTATTTATCCACTAGGATGAATTGTCGAGCTTGTAGCAAAGAAACATTTTAAACTGACGTTCTCCCAGTTCCTTTTTGTGGATGAACTATACTTCCGAGAATGTTTCAAACAAGTTTAAATAATTTCAAATATGACGTCATTGTTGCAATGCGAAAATGACAATGTTTCAAAATATTGTAAAATACAGAGTGTCTGGGATATAAGGTAACAAACTATTTGTGTATGCAGAAATAGACGAAATAAAACTTTTCTCCTAGTAAATTCTTTTCGTATGTCTTACCATTTTTCAGTAACAATTTTTTCATTTTTAAGAGCCAGTGTTTGTGATCTACTGGAATTTCAAAATTTAAAGTTAGCCATGACTTTGATGTTTAAAGAAACATTTTTTGACACGTTTAATTTTGATTTTAATTAAAGATACACATAATACTGTTAACACAAAATCGAAAGAAAATTACATTTTGTGTCAGAATTCAACGAGAAATCTGAAGATGTAATAATATACGGAATGTCCCATTTAAAATAAGAAAGTTAATATCGACTTCCGGTGGAACCGGAATACGCCATAGTTGTTTTTGTATTATTTAAATAGTTCGTCATCGATTATTATCATGTGTAAATTTTCAACGATCTCTAAAGCCGCGTCCAGACCAAACAGCGCAAAACGGAACGAAACTACGCAGAACCGCGCAAATCGTATTTTATTGTTCGACAAAAACATCTAAAGTTCAGTTTGTTGTGTTCCATGTCGCGCATACACATGCTAATAGTTATTTATGCATTGAGGGCGTAAAGAGGCTTTTATGGCATAAGACATAATTTTGAGCCCAAGGCGCCAGCCGAGGGCTAAAAATACGTCGAAGGCCATAAAAGCAAGTTACGTCCGTGGTGCATACAAAACTTTAAGTACGGATGAAGATTTTTTATTTTTTTTTGATATTTCTAAAATAAATTGAATTTTGCAACCACATCCAGCGTTGCTTTGATTAAAAGATTTCAGAAACGTAACTATAGCTACGGGTAAACAACGGTAACCATATTGTCTAAAATGCTGCTTGTATTAGGTATGACATCGCTGTTTGACGTTTTATTATAGCCCAGCGGGTATAAAGAGTTCCATGGGCTATAAAATAGTATATTGCATAACGAGAGTTGTAAATAGCAAATTCTGCACGGTGGAAAAGTTGCGCATGAGCCGCGCAGCGGCGTATGCAAGTAATTCCACAAGTGCGTAATTGCTTTTGTACTATACTTTATCTACGACCAAAAAAATTACATTCAAAGTAATCAGCAATGACACTTGCAATTTCGACGACAATCAATCTAATGAGATGCGGCTACATAGATCTAACTGCAAATGTGCGTAAAGTAGTTGCGTTGTGCGTTTTTCTTACTTTACGCACGACGTTTGTAAACACTGGCTTACTTAGTTTATGTGTTGTACGTAATTCGTCATTTACAGTAGTGGTCATAGATAAAGACGTTTATGACAAAGAAATTCGTATATAATTGTCATTTTATGATACATCCGTGCATAAAGATGTATTATAATGCACGCTCTGTTGCTGTCTGCACATTAATACAGTTCAAACTAAGCGCTCACAATCGCGCATGAACGTGCACTTTGATATACCGCTAGCGTACGGATCGTGTTCATCGATACACGAAGTTGCACGTTCGTGCGCGTTTGATCGTCCAAATCAAACGCGCACAAACACTTTATGCGGTTCTGTGCGGTTTGGCACAGCGCAGCACGTTTGATGTAGACGCCGCTTAACAAATACTTTGACATGACATTTCAAATATCTTGCCAACGTAGTATTTTGATAATAGAGAGTTTTAGCAACACGTTAGGACAAAAATGTCGTACGTTAAAGGCTATTTTGCTTGGCAACCTTGTGGATTTAGTCAATCAGATATCGAGTTTCAACGTTTAACGTACGTAAAGTATAACGGAACGTCTTGCTAAAACTCCCTAATGTTTTATAGGGGACTTAAACGTTCATACCAACATATTGTAACAGGTCTTTGGATTTATGTACCATCGTAATCAGAAAAACCGACTACACTCGAAATTTTAGTTAATTGAAGCGTGTTTTAAAACGAACGTCTGTCATTTTGACATTAATATTATTTTAACAAATTAAATAAAAATACCCCAATTAAAAGCAATTCAGAAGGCAATAATTCAAACGCGATTGCAAGACGTAATCAGTATTCGACAGTAATCGTATTTCAACTGAATTTGCTATTAGCATTAGTAATCATAGAGAATATTTATTTCTTTGGAATCGGATGAGATGGATGAGAATTTATAGCTTGACAAATACATGACAAATGGTGTCAAACCTAATGTTACACAACTAGATTTTTTGAAAAATGGAAGTGTCGATTTCACTTCGCTGTAGTCGATTTTTATGATCACGATGCTACATGGTATAATTTTATTTTGTGCAGTAAGCGATGTTACCGTGTTTGTGTGAAACTCTTCGAGACTTTTTTATTTTAAATTTACATATTCTTATTTTATTAGATTGGCACTTTATGAATTGCACGGAACGTAAACGGCGAAAAAGAAAGTCAGGCCCTGGCGTGAGATTTGTAATTAATGGATACGTGTATCATACCAACTTAGTAGCCGGAACACCTCCGTTACGGTAAATATGACTTCCTATACTAGGCTTTGTCTGAACTAAATAATTGTAATCATGTAGCTTTAATAAAATATTTTAGTACTAACGTTAAAACTTAAATGTCCATTACTTTCACATCGCATTGGCGAATAACCCTAGGACATATCGGTTTGGTTTGCAGTGGAGTTCTCGGGCTACGGTTCTGCTGACGAAGGCCCAACTAGGCCTGAAACAGCTGTACAGAGCCTGCTCGGGGAATCCGCTGCAATCAAAACTGATTTGCACAAAAATTGTTAAAACTTTAGTTGCAAGCTCATTTTATGATGTTATTTAACCGGCAATCAAGTTCTATCAGAAAACAAACTTTGGCCAGTTTGTAGGTATCTTGGATGTGTTGAAATAAAAAAGTCACAGTGTAAAGGACGAGCTACTTTGCCTGTAGATGGTACTCCTGATCAAATTCGACTTACTCAGGCTCACAATCACCCTCCTGATAGTAAAGCCGAAATCAAAGACGTCTTTATGAAAGAGCTTAAGATTTCACTTCAGACGATGACGTACGCTTCATGTACAGAAATATATGACACCGTTGCTAAAAAGTAAGATTTATTCAATTTTTTAATTAACTTTTAAAAAGTAAATTCATAAAATCGTAGATATCCAGAAGGTGCAGAAGAAATACCATATAGGATGGTGTGTGCAAGATTATATAGATGGAAGAAAAGTTGTCAGATTTAAATATGAGCTGTAAATCTTGTATTATATACATATCAATTCTCTTAATGTGTATTATTTGAGTACTATTTTTTCATAAAAGTGTGATTTAGATAATTTTTTAAACAAACTATCTGGCTAAGCATGTTATACATACTTCTAAATATGTACAGTGGACTAATTAAATAATTAAAAGTATAAACCATTTTGTTAAAGTAAAAATTAGGAAGTAGAAGCTGAAGTAGAATAGAAACAACCACAAGCAAATGTGTGTGTTGCATTATTCAGTTTTGATAACTTCTAATATACTTAAAGTTGGAGTTTTAGCAAAACCACAAATACTTAAGTATTCCACAAAAAGAACATAAAAATTTCCAGAAAAGTTTCTATTTCTTTATAGGACTAGATCATGAATAATATGAGGTATTGATAGATGTTTTCTTTAGAGTTGATAACTATTGATTCACAATCACAGATATACAACAAATAAAATGCGATATTTTTCCTGCCATTTTTTCAGATGTATAATTTATTCCAACTGAAAATCTTAGTTACAATTTATTAACTTATTAACAAATTAAGAGTAGAAGTTTAATTGGCTTTTTCTTTATATCAGTTTTTTACAATTACAATTAATTTTGAATGACGCAGTTTCTTGACGAAAATTTATCAAATAATATAAAAATAATAATCATTCTTCAGATAGCTTTGAAAAACGCTTGAAATATCAACGTTTCCTTTGGCGTTGACAGCTTTTACAAGATTATTATTATTATTATACAGGGTGTAATCAATTAAGATTCACATACTGTAACCACTATTAATACACAAGAAAAGAAGCAAAGTTATGACATACGTTTTAGTTTTTACGTGCCATGCCCCGGTTGAGCGAAGTTTATTATTTTGGGCAATAAACATTAGGGCAGTAAACCCGCAGATAAGAGAAACGTTGAATCTTGATCATTTATTACTTTCATACGAAAGAATACGGAGCTTCGCAGCTATTTTTTTAAATTAATATTTAACTAATAGAAATGCAGATTTTTCATAAAAGAAATCTTACATAATAATATTAATTTATTTCCTTAATTAAAATTAAAACAGTAATCATGAATCATAATGATAATATCCTTTATTATACCATATTAATAGTAAGTAGTCAGTAAGGTACCTAGTTTACAATAATACTAATTTATGCTTGAAGAAACTCACTTACGGTATAATAAACTTTTGTAAATTGAAAGTAGCGATAATTTTTAACTTTATGAAAAAATCTTGGAGCTTTCATTATCTAGTATAACCTCAATAGTAAGTACCGCTTTTTTCTGAAGTTTAAACACAACTTTCATGGTGCATGCACCCCAGAATAAAATACCAAACATTCCTCCTAATCGCATAAATAACCTTCCGCAGTTCTTTGAATAACACAGATATACGATTATGAATTTCAAATCTAAGTGTAAGCCTAGAAATTTAACGTTATCGTTTAGGTTCTTTTTTCTATTTGTTGAAAGTGTACGATTGAGCTTTTTGTCTTGTATAGATGTAGCCGATTAGCAGTAGACCATATTTCTGCATTATTTCATGCATTATTGAAGTTTTCTTGCAATAATGATTCGTTATCATATAAAGGTAGTGTACATACATACATTTTAAGATACTAGGCAAATCGTTAATAAATATCAGAGAAAACCGGTACCAATAAAGAGCCTTGAGCAATTCCGCAGTTTACATCCAAAACCTTACTGTAACTATCGCCGTGGTATTATAATTTTTTTCGCCTAGCATATGTGAAAGTAACTCATATTAACACTAAAAATGTGACGGAAAGTAATGTTTATCTGCCCTAGGGCTGCTAAACTCATAACAACACGATTTATAGTTCGTAACCTAGCAACACAGTGACTTTCTGACTTTCATTTGCGCGCTTGGACATTTCACAGAATTTTTCATTAAACGTCAGTTTTAAACAAAGCTTGAATTTGATTTAGGGCTAGGCGAAAAACAGATGTGTGTCACACATGCAGAAACGCATTAGCAGCTCTTAGCTATGACCTGCACGAGCGAGCAAAGCGAAGCGATCTACATGCCAATTACTCATAATTCAATACTTTCTCCTGAGAAAGCGCCACTATCGTTCATTTGGAACATACAGCCTTATACTTTGGACACTTGTATACTTGGTGGGGGTATGCATGCTAACAAGTAGTACATACTAAACGATTCAGAACTGCATTTGGAACACGGCATTACATTTCTTATAAAAGCTGTATTCACCAACCAAGCTGTATTCACCAACCAAGCTGTATTCACCAACCACTGTTAAGAGCTAATGTTGTGTCAAACTCACTCTTTTAAGTTAATTATGCATTATTTGGCAGTTAATAAAATTTATCGCTTTGTTATAAGTAATTACACTTGTGTAACACAACAAATATAGTTAATTTAAATTAAATTTACTTTTGACTTAACAGAGATTTAAATTTTAACGATAGCTTAGTAAACTGACTGTTAATTTGTGAATGGTGAATACGGCCGTAAAGCTTCGATTGTAAAGTTCTCACTTCCAATATGGGATCAAATAAACTGTAGACTTTATCAGGCCTTACCAGGCATAATAATTAATATGAAACTTTGGGCAAATTGTTGAAAAATATTTGACTTTTTTTCGTATAATCATAATAATATAAATTCATTCGAATTGTTTTAGTGGTCCACTTTATTTGTTGAGCAGTATAGATAAAAGAAGAAATATTTACATTTCCCTTTAATAGAAACATACTGCATGGTACACTGGTGTATGAAAATTAACGTATTTGTCATAGGGCCAATTTCATAATGGAATTTAAAAGAGACTTTAAAATTAAAATCACATTCAGATGTGTAAACCAATGTGTTTTCATATTTGTTTTGACATCTGAAAGTGACTCTAATTTTAAAGTTCTTTCATAGATATTTATATTACAAGTGGGATAGAGACATCATTATAATATGAGTGCGATGAGTTATCCTGACGAGGGCGTCAGCCCGAGTTCAGGATAAGAGCACGAATATTATAAAAATGCACTATCCCACTTGTAATATACAATGTTTTATCTACGCCTGCAACATGGATTTTATTTTTATTAATTTAAAGAATATTGTCGCAAGCCATCAGTAAGCGAAAATCCATAGTAAACGCATAATAATAACTAATAAATTTTTTCATTATATAACTAGTGTTATAATAAGTCTCATTATACAACCCAAATGAGTTATAGAATATATAGCTATTACGAAGCAGGTGTAGATAAATTCCATTATGAAACTGGCCCATAGTTAGCGAAAAACGATATTCAACTGTTTTCGGCCGGTAGTTCACTATAAAAGTTCTTCACAAAGAACTTTCATAAAACATATTCTTAAAATGTGACGATGTAATAAGCCATTTTTAATAAAACATTTCTTTTATAAAAGTTGTTTTATAAAAAGTAACGACAGGTGAAAGAGTTGACACTTCTAAAATAGTATGGCGTACGGTAAGTTCCTGTGTTGCGTTTCTGCAACGAAGTTGTTAATTACACAGCGTTTCTATAAATGATTCTAACATCAAAGTAGGCATTGAATATTGCGTTGCATATTCCACCTCCTTTTGAATGTGTATTCTACTATCTGAGAAATGTCAGTGTCAACACTGTCATAAACTTGAAACTTTTAAATAAACCATTATTACTAAAACACAACACCAGTATCAATTGTTTCAATTTGAGTTTACAACTTATTCCTTAAATTGATGATGTTGCACCAAATAAGCTTCTGAAAATGATGTTTGATTATTTAAGAATTAAAATCGATGACATTACCAATGACTGTGTTCAGTATAGTGGTTAGTGGCACATGGTCATTTGTTTATCAGAGGTAATGCGATGTTAGAATCATTTATAGAAACCTTGTAGTATTCAATTTTTAAAATGGTTTTAACTGCCTAGAGCCATCTATCGAAATTAATTACATTTAGAATGGATACCTGCCGAAAGATGGTTTTAGGTCACATTCATCCTTCCGAGACCAGCTGAGATAATTAATCCATATGCTAGAGTAATAGTTGTTTGTTTCACTTTCTTGAGTGTAACTTTAAAATATTTTGAAGCCGGATCTGGAGGGGTTGTTAATTTGATAGTTAATAATATAGGTACTGTGATTTATGATAAGGCAGTACAGTATCCAGCTGAGGCCCGTTCAGGAATAACGCTCCGAATAAAAGGAACCCGCTCTGGGTAATATTCTTTCTTTCTCATGTAAGTAATTTTGTGCATTTTGCTTTTCATTTTAAATGACCAAAGTGCTCTCGCGATACAGTTCCTGAACGAGTCCTAATAGTTGCCCTATCACAAAACCTATTTAAAAATAGAATACAATAATACATACTCAAAAAATGAAAGCAGTCATTCTTGTTTGTTGACATATTATGTAACACAGCTGACAAATTTTAAATATTAACTTAATTAAATTAATTTCTATACAAGTAAAGGTATTTTTTAAACAAGTAATAGCATTACAGATATGCTAAAGCTTATTTAAAAATTTTAAGCCTTAATGAAAATACGACTACAAAATGTCTAAAGTTCATTTTTTTATTAGATATATGCCAATCGTATAGATCTGAATTAATTATAATTATTTTTTGAGCAGGGTATAATTTTTATATGAAAAAGAAAAGAAACATATATGATATAATACATATGTATATCTTACTTATCGTTTGCACGAATTTGATTGTTCTCTTTGTCAAAGTGAATGAATAATTAATGTTAAAAAATAAATAAATTTTTAACAAATATATTTCGCAACAAACTACTTTTTTAATTTGTTGTTGATTTACGTTGATATATTTGAATGAGCGAAAAATATATATGTTGTTCCACATTAAATTTATTACAAATAAGAGAAAGTGACGAAATAATAACTACCGCTGGATGCAATAAGTTCTTGATACTTATTCTTTTGTATCTGGTTCAATTTAGTTAAATGTACATATTTTTTTTATGCAATAGCTAAATATGAAATATCCAACGAAGGCGAAACAAAACCAGTTATCCAGAAATTAAGAAAGTATCACAGAATAGTTCACAATGGATTTTGCTACAATATAAGTACCACTCGTTATGGGAATAAACGGTAAGTCATAGACTAATTACGCAAACACATTTGGTTCTGGTATTGTTTAATTTAATATTTTTTACTTGGATTCTTATTATAATTAGGCTGAATTCAACCAACGTCGTTGTTAAGTAATCCTAGATTAGACATAGGACTTACTTCGTTTTAATTCGAAGCGTCGCACAGTGCGGCGAAAGATAGGCGTGAATGGACAAAAATCATAACATAAATTTATTAATTTTTTAAATACATTTGAGGTCAACTTTAGTAACTAAAAGTATAAATTTATCAATAGAACGTGAATAAATAAAACAATTTTGTATTTTGTGATAGTACCAGTAAGCTACAAAATAGATTTGTATCTAACTATAAAATATTTGCAAATGTAGTTAATATTTAAATAAACTATTTGATATCAATTTTATTACTTTGTTAAATAAGCAAACAAATTAAATGAAAACTTAATAATAAATACATTTTAAACAGATTCATCAGAATCTGAAAGATCTTCATAACTAGAACTTACCAAATTTTGTATGCTAGTATCTGTTGCCGTATTTTCTCTTTCCGTAAAATAAGGCAACAGTTCTGCTTCTAGGTTACCAGATACTTTCGGATAACTCCCTATTATTAAATTGTAAATAAGAGAATTCATATGCTATAAAATAATACGTTTAAGCGTTGATTGAAGAAATATAAAGATACGCAAGCCTTATGCAATTTTGCATGGAAGGCAAGGAACATTTCGCGCCATTTTATACCTTAAATAGACAACGCAGGACGTCGAATAATAATAGGTTCTCTACTAAGAAATATCGGATCCTAGCATTTAAACAGAGAGGTTTACGACCAAACTAATCTCGGATCCCATGTCGGATCCTGGCTACGAAAAAATGCATGCGGCTGTGCCTCTTTTTAAACTCCTTCACTCAACGGTTTAAGGGAATAATGATGTCGATGATGTAATTTTTAGGTAATCATTAGCAAATATTAAAAGGTTTTTATCACTACAAACATAGTAGCAACTTTTCGATCTCTGTTACAATAAATTCAATGCTTTCTGACTTGCTGCTAAAAAAAGTTTTTTTTCTTATTAATTTGCAAATAGTAGCTGGTTAACTCGGTATTTTCACAAAGTACATAAGTGAAGGAACAAAACTGAAAATGAATTTTCGATATTTTTTTTTACATATTTTTGTAAATGTCAAATAAACTTGATTTTGATTTCGTGAACTCCGTTCTTTTGATTACCGGTTTCTTGGTAAAATATATACACAAACAAGTTTAATGTCACGCCTAATTGTAATTGAAGACTTCACAATAAGGCAAAAGTCAGTACTTCATTGATACTTCTTTTTCCCTGTTATAAATCCAACATTTTAGAAGTATGCAGACGTGATACTTACGACATTTGTAAAACCTCTGCGTTCTAAACCTCGAATTATACTCTAAAATAATATAATTAATGGAATAGTTGTCTTAAAGAGTTCTTAAATACATTCCAGAAAATAATAAACAATTTTTGTCATAAAAAAAATTATTGCTTTTTCGATTTTTGTCCACACTTCAACGCACTGTGCGTCGGTGCAACTGGATATAAGAGTCGGTTTTATAAACGCAAGATAACTTTAACCCCCGGTTTATTGCCACAACAATTGTTTTCACTATTGTTATTATGGGCATAAACCGATAGTTAAAGTTAATTTGTACGTAATTGGTAATGTAATTACGGAACAATACCTGAATTAAGTGTCGATACTGATGAAGAAATCTTTGATATCATGCTGTTGCCTATTTAATTCTTGAAGATACTACCGTTGCGCAAACAAGAAACTCTCTGGATGTTTGGCGACTGCTGCTTTGGGACGAAACGCATCCGTTAGTGAACTGGTAATCTTGAGACCACACAACCACCCTTCCGATAAAATGATGGAGATGAAGTACAATTTCGAAAGGGATTTAACGAGAGCCGTTCGCAGTTCAAATGCCCCAATCAAGGCTATATACGATTCCCTAGCTGAAATGTAACATTAAACTTCAATTTTACTTAATAACGAGTAATTGATATTTAATTTTAGATATCCGGAAGCTGCCAAACTTCTTCCTTATCAACAGAATTTAGGAAATAAGCTGAAACGACGACGATATTCACCGCATAATATGTATCCGTAAATGTGATGTTTTTAACCGTAAGGTGTATGAAGAGTGTCTGAATAAATAAGTGTTAATAACTGAACTTTTATTTGTTATTTCCCTTTTTGTTCTTCTTTACTAGCATGAAATGTATATAAAAAAAAGGAAACACCTATAGTTCAAATAAATTTTTGATAAAGAGAGGTTATGGAAATGAAAACATATTATGTCGAAACTTAAAACACTTTATAATCGAGATTATAGAATTTTGTTCGAAATTCTTTCATACAAACACAGGCAGGATCTATTAGCCATTCAATTATCTGCATTCAGAAATTGACATTCAATAGAGAAGGTATTCTTTTTGGGAGCGTTAACCACTGTAATAACATAAGTATTACGATCCCTGAGATTAAGGGAAATTGACGAGTTGTCAAATAAATTACTATAACCTCTGAGAAATATTTTATAATCCATGGGCCGTACTCTTATCAAAAATTTATTAGGATATTATAATTTTGATTTTGAATAATGGTGGCCGATCATACCTTCAATTGTTTGTATTTAATTTATTTATTAATTACAATTACAATTAATTACCTTTATTCATATTTACATTGGTACCTTTTTCTTAATTTCCATAAAAGGTATTTATTTGTAATTTTAGGGATGTATTTCCTTTGAATAAAATAACACTTTATCATGGCCACATTATAATATTATAATTATTATTTTTTATAACATCTGTCCAAGAATTATTGTAGTCCTGGGTGGCTGTAGAGTCAAACATAAATGCCGATTTTTAATTCGTATCGTTGAATTGACATCTCAAATATTGACTGTTAAACAACAAATAAATGTTTCTTTACGTATTTAATGTTTTATCATCATTTGAAAGAAAAATTAGTTAAAAATGTTTGACTCCACAGCCACCCAGGACTACAATAATTGTTAGACACATGTTATAATTTCAAAGAATTTTTTAGGAAAATATTCTGAGAAATTCAAAACTGAATATTTCTCAAAACTTTATTTAAATCAGAGTGTGCATCAGAGTCAAACTCTTTAGCAAAACAAATCAAACAGAAGTGTCTTTTGTAGTTCTCGAGAAACCATGTGTAAAAGTACCTAAGTACCTAATGAAATAGATAGGTATCAGTGCCCTCCTTTAATTAAGCAAAGATTTTGGTACTTATAAAGCTAAACACGTGCATATAAAAATTATGAAACTCTTCTGAATGTTTGGTAAATTTCACAATGTTTTCATGTTTTGTATTATTTTTGTTTATTCTTAAGTAAGATTTACATGTATGCATAAAAGCTTACAATATTTTCCATCCTTAACTCCAATAAGTAAACTCGACAAGAGAAAATTTGTTCTGTAGGTTTTGACGCGCACTTAATTAGCTTGTTTCTTTTATATACGTATAGTAAATACTTATTTTGCATTATTTTAGTTAAAATTGAATATTACGATGAAG
The DNA here is from genome assembly GCA_958336345.1 of Dorcus parallelipipedus. Lineage (NCBI taxonomy): Eukaryota > Metazoa > Arthropoda > Insecta > Coleoptera > Lucanidae > Dorcus > Dorcus parallelipipedus. The sequence goes on from OY284475.1 coordinate 46,519,206, forward strand.
TGCTGCCAATACCACAACCAAAGATAAAAAAGCGAAAACCAACCCCGCAAAAAGTTATACATAAGGGATTTGTTTATCATTTAAGATTGCAGCATCACGGAAAAACGAGGTAATTATATGAATTTTTTTGGCTTTACAAATTATTCGTTTAAAGTGACGTTTTTCGGCTTCCTTGCTTTAGATACTTCCGTTGTTCGAAGGAGAGATACACAGGTTGCACGGCTACTGCTAAGCTGGATTACAATGCCAGTTCGGATAAACTGGAGATAATCCGGCCGCACAATCATCCTCCAGATGAAACCATTGAAATACAAACCGCATTCGAAAGCCAATTGAGACAGGCGGTTCAATCAATGACGACCGTTGATGTAAGAAGCATCTACAATTCCATTGCAGCCATGTAAGGAAAGAATAAAACTTTTAGTTTTGTTGCTCGCTTTAGTAATATACATTTTAGATATCCCGAGAGTGCGCAAATGTTTCCTTTCGGAACTCGGTTAAATTGTAAAATGAAGAGATGGAGACGAGCGTATTTAGAAGGATGAACTTAGAGACAATCTCGAATCGTTCTTGAAGTTCGAAAAAATAATTGTCTGTCTCTTTAACGGATATTTTTTGAAATTGTATATACAATTTATTTCAGTTATAAACAATATACATAGGTACTCGAAAGACACTTTGTTTTATTTATTTCATGACGCACTATCCATTTTAAATTATTGTAAGTTGATTTTATCGCAGAAAATGAGGTGGTCCAATTTGCCCTCTAGTTGTTTACATAGTATGAAAATTCCACAATTTGTTGTGTTATTATTTTAGTAAACACAAAGTGGGAAACAACAACGAGTGGAAAAAGAAAATCAAAACACTCAAGGATAATATGCAATGGATTTGTGTATCACACCAGTGTTCTTCGTTTTAAACCACCAGTTAGGTGAGCAAATCTTAAACATTTTTGTATTCAAGTCACGTTTATGTAAAAACTAATAAACTTGAATATTTTAGTTATTTTTTTAAAAACTGATGACTTATTCAGTTTGAATTTTTATAATGTGTCATTTTAGATGAATTAATAGTATGTGTTTTTTAAAAAAATGCCATAAGGGGTGGCTGTGGAAAAGAAAATTCATGTCTTAGCTCCATTCATTTACTTTAAATTCTCAGTTTTGGCATGTGTTACATGCCAAGCTACGACATGAGTTTTAATTTTCATGGCCAACCTTTATGGCATTTTTAAAAAAATACACCGTATATTACTTTATAAAATTTTTGTGAACTTAGATTTTTTTAAATCGTCTTGAGAAATAAATTTATTGCAGGTATTTGTGTTGCTCTAAATATATGAGTTCTCGATGTCATGGGCGAGCTGTTTTACCTTTAAACGAAAGCATAGATAAGTTGAGAATCACTCAACCCCATAACCATCCGCCTGATAATACCGTGGAAGAGAAATTCAGTTTCATGAAAAAGCTGAAATACATGGTGCAGAATGCACCTAATACTTCTTTCAAGAAAGTTTTCGACAGCGCGGTAGAGATGTGAGTGTTTCTTAATTTCAAATTGACAAAGTTTTGCAAGAAATAAGAGGGCATAGTTTTGCAGCTTGTTTGAACTTTACAAGTTTAAGCTCTTCAGAAGTAATATTGTACTTTAAGTAATAAAGATTTCTTGATATGAACGCTAACAATTATTAATTTATTTCTTAAGTATCTTGCAGTGAATATGATTATTTGGTTTTCAGGGAACCGAAGATATCCAAACAATTTTCTTACGAGTCCATTAGATCTTCAATGCGTAGGTGGCGTAAAGAAGTGTCTAATTGATCACTTTGCGAAGATAATCATTAACATTTGTATATAATAATTTCGTTCAGTTCCTTTTACGCAGTGCATTAATTTTTATGTTTAATAAAATGGCTACGTCTATTTTTTTTTAATTTCAAACTTATCGAAGGACGTTGATTTTAAATAAATGACAATTTTAAATAACATTATTTGAGTGCTTATACAGAATTTTAAATTAATATATATTATTTTACATTACAAACTGATTGCATTATTTTAAATCCGTTGTAGTAATTGGTAAAGCGAATCGTGCCTGCGAAATCAAAAGAAAGCCCGACACACCCAGGTATATAGTCGACGGATTTGTGTTTCACGTAAATATTATGAAAGGAAATCCGCCCATGACGTAAGTAACTTAACTTTTCCTTCATTTTAAAACCAACAATATTTTTAAAGAATAAGTATATATTTTAGATAGTTTTGTTTAAAAAAAGTAAAGAAAGTTTTTTTCGTGGATTATTTTAACAATTTTCACTCTGTCGAGATATTTCAAAAGCTTTTTTTTTGATCCAGGATAAATAAAAGCCGTTAATCCTCTGTTGCATGCGTGCATTTTAACACGTTAAATCCATTTAGATAGAGCCACTTTTTACTGTGCACAAGTTATCTCTGTCAAAATTGCAACATGCAAACAAACAATGCAGCACTCACAAAATCATTTGTTAGCCAGTGAATTTTGTATTATTTAAAAAATAAGGTTTGTCATGTTTTACATTTGCAAGATTTTTTTTTAGTTTGATTTATTCTAAATAGGAAGTTCGTTTTTGTAAATCTACGGGTAAGTGCTTTCGTTTTCTGTTCTTTTGCAGATATTTAAGATGCATGGAATATAAACGATTAGGTTGCCACGCTAGAGCTGTGATTCCTTACAACGGAACCGTTCAAGATATTCAGCTAAAAAAACCTCACAACCATCCTCCAGATTATATTGCCGAAGAGAAAATTTTATTTATGAGAGAGTTGAAAGACTTTATGCTACAGAGTAAAACGTTATCGTCAAGAGAAGTTTACGACTTATTTAGTCCAATGTAAAGTATTTCTCTAACGCTTTAGAACATGTATGAATTTTAGTGCGATGTTTTAGTTATCCAAATGCAGCCCGAGAGACGACGTTTGAATCGATGAGAAGCAAAATGAACCGATGGCGTCGTTCATCAGAACAAGTACAGTCTGGTTCGTTAATAATTATAAAAGATGCATCTTCGTGAAATAAAACATGCATTCACTCAGATATGTAATCTTTGAAGTTGTATTATTTAAATAAAATATTTTCATCTTACCCTAAAATTTTACTCCATTTTCATTCTTTCTTTTAGCGAGGAATTCAACAGAAATGAAATTTATTTTACTTTGTTATTCTGAGGCCATTGTAATTCCTGCTGATATTAAAATTTTTATTGTATTGTAGGTTGACTCAAGAATAAATGCTCTAATTATGTATTTTTCTAGTAAACTTGACATGATTTTTATCTCAATTATTTTCATGTGCTGTGAGTGTGAGTAGATGAAAGAATTTCTCTCTCAAAATTGATTTGAGGGAGGAAAGTAGTTTTATAAAATTGCTTTTGTTACGTATTGAGGCGCTAAGGTAATGGGCTTCGATGTAACTTCAATAAATCGCTGATGAAGGTGTGTTTTAGGAGAATTTCTACCCGGTCGAAAAGAAGGCGTCTTGCAGCTCGTGCGAGATAATTACATATACATCACAGACAGAAAGACCCCCACAAAAATATTTTGGAAATGTCACAGGCACAGTAAATTCCGATGCAAAGGCAGAGCCATATCTGTCGGGAAATTAGTTTTTACTAAGAACTGTCATAATCACATGCCGGACATGAGAGCGGTGATGAAGTTAAGGCAAGTTAAGATGTAGCTTCGCAAATTATTTATAAATTTTAAATATTTATTTAATAAAGACCATGCGTTATAATTTTCTTGTTTTATTTATTTTTTCTCAAAATAGGTATGTATGTCAAGTATGAAACAAAATAAGGGTGTTGTGAGATTTCAGTTATAAGAAGTACCACTGTACAGTCGTGCGCAGCTTAAGTGCTACAACTTGACAGTTCTGTGAGACTTGTACCACAAGGATTTAAGGTTAACGTTTGCGTATAGGAGGTGCGACTGTACGTCGTATGAAAACTGATCAGATTAAGGAAAGTTAAGCATTGTACAATAATTTTAGAAAATAAGGCGTAAAAGTATCAATACAGTCTGTTCATACTTAAGTCGGCACTCTTGCTAACTTTGTTATTATAAAAGCTAGAAATACGTTAAATTATCAAACTAGTAATACTTTTCACGCTGATTACAATGACGTAGTCAAAAGAAAAACACTTGTGCTTCGCGTGTATGAAAAGAAGTCAAAAAGAAACTTTTTTTTTAAATGGAACATCCTGTATATTATATGTATTACCAATCGATAGAGAATGAAATTGTCCTTTGTCATTTTTCGTAAATTAATAAATGAAGATATGTATTTTCATTTTTACAAAATCATCAAAGGTGCCTGTGCTTTGAAAACAAAACATTTGCAAATCGCCGTAATCAAATTTTGACTTGAAAAATGAACAAAAATTATGACAATTTTTTTACATTTTTTTTTGGTTTTTACACGCTACTAGAAAAATGATAAAAAATTATGACAATTTTTGTAATTTTTTCTCGGCGCGGAAAAACCATTTTTTTTAGCAAGAAATAAACCACAAACATCGAAAGCAATAGTCTATCAACAGAATAATTTGATTACGGCGATTTGCAAATGTTTTGTTTTTGAAGTACAGGTACCTTTGATGATTTTGTAAAAACCAAAATATCTTCTTTATTTATTAATTTACGAAAAAATGACAAAGGATAATTTTAATTAAGAATTGTATTCTCTATTCATTGGTGAAGTAATATACTGGGTGTTTCATTAAAAAAAAAGTATGTTTTTGACTTTATCTCATAAACGTCACTTTCAATTCTGAACCTCAAAGCCAGACTAGGTTAAGTCCAAATATTGCTGTTTGTAGGCTAATATGATAAATAACATAACTGTCTTTTTTTAATCACAAAAGATAAACATAAACGTAAAGTTTTAAAAAATTATGATAAATATTGTCCGCGCAATAGTTAAATGTACATTACTTAAAACTTTAAACCTCTCTACCGTAAAATCGTGTTTTTGGACTTAACCTAGTCTGGCTCCGAGGTACAGAATTGTTTTTGACGACAACATTGTAGTCAGCGTAAAAAGTACTACTAGTTTGCTAATTTAACCGACTTCGTAGCTTTTATAATAATGAAGTTAGTAATAGTGCCGACTTAAGTTTGAATAGGCTGTGTACAGTGCGTTAGAAAAGTCTGGATAAATACAGTATTATTGGAAATGTGTAGCTTCGACGACTGTCCTCAGACAGGTGGATATTATTTTTTCTTATCCACATTTTGATTTAAAAATTTCATATAGGGCATTGGTGATGCAGCGGCTATGACGCCATCGATGATTTTTTAACTATCAAGACTAATTTTTTTTAATGAAATCTTGTAGGTCCGCTCTTCCTGCCTGTGGAAATACCCATCCTTATACTTTTACTTTGCAAATTAACGTTAAAACTGTTTAAAATTTAATTTTTTGAAGTATGCCAAATTGCCACAATCAAGAATCCCAAGACCAACAAGATATCATAAAAAAATATGATGTTGCTATTTAGAAAAAAATCATTGAAGACGCCATATCCGCTATTTCACTATTTCATATCGAAATGTGTAGAGGAAAAAAATAAAATCAACCTGTCCAAAGATATTAGTCGAAAGGCACATTTCCAAAAATACTGAAATTAAACTTTTCTATTACATTGCGTAGAGGTACTTAGTGACTTAGAGCCCGCGCACACTGCAGATTTTTTTATCGGCCGATAGTTTATTCTGAAGCAAGTTACGAGAAATGTGATTACGTGGCATATAATAATTTAATGTACAGCCACATATCACATTTCTCGTAGCTTGATGTAGAATAAACTATCGGCCGATCGAAAATCTGCAGTGTGCGCGGGCTCCTAGTGATTTTCATAATGTAAAGGAGGAAGTAAATTGGAGTAAATATGATAAAAACAATCACTGCAAGGCAAATACAAGAAGGGCGGCGAGTCATACATCCTTTCCATTTCGTTTCAACCTGCAGTGATGTTACTTTTGACAAAGAAACTACTATGTGTTTTTTAAAAATGCCATAAGGGGTGGTTGTGGAAAAGAAAATTCATGTCTTAGCTCCATTCATTTACTTTAAATTCTCAGTTTTGGCATGTGTTACATACCAAGCTACGACATGAGTTTTAATTTTCATAGCCAACCTTTATGGCATTTTAAAAAAAATACACCGTATAACAAAAATATTTTTTCAATTGACATATGAGGTGCTGAGATGTACTGATGTTCATTAGTCGACATTCTACCATCGGTAATGCTATCCATAATTAGTAATGCTATCGATAGTTTCGAAAATATGATTAATTTTTTTTGTTACAAAACTATTGAAACAAGACACATTGACACAATAATTTTGATATATTTTTTTATAAATGTAATCTGTGAAAAACGGTGCACTAAGCCTTAAACGCAACCCTAAATAGGAAAAATTTTTATTTGCTAATGTTTATTTTTAAATATTTCATTATAAATTTTTGTTTTACTCAAAAAAATTTACAGATTTCACGTTTGAAATGTTTCTACAATAAATTGTAGGTATGTAAAATGTAGACAAAACTTTTGTTCGAAACTTGTGATATAAATAATATCCCAAATTGTAATTTTGTGCAAATTGTTCGACTTTTGTTTTTCTAAAAACGGTGCTATTACAACTGTCTTTCTAAATTTACACATAAAAACTATCAGACAAAAAACTATCGTTAGTTCGATAGTATCGAACATCAGTTCGAAGAATCATAGTGGAGTAATTAAAATTTTTTATATTTGAAATTATCTTGTGGGGTAATTCTACTGAAACGGTCCGAATCTTCACAACTACAAAAGTCTTGCCTAAGAAGTATCTTCAACCTAAAGAGAAGAGAAACTTCAAAAGACATTTCTAGAGTAAACTATATACTCACCATACCCTGTGTATATGTTTTAGAGCGCACGTGTTATGTAAAAAATAGTGACTTTATATGCCGATATTAACTCCAACGTATGATATCCGATTATGTGGACCGCAAACATCCTTTTCGTTTGTGCAGAAAAATGTAGTGATACAAATAATAAACTTTATAATCATCTTCGAGTTGCTTGGAAAATGCTGTCAAACTATATGTTCAAAAAAGGGTTGAAAAAGCATTTGGCAACACATGTCTTTTATTCTGTCGCTGAATTTCTATCGTACAAATTTGACAGTGTCACCTGTACTAAATTTTAAATTTGAATATGTGTTTGGTGTGTATTTATTTTTTAGATTGTATGTATATTTGACTTGTTCCATGTTTTATTAACAATATGTGAATAAATGTGATTCTATTCTCGTACGCTTTTTTCTGAATGCTATTTGTTTATATTTTTATCTTGATCTAATAAAACGATTAACCCAAAAAGTTATAGTTAACTCATAGTTTGAGTTTTCTACTGGGTTACATCCAGCGGTGGCTGGTGCATGTGGACTTGGGAGTGCTGCAGACATACTCGCTAAGCGTTAGCTTTGTCTAACATAGACAAACAGAGAACAAACAATACGTAGTGCACATCGGCAGCACTCCTAAATTCGTATGCACCGGCCGACATTGGTTACATCTAATTATAGGGTTAGTGCGGGGATTTCGTAAACTATAAGAGCTACAAGACGGTTAAGTTACAAAAAAGTTTTGTAAATAGTCACTCAAACAATACTACAGTCTATCAATTTTTGAAAATAAACGCTCGCCTACTTGATTATTTGAAAACAAATCCACATGTGTATCGTATCATCGAATTCAGAATTAATAATTTCAACATAAGGTGTGTAAATCTAAGATGGAGCTCATAAGAAAAGAAAACAGTTGACAGTCGTATATATCTGCGAAACTATCAATCCTAACCTATTTCTTATAACTGTATTAGAGCCCAACGAATTTAATGTAAACATATTAAATTTTGTAACTTAATAAATAAATCGATACAATATTCAAGATTTTAGAAATTGACATTTTTCAGTTTTTTGAATTTCAGTAAAGAAAATGAACTTTGAACTTGTAACTTACCTAACCGTTTTTGGCCCGGTTTCTTAGTCGCAGTTTAACTTTCATCTCCTATTTATTCCCATAGTAATAATTATAAATTGAAGTTTAAAGTTAAACAGTGATTGAGAAACCGGGTCTTAGTATCTCTTAGGTAGTTTACGAGATCTTTAATTCGTTGTAACTCTATAATATAGAGATGAACTCAAAACACGAATTTTCAGGTACAGAGATGAAGTCAAAACTCGATTTTTCAGGAAATGTGCTTCAGATGACTTACACCACCATGATTCTCTGCACTGCATATAGCTTGAGAAAAAAATATGTTAAGAAAAAATGAATTAGAACATCTCTAATTTATTTGACTTTAGTTATTGGAAAATATGTTTTGTTTTTACTGAATAAGATTAAATATTAAATATATTAAATTTAATAAAATCTGGTTAAAATTTACAGTATCTCTGCATAGAGAATTAAAAAAAAAGCTGAACATAATTATAGCTTATACCGTGAATATATTTTATTCTCAAACATGCAAAACACACATATCCGTTTGTTGCTAGAGTAACGTCATAATTAAATGACAGCAATGTATTAAAGCGTGTATTTTATTTTGAAACATATTTTGTTCCATTACTTTATTTCTCACCCTATGTTTCAAAATAAAATACACCCTTAAATACATTGCTGTCATTTAATAATTACGTTACTCTAGCAATAAACCTATGTTTGTGTTTTGCATGTTTCAGAATAAGATACATTCACGGTACATATTTTGGTTTTACGTTAGTATTCGAAAGCAATGAAGGAACATCTTTGAAACCAAGAAGTTTACCTTTTTTACATGAAGACTTTCATGTTTTGGTGCCTATGTTTGTTCCAAGCCGAAGAGGCTCAGAACTATTACTCTATTAAAACTACATTTATTTACAAAGTCTGTTTTGGGGCTGTGCCAGCTACAGAAAGTTTAAGTGAGGCAAGGTTAAACACGGATTTGGGGGATGTGGGGGGTAGTTATAAAGTGCAGACACAAACGGTGCACATGTTGAAACAACAGTACGAGATCAGCAATTAGTAATAATTTTATAAGATTTTAATAAACTTTTGCAATTTAGACAGACCAATTTTTTGTGTTTTCGAAGTGTAAATTAATGCAAAATTATATAATAACATATACGTTATTAAAAAAATATTTTTTTAATAACGTATTTTAAGGTTTTGTTTTTAATTAGAATTTTCTTGCTAGTATGCATATGTAAAATAAATAGTGATAATAATAATGTAAAAGGGGAAGCTTACAGCTTATTACGGATTGTAATTCCTCTGGATTGTTTCCGTGTAAATTAACTATTTTCATGAAACTACCCGCTTGTGAAAGAGGAATACACAGTTTCATTAAGAGCTCTAGTTAAATTTCCACGTGCAGTCTAGTCTTGCAATTACGGCACTTAATTATGGAGTATAAATAATAATGGTACACGGAGGGAGCGCCCGTTTGTTATTAGCGCACCTAAATAATGTTCTAGGCAAGTAAGCTTCATGAACTTAATTTCCTCGCTACAACCTGCATTAAAACGTAATATTGTGAAGTTAGTCTAAAGTACTGTGCGATCCAATATTTTTTAGATAAGGGGAGGCTATGAAAAATGAAATCAGAGTCTTAGCTTGATTAAAAACTTTTAGTCTGACATTTGTTTTCTGACTTCTGTCAAATCTGTTAGTTGTTTAAACGTTCTCGAACACTTCCGCTTCCAAAATATTGGATCGCACAGTATTTATGTTATGAAATGTATTAATTTGTAATTGGGAAAATTGAATAATACAAATTATTTAAAGCTAGATATAATCTACATGCCTTCCTTGATTGTGATATATGTGACCATATGTAAACAATTTTACTGCTTTTTTTTTAAAGAAATAGTTTCTTAGGCTTTGTTTGTGTCATATTATTCAGTAGATTGAGTCGCCAAATGGTGGTATATAATATTTCACTATATTTGAAACTCATAATAGTATATTATGCAAGTTTTATAAACGGCATTTTAGTCACGAGTGTTTAATAAACGAGTATCTAGAGAAGTTTATAAATCGAATTGCATACTATACTTTTTCTACGACCAACACAAAAATACTAAAATGACTACGTTTATCTCTCCTGTTGCATCCGATTGAGATTTCAAGCGGATTCGTGAATCTGAACTGTTTATGATCATCTACCTCAATCCGCTTGAAATATTATTTCGATCTTAAAAAGAGACGACCATACGGTAAAAAGAAATGCATTGAGTTGCTAACTTAACATTAGATGATGCATTACATGCTTATAACGGACAATAAACGACAATTGTCAACCATCAGCTGTAAGTTTTTGTTTATTATGTTAAATTGAAATGGATAATTTAGAAATAAATTAATGGCAGTGCTAATAATTTGATATCATTACATGTTTATGTAACATGAAGTTAGCCAGTATCAATAATAATTTGAATCCGTGTTTATATCGCTATTTTTCAAGCGACTTCGTCAATCCAATCCCCATTTTCAGGTGGATTGATTTTCTCGATCGGATTGAAGTGACAAATTAGATCTGTTGATGTCGGGATTCAAACATTATTACTCCTATTTCAATCGATTGAAATCACAATCGGATTCAACGTGCGAGATAAACGTAGTCAAAATGTGTATTTAAAAGATCACTTAACAACGTGGAAACATATACGATAATTTGTGTTTTAAAGATGCGCGAGTAGAAAAAATAGTTAATGTGCTATAATGGTCATAAACAGATGGCGATTCAAACGCTTAATAATCTTCATAACTTTACACTCGGGTTTATGAGTTTCAAATATTCTGAAACGTTCTTTAACAGGTCAACTAATAACTCTAATAGCTGGCATTATGTGTATTTAGAAAAAAAAATACCGCCTGGTTGGAGCATTAATATGAAAGGACACATTTTTTTAAATGTTTAGACCGTGAACATCACATCTGCAATTACTGGCATCAATTAGTTTTAATTAAGATATTGAGGAGTTGTTTATTGTTAATGTTTCATTGCAAAGCTAAGCTTGTAATATTCAAAAATGAAATAAAAAGATAACCATAATTATGGTCATGACAAGTTATTATAAAATTATTATTATATATTATTATTATTATTATTATATATTATTAGTATAAGCAGATAGGATTCCATTCATATGTTGATCGCGGTGTAAGCGGAAAGACCAAAATATAAGACCAAAATATTTTACATAAAAAGATCAGTTCCTATTAGAGCAGGCCACCAATTTTCAAAATCGTCCTACATTTCCTTCCCTAAAAATTTTTAATAAGCCACTCACTTGGTGGATCCTGTATATTGAAGAGAAAAATAAATCACTTCCCAAAGATTTTTTTAATCACTTCGATAGACCCTTTATATTAAAGTGGAAGATAAATCATAGAATTAAACAGTTTTAAAACAGTCTGATTACGCTATCATATACTTTTTGTGTGTTTAAATAAATAGATTGATGTTATCTAATATTTCAGAAACTGTCTATTTTCTGCGAGGGATTAAACATCCTCGACTTGTATTTCAAAATTACGAGTTCACGGTTGATAAGAAATGCTTGCACTCTACGATATGGAGGTGTAAATACTATAGGGATAAGTGCAAAGCTCGTGTTATTACTCGCGGTCGGATTATCTGGATAAGAAATAATACACACGTGCACAAGTCTTCCTTAAAAAGAATGGATGTCAAATATTCCTTGTTGATGGCTGTAAAGAAACTAGAATGAATTACGTAAATATCTGTACTAATTGTAAAATATTGTAATATATTGTGAAACATTAAAGTATATTAAACTGTAATTGGTATTTTATTACCGACTAATACGCATGGTTTTAATTTTTTAAAGTTTCAGGACTTAGTATATGAAAAGTTTCTATTGTACATTTACGTAAGTGTTTCGTTGTACTTATTTTTAATAATAGATTATGTCATTTTAATAAAGCAGCAGCTTTAAATGTCCATAATGTGAAAAGTACGCGGAAGAATTGCGGTAAATGGTAATTTCAAAAGCCGTGAGATCCTTGAAAATAAGTAACGTAAGAATTTTTGCAGGCATTTTCTACTTCTTTCCCGGTTCGAAAAATCCTCGTCTCGTATTCTTGCACTATGAATACCTTGTGGAGAAAAAGAATACCAATTCCACAATATGGCGGTGTTCGGGATATGAAAGATACAAATGTAAAGCTAGAGTAATTACCCGGAAAGACAGCGCCATCCTAAAAAATCAAATACATCCTCATGGGCCAACTAACAGAGATATAAATTTATGCAGTTATTTTCAAACGTTGAAGGTTATTAATTATCTTTGAGATCTGACATGTAAAAATTTGTTTTAATTTGTATCTGCTTATATTAACAAAATTTTTGTAAATGTTCATTTTAGGTTTATCTTGAATCAAACTCACAAGGTGTAAGTTTTTTAAAAACCCAAATCTATTTGTTTTTGATTAACGAAAATTTTATTTAGTGCGATCAAATTTGAATAAAATTTGATGTAAATAAAATGTTATTTTATTTTAAATTGGACTCAACATTTTTTTAAAGAACATATTTATTGCCTTATTCACTTTATAATGATTAGTTTTTATTTTTTTAGAAGTTATTGATTTATGGAAAGTCTTATTGTTATTCAACTATAATATATACTACTTCTATAATTATTAATAGTTACATAAATGATGTTTGGTCTATATTTATTCTTAATATATTGTAATCGTAATATTCTGATTTTTCTACTTTGTTTTCTATTAATAACAATAGCCCGTATTCTCATCCTATGATTAATTTAATAATGTGTTTATTTTTCATGTTAACGCTTGTCTGTCGCTGTCTTACACATTAAATTGTCCTAAAGCTATATCGTTTCTTGTTTATTTTAATTACGACTTTAATCATAAGATGAGAATACGGCTCATTGGCTCGTATTTTCATGCTATAATTAATTTGATAACGTGTTTATTTCCCATGGAAATGCTCGTCCATCACTCTCTTACACATTAAATTGGGACAAAGCTATATCGTTTCTTATTTATTTTAATCTTTAGTTAAATATGACTTTAATCTTAAGATCAGAATACGGGCCAATATGTATAAGTGTAACCAGTGATTTAAAGTGTATAAAGAAAGTGTAAATTACTGTGCGTTATGTCATCCTTCCACAAGCAATTGACTTGACTTTTAGAATATCTAAATTTACGTTCTGTATTATTCCAGGTACTCTATATTATTTTCCCGGCTTGAAAAATCCGCAAGTTGTGTTCTGTAATTACGAGTATATAATCGAAAAAAAGAATATCAATTCTACATTCTGGAGGTGCACAGGATATTCAAAATGTAAATGCAGAGCGCGGATTGTACAACGCGAAGATGTTGTGTTCCTCAACAATAACGAACATCCTCATGAACCGACGAAGAGGGATTTAAAACTATGCACTTACAAGAGAAATGTTAAAATCGCCGTAAAGGTTTGAGATTTAACTTATGACTTTTGCAATTTGAATAAATAAAACTTTTTTCACACATACTTTTTTGATTTATTATTCTCTTTATTATATTTTCAGGTAAGTTTAAACTGCTTTTCAATATTTTTTTGTTTGTTTTCATACTGTAAGATATTTTTGTTTATTTATTTTTATTTCAAATGGATTTGCGATATTAAGAATGCTAATAGATTACAGAAATCAGATCCTCTTACCACACCTGTGTGAACACTTTCTTTATTTAAGAGCAAACTCATGTTGCGTCCGCGATGATTTTTACAGTGTACCTTTACCCCACAAAAATAGCGTTGCTATCATTTCAATGCAATACAACGTGGAAATTAATGAATGAATTAAACTTTTAATTCAACAGTTAATTAGAATTTTCTTTGAAGTATTTTACAGACGAAATTATCAAATTGTCACTCTATCCTTATTTTAAGTAAATATGTAGGTAGGTATGAAGGTATTAGTTCATTTTTAGTAAACCAACGCTGTGTGATAGTCATATTTTATGAAGCTGCATTTTTTTTAATTAAATATTTTCTCATAAAATTTAAACACGCTGTGAACTCGAATAAAACGCAGTTTAAAACTAAGATAATATTTCAATTTTTTTTTCAGGAACTTTATATTTTTTCCCCGGTCTAAAAAATCCTCAGTTGGTTTTCCGCAATTACGAATACATAAGTGAGAAGAGGCGGACAAAATCGACGATTTGGAGATGCACGGGATACGCGAAATACAAGTGCAAGGCGCGCATTATAACTCGAGGAGGGAACGTGCTTTTGAAGAATAACCATCACCCTCATTCACCTTCCAAGAGAAACTTAGATGCCTGTATTTATTCGAGAACTGTAAGGTTTTCTGTTGCAAGAGGGAATATGTGTGAGGGATTCACAAGGCCGACTTTTGATGAAAGAGACAATTCAGATACTATAAATATTGATTAGAAATAACATTAACAATTTTGTGCAATATTAAAATAAATTTTAAACTAAATAATTTTGTTTTATATCACAGAGATTTCCTATTCCTACTAAAAATTTACGATTTAGGAAATTTCTTTTTCAAAAAACTTCGGCATGTATCAAACAGCTGCGGTATTGATCCAGTGGTAAATGATTAAAGCATGTACAATCAAAAAATATTTAAACCACAAAGTTTACTTTTCGAAATAATGGTGTTTGTAAGAGTTTTAACGCTTACCTACTTATAACCATAAACGAGTTTGTGTTAGTTTTATAGTGAATCACCACTGTTACAAATTTTTGGACTTTCCTATCTATTAGCATTTGCGATTTACTATACCCCATAACGATTTAAGAATTCCGCGATTTTAACACGTTTGTTTTCAGAGATCGTCACGTATATTCAAGGACCACGCCAGTTTTCTCAGCTAGTAATACAAGATTATCGTTATGTAAAGCACAGGAGCAGCAACAAATCCACATATTGGAAGTGTCACTTGTACGATCTCGGTGTTTGTAAGGCGCGTTGTGTCGTAAGTGTGAATCAAACTGTGATATTGAGAGGACTTCACAGTCATAAACCAGACCCCAACATAGTGAACGACCACTCGATACTCTTTCAGGAGAGACTTAGGCTAAGGAATATTATGAAGTATTGATTTAATGTCTGTGCCAGCTTCTGTGCTCGTATAATTTGTGAAGTTAGTTCTAGTTTGGAAGCGTCTTAATTATAAAGCTCTTCGTTTTGTATAATTAAAAACTGACGCGTTTTTCAAGTACCTATAAATCATTCAAAAGAATGAACTTGGATCTCTCAGATATTATAATCGGAGTTTCATTACAATGATTATGATGAAATCAGAGTATTTAATGCGGGACTTTCCGTTTCATTATAAATTAAATACATTATTTTTTTGACCTTAAAATAAGTAAACTTTTCTAAGAGAGAATCTCAAAAATCATTACAATTAAATGAAAATTAGTTTTATTTCCTTGAATGCACATAAGAAAGTTACAGATAAAATTTACAAGCGCATAGTTACATTTGTAATTTGTAAACTGATTTGCTAGATTAAAAAATAATGAAAATCCATTTTTTTCCACTTTTATTTTTGAAATTGCATATGGTTTCGAAAATTGATTTTGCCAAATTCTGAAATGTACCGAAAATATTTTAGAACGTTTTCTGTTTAACATTTTTTTAATGAGACACCGCTTAACTAGGTATTTTCTACTAGGATCCTAGATCTGATTGACATTTACCTTCTCTGAGAGAGTTGGATACAAATTCTCGTATCCATTTGTGAAATATCTATTCTGTATTTTATTTTTAATAATT
Organism: Dorcus parallelipipedus; assembly: GCA_958336345.1. Taxonomy (NCBI): domain Eukaryota; kingdom Metazoa; phylum Arthropoda; class Insecta; order Coleoptera; family Lucanidae; genus Dorcus; species Dorcus parallelipipedus. Next base: position 46,535,080 of record OY284475.1, read on the forward strand.
TAGTAACTTGAAAAGAACATAAAGTAAATACTAATGGTAAATCCGGTTAATTAACATAAAAAATAACAGTGCGTTTTAAGTATAAGTTGTCTCACATATAACGGGTCACACTTCTACGACTAACTCTATATGTCACGTGTAGGGCCCGTAAATACGAGTATTTAAAAAAATCTGTTTTTTTCCCTACACTATTAGAAAATTCAATTTTACCGCTTCATCAGAGAGGAGAAAGCAAACGTTTCCACGGCTAGCCCGGCAAAATGATCATAAATGCCTAGCCGGGAAAATAATTCACGAAGCTTTACCTCTAGGTGGCGCAACAATAATTTCTGGAACTTTATTAACAACACGTAAGTAACAAACGTAAGTTTTTTATTTAATTCCACTGGTATTTGGTTTTAAAAAGGATTAAAATTATCAAGAAAAAGAGTCGACTTGGCAGCTGTGGGATTCGAACCCATGCCTCCGAAGAGACTGGTGCCTTAAACCAGCGCCTTATGCCCGTTTTAGACGGTCATATTTTTGTATCAAATTTATTACGAACGAAAATTGTTGCGTGTACAAAATTGTGTGTCATCGGTAAAAATATTTACTAATGTGGATCTAACTTGAGAACATTCGTTACCATATTTTGCAATCCCAGACGTGATAAATATTTATTCATCAACAGGAGAGGCCTTCAATTTTTGGCATCAATAAACGTTGCGTTGCAGATCAAAGGAGTCAGGCTCTGACTTACACAATAGCGAACAATAAAATTCGGCCATGAATTTGACATCAATATTTAGCCTGCGGTAAGTGAACAGTCAAATTAATCAGACTGAACAACGTGTTCAATTTTCCCAATAGCTAATTAGTCAGTTTGACCGTTGACCTACCTCGACCTTAGACAAATTTGGTAAATCAGGCTTTTATTAAGAAGGTTACGTTTCTGTCAAAACACAAAAAAATATTTGAAATGTCAAACTTCAGTCTAAACTTCTCCTGGCAAAGTTAGTACTGTTAAGCCCAGAACACAATGCTTACAATACAACACAATACAATACAATACTTTATTGAGCTTCGTGTCCACAAGGTGAAATAAGCTAAGTCAAATTAACACTTAAACTAAAGAAACTTAAACTAAGGAATTAAGTAATTAAGTAAATTAGTTAGTAGAATAACTTACATTACACATTAAAAGTAAAATTTTATCCAACTTACTATAACTCTATAAATTCTTTGATATTGTAAAAACAACTGTCAACAATAAAACATTTTAACTTATGTTTGAACATTCGAAAAGATTTAATCTCTTTTAAGCCGGCGGGAGTTTATTAAAGAATGTTAAGCAAGAATAAATAGGTGACTTTTCATAGAATGTGGTAGTATGTGGTAGTATGCTTAAGTAAAAGTTTTAAGGAAACTTATTAAAATTGAAATCTTATACACTTTACTTATGACAAGACATAATGTTTAAAGATAAGGTTTAAGCGATTTTAAAATTGACCAATCAAACTGAACCAAATGACAGCTAGCAATCACTAATCTAAAAATTGAATGCAATCAGTGACAATCATGGATACTGCCGAATATAAATCACAACAACGATTTTATTTTCAATGGCTCTGGTAGTTTCATTTAAATATTTTACAAAAATAACCTTCGTTTTCCATTTTCGACATCTCACGTTCACGTTCTAGGTATAATCTATTATAACTCACAACTTTAACTTCACAGATTTGAGAATACGCGAAGAAACAAAAAGTGACAGGACTTCTGATTGGTCGAGTCAAGATTCAACTTATTCCATTTACTTTAGAAATCACCTATACGGAAATTTCCGTATCATCGCTTGATTACATAAGGATAAGTTTTACATTGTGTCTTGCTACATCTGTTTTCAGAGATTGGATTTTACTAACTAAAAGTTTTAAGGAAACAAAACTTTTACTTAAGCATAGTGTTCTAGGCTTTACTTTGTTAACGGAAAATTTGTTTTAAACGTCAGCTATATTACAATCACGTTAAGAATATAGTTGTGGGCCCTGAGGTTTGTGTACGTACCATACAGGAGCAATAAGTGTTATAACCGGAAATAGTGGCAAATTCGAAACTTACAGAGAAACAGAAAATTGAAATGTAAGCAACTCAGTGTCAATTGAATCGCTTTATGCAGAAAGGACTTAAGTCACTTTTAGCCGAAATTGCGTTTTCGCAGAAAATCGCATTTATATATCAAACTACACCTTTTTATGCAGAAAGAGCATAAGTTCCGTTTACAAGTGTATTAATATTCACTAAAGATTTTATGCGTTTTCTGCAGAAAGCCGTCGTTCGCAAGAATTTATGACTTTATGTCCTTTCTGCATAAAGCGATTCAATTGCACGGATTTTAACTGTTTCATTTAAAAGATAAACCAAAACTACAAAATAACTCCTCACATTTCAGAATTCTAGTGATATTTTAATTTATCCAATTTAAATTTCATATGCCAAAGAGTCAACTTCACACCACAAATTTTAAGCAATCACGTCGGAAAGTATTTTTTTCAACGCTATGTTCTTATAGTAAATGAAGTGACATTTTGTATATGGACTAAACGTCAAAAACATTAAACTAAGGTTTACATTGCAGAAATGGCGTGTGATTATGTGCCGTCACGAATCGATTGGCGTCGTGTGGTATGATTCCTTATTTGTGAGACAGCCTGTACAAATTTAAAAAAAAATCAATCAAATTTGGGGCCTAGTAGCTATTAAAAATATATTTTTTCTACTTTGCGTTCACAATGAATTCATTGTGACACCAAAAACAGTTTCACAATGAAGCTCATTGGGGAAATTTTAGTCAATTTTTAATTGAAAATATTTAAAGATTTTACAAAATAATTCCTTTATTTATTTGTTATTTAACAGAGTACTCACAATGAAGCTAGATAAAAAAAATTAATAACTTGTCAATGTGATTTTTGTTTAAAACGAAGGGTTGTCAGTGTTGCCACGCATTACAACTAAAATTCTCCTTATACTAAGGAGATCCAATTTTTGGCAGTATTTTTCATATTTTTGTTCAATAAATGACGCAAAGTAGAAAAAATACTATATTTTACACGTTTCACAAGAGGCATTCTTGTGAAACTTGTAAAATAATATACTATTAAAACAAATCACTCTCTTTGCTTTTTTTAATTTATTGGAATATTCAAAAATCTTTGTTCTTTTACATTTTTGAATAACTAAATTAAATACTAAAAATTTTTGATTGATAGCTTACTATACATAGTTTCAATAATATGGTGAATATTTCCGCTTGTTTTAGAAACAACTTTCTGCAATTTCTAGCAAGCAGCGAATTTGTATTTTGATAGCAAAGCTGGTAAGATGTGAAAAGGATGTTATTGAATTCGTGTTTTTGGTTGCATTTAAATTACAAAACATTTTTAAAGAAGTGTTTTACAAAAATCATTAGATTTAATTAAAAAAAGGTACAAGTGCATCCAAATACATACGAAACTGAATTTAGTTTTACTATCTCAGTAAAATAAAGTTAAAAGCATTGTTGCTTTCTTGAATTTACTTCTTTGCTCATACATACCTACTTATTTAACTACGGAATCATAAAATTTCAGCCAAAATTTCAATCGATGTATTAAAATTCCATAAGAAATTATTATTGTGCTTTTACGTAATATAGTGCCATTCCCCGTACTTGCCGCAAAATTGCCGTCATTAAATTTCACATAATTGTAATGATAAAATGTAATTGGCAAGTGAAATCGATTTTATATTTCTTTTCTATTCGTGTACTGGTAATTTTTTATGCTTGAACTGTATGCACATTTAGAAAATATATTGTAAACAGAAATAAAATTTAATTTATTCTATGCATTTACTTATTCTATTAGTTTCACTGTTCTTAGGAGAAAAGCTCAATTTCAGGGGAATTGAGTTCGTGTGAACCTGATCTCTTATAAATATGTACCTACATAGAATTGCTATTTGAAAAGGCCACGGAAATAACTGTTTGTTAATTTTACAGGAGAGCATTATTAAGGTTTAAAGTCTCGTGGAAAATCATAGAAAAATCGTATAACTGCAATTTGGAACATTTATGGACATAGTATTTTGAAATTAACTGGTATACATTAAAAAGGTACTTTTTTAAAAGCTTTTGAGTTTTGATTTTTTTTAAACACGTTCTTTCCGGGAAGGCCCAAGTTGAAACTGAAAATACCACACGTACTAAACACGCTTTTTACTTGTGAACTGGACAGTTAGATACTACACTGAATTGGTTACCTGCGTCATAACCTGAAAATGCCCAAAAACTGACTTAACACGTTCTTTGCGTGGGCATTTGTAATTGACTGCAAACATCAATGATTCGATAATAATTCTGTGAGAAGTGGAGTGATATTTTCTTGTACGCATGCATGCTTGAACTGACACTTTTCTATTTCCAGCCAAGTTGACATTCATTCGAAGCCAGAAGGGCTTTCCAAATCTGCTGTATGAAAGGTATCGCTATCGAACGGATCGCAGAAAACACGATAATAAATGTTTCTGGAGATGCGTCAAGGCTCACTGTAAGGCACGTTGCACCACGAAAGATGATCGTCTCCTTAGGTGTTGTGGAGAACACAATCATGAGCCTGAAAGACAACTTTGGCGTGATTTTTTAAAAGTGGAGAGCAAAATTCTTTGTAATTGATTATGTTGACTAAAATAAAAAGATAATGGTTGTAAGTAAAGGCGCTAGATTTTTTTTCTCCTTTATAACTTCAGTGCAACATTTTCTGTTTTATTAACAAAGGTTTGTAGTAGTAACGGATTTGTGAAAAGTAAATTCACATCTGTTTATCAAAAATGTCGGTACCTCTGCGTTCAGAAGATTAGAGAATTTGATATAAAAACTCAAAAATGTTGTACTTTGAATACGCCATTTTTTTTTATTTTTAGGAAAAACAGGAAGTTTTTAAATGTTGCTGCTTTAGTAATTTTTAATCCAGGACTGTTAAAGAATGTATTAATTACCGTATTTATTTTAAGGTCACTTAACGTTTATGGTCAATCAGCGTGGGCAGATGGTTCTTGTATACGAAGAAAATATATTTCACGTTAATCGGAGGTATGAAAATACGACGTTCTGGCAGTGTATAGAATATAGAAAATTCAAGTGCAAGTGCAGGTGCATCACCACGAATAAAGGCACGATAAAACGATCAGCGATCGATCACAATCATCCTCCCAACACTCAGAAAATCAAGAAAAAGAGTCTTAACATGAAATACGTTACAAACACGCAAAACTCTTAGATTTTAAACTGACTTATTTGAACATTTTGTTTTTCTTTCTACCTGTACACGTGTATTTAACACAAACACCTGTACTGTACGTTTTAAGTAATTGACGATGTCTTAAATGAATAGATATTGTGAAGTTTTGTTAAACAGAAATAAAAACTTGGTAAGAATATATCAGAGTGAATATGTTTTTATTCTTACACGTTAATTGATCTTAGAGAATAGTTAATAAAAAATGATAAAGCGTTCCAATATACAGCTTGCGAAATGCTGCTAAGGTCACCCATATATTCCTTCTTTACTACGAAAGGCTTAGACGACTCGTATTATTACTTGCTCTGCTTTAGTTTGTATGAGGAGTTTGTTCTCTGCGTTGCCCATTCGGTGATTATTTGAACTTCTCTTAATATTTATATTATATTGTTTCCTTAAATAATATTGAATTATTTTATTCTAATCTGTTTTAAAATTTGCCGGTTTGAACGATTTTTTATATGAACAAAAAAAATTATACAGTGACCGGCAGAAAGTTGGACACATATGGGAAATATTTTTATTACTGATTTCTCAAACAAATTGATTCTTTATGAAAACCCCTGCATCTTTCCAAACTCAAAATGCACATATCAAAATTTGAATACCTCTTGTCATATACCGAGGGAATGAAAATATTTAAAATCGACGTAAGAGTAAAGCATTTTTCAATATGTAATTTATTATTGAATTAAATAAGTTTAAATATCCACGCGAATTCACATCACTGCTGCTGCTGCTGCAGTTGAATAACCGAGCGAGTGAATCTTTCGGTCAAGGGCAAAAATCTAGCCATAAATTTCTTCGCTATTTATGGCTTTATTGTCCTCCTGCAACTGTGTGCCATTCATAATGCTGCAATTTAGATCGCCGGTTTGGTTTCATGATTTCGCGCGCTACAGAATTTCAAAGAACATCGACTCCAAATTATGCAAATTTCAACTCGCTTCGATTAAAAAATTTTATTAAGATATTTTGTTTGAAATAATGTCAGAAACGTGTCCCTCGAGTTTGATGCATCTTCAGTGAAACACCCTATATTACCACCTCAATCAGGGAAATGTCAAATAAAATTTACAAACACTGTAGCAAAGGAAACAGTACGGCATTTTTTTATTGCTAGAATACTAACATAACTTTTTACTAAAAGTATTTAAAAATTAAAATTACAATAATACAAAAATTTATTTTATTTTTCAAAATTTAATGCTGTCTTTCTGTGTACTATATACACATTTGGCCTAGTGTTAGCTTTTAAGATATTTTTCAACGAATTTTCATGGATCGCCTACAACCCGCCGCAATGAGTATTGTTCGTGTGCGGTCGGATAATAATCGCTGAATGACCTTAGGAGCCGTTCGAAACCTGTATATAAACAAGTTTAAAATAATAACGATTAAAGAAGTTTCGGAAAAAAAAAATACAGAAAACGAGCGATTAAAAAAATGATATACAGTGAAAGCTCTCTTAGGCGAACACCGACCGTGACCAGCAAACTATCCGTCCATTAGAGATGTCCGCCTAAGAGAGATGCATGTAAATTACATAAATGGGAGATTAAAAACTGTCCAGCTAAGAGAGGTGTCCGCTTAAGAGAGCTGTCTGCTATGGGAGCTTTCACTGTATTTAAGACATACCATACGAACAAAATAAACAAGATGTCATTTTTTAAAATCAATTTAGAAAACCGCTAAAGGATTCCACGATGATTGTCTTCAAGTTACTTTTTATGTTAAAGTAGAGACGAATATATTTTATTTGTCAATCAAGCTGGTTATAACTTTTCTTGTTCCTGTTTACAATTATGTAAATTTCTGTTTCTAGCAGTGGTGTATTCATTGACCAGGCGAGGGAAACGGTGCTTGATTTACGAAGGCAATGTGTTTTATGCGAACCACCAAAAGGGAAAGAGCATCTTTTGGGTGTGCTCGGATTATTATAAAGTTAAGTGTCGGTGCCGCTGTGTGTCCAGCCTCACAGGAGATTTAATTCGAATTCGGAGGTCACATAATCATCCACCACATACTGATCGGATTAAAACGTGAACATGGAAGTTACATTAAATTTTCAACATAACTCAATTTGTACATATGATGAAATAAAATGATACATTTTCGAATTTGTATATTTTTTAAATCTTTCTGATACATTTTTAAAAAGTACTGAAAAAACTCTACACAAAATCAAATGATGAATCCTAATATGTACTTACAAACAAAAGTAAATAATTTTTTTATACATTATTAAATTTGTGTAAAATTATATTTAATAGATGATAAAAGAGTTAACTACATATTTATTAATATAAAAGCGTACATAAATCTTTGGTTAGTTAAAGAAAAAGAAACAATGCAACCTGTCGGGGGTGAACAACTTAATCAAATATACAAGGTGAGTCACAAAAATAAAAAATAAAATGGAATTTCTTGAAATATTATTTGTGCAGCAATTAAAAAAAATCTTTTATACGTTACTGTTCTTGGTAATATTTTCATGAAATAACTGAAAATACGCTACCATTCTCGTACTAAACAATTATTAAGTTCTCAGAACACATCTTGAAGACCGTTTTATTTTAGGTGTTGTATACATGATAAACCAGAGACGACAAATGGTATTGATCTATCAGGATAATATATTCCATGTAAATCGTCGATATGAAAGCACTATCTTTTGGAAGTGCATGGAATACAAAAAGACGAACTGCAAGTGCCGAATTATAACTTCAAACGGAAACGTACGGAAGTTTACCTTATCACACAATCATCCACCCAACAGAGAAAAAATAAACTACCGCATATCTAGGATGAGTTACGTGCCGGCTTATCCTCAACATGTGTAAAATATTGTCGCAATGAAAATAAAGTTTGATTTCATACTGCACTCTCGTTTTAAATAATTGTAGGTTTAGATCAACCACTAAACTAGGATATTACAGAAACTGTAATTTTGTTTAAAAAAATAATAATAAAATTTGTGTTTAAAATAATCGTGTAACTTTAGTAACACTTTCAGGTCTGCGTTTTATTACGAGCAGCAGAGGCAAGCTGTGTTTAGTTTTTGATGGATACATATACCACATGAATAGAAAATCGAGTACAAGTTGTTTCTGGTTGTGTTCGGGCTACGCGAGAAGCAATTGTAAAATACGATGCTCAACTAAAGGAAATAAAATAGTCAAATATCCTAGCGGAATTCATAATCATCCGCCGTTGTTAAGAAAATTAGCGAAGATTTAAAAATAGGTGTATGTCTCTTGTTAGTACAAAAAAATAACTGGAACTGTTAATATGATAATAAAAATATATTTTTCTGTTGTATTTTTATTTTCTTACGTTTTTATCATGTTCACTACTTAAATCAGTGAATTGAATTGCACACTAGAATGTACCTAAAGAGAATTAATGCCAATTATTTTTTAATGAACAAAAAAAACTTCAAAGAAATTCGAATCTCGCGTACCTCTTTTATATTGAAACTTCAGATCATAGCAAAAGAAATATTAAGAACATTTTCATTGTTTATACGTTCTGCTTTTGCTCAATTTACAGTTGTTTACTTTTCCTTATTACAATATCATGAGCAAGAACCGAACTAAAATCACCGTTGGCCTTTAAATTAAAATTAAATATCAGTTAATTTCGAATATACTATACAGCACGTGGATGTTTCCTAAGGTTAGTAAGCGATTAGCCGATCGCACACGAACAATCTTATCACGGCGTGCTGTAGACGATTTTATACTCGGTAAATACGATCGTCTCGTATAAGCCTCCCTCTTCCGCACAGCAGAACTAGGCATGGTATGACCTTAGTCATACAGTACGCGTACTGTATATAGAAGAAAAACATTTTCATTCATTTAACTTCATTTTTCTCATGAGTCGGATAAACCATCTTTTTATCTATTCTTAAAAATCAATGATAATTTTCAGGTCTGTGTTTTGTGAAGAGTAGTAGAGGCAACTTGGGCTTAGTTTTTGACGGATACATGTACAACGTGAACAGAAAATCCAGCACTAGTTACTTCTGGCTATGCTCAGAATACACGAGAAGCAGGTGTAAAATAAGGTGCTCAACAAAAGGAAACAAAATGGTCAAGCATCCGAACGGAATCCATAATCATCCGCCGTTGTTAAGAAAGTTGACTAAACCGTAAAGGAATTGCAGCTTTTTTTGTACAATGAAATTCGTGATTGTTAAGTTTTACCAATAAATCTTTTTCTATTGCATTTTTATTTCTTTTTAATTTATAATTGGCGTAGGAGGAATTGGTTTCTTCAATTTCAACTTTGAATACTTACAAGAAGAATGAACGAAATAATTTTCCTGTGACATAGTTGCAGCATATTTCTGTAGAAATATTTGGCGACATTCGGAGTGCTTTTTTATTACTTATTTTAGTTATTACATATTTTTTAATGCGTAATTCGCATTCTTTTCTGGAAAGAGGTTGGATCTTTAAGTGATACATTTAACCAATCCTATTTACGCGTAATTAATTAAATAAAGTTTTTCTTCTAGGAAATAGTTTTGTGTGACACGTAAAAATCATGTGATGTTTTGTGTACGTAGACGTAAGCAAAACTTATTGAAATTTATTGATTAATGCAATTTTCAGGCTTGCGTTTTATCAGGAGCAACAAGGGAAAGCTGAGCTTGGTGTACGGCGGTAACATTTTCTATTTGAATCGGAGATCGAATACGAGTTATTACTGGCTTTGCTCCAGCTACAACACTGGGAATTGTAAAGTGCGATGCTTAACAAGAGGAAGCCAAATTGTAAAATATCCTCAAAGTGTGCACAATCATATACCGCATCTTTATACTTAAAATATGCTCTTCAGTCGACGTTTAACACGGGTGAGCGTTAAGGTGTGATTTTGCAGAAATTGTTGGCAGTGACATCCATTTAATGTTAGACTCACAGCCTACCGAAAATACCAAAGTTTTACGTATTTATAGACAGGAATAAGTAAAGCAAGGTATTTATTTATTTTTGATATTTTTCTTTGTAAACCCGTGGCTATTAGGCATCACAATCAACATCATTGATTTCATTTCTTACCTACTAAGAACATACTGATTTATTTACTTGTTTTGCAAGATTTAAAATTCATTCGAATTCATCACTCCTTTAAAGCAAATTACTTTAAACTTATGTATTAATAATGTTGTGTATGCTGGAGAGAAAATAGAAAATTTGCTCTAAAAGTAAATTAAGTTATCCAAGTGCGTAGTTGCATTTATTTTTATTATACTGGTGTTCCCAAAATTAGACGGTCAGATTGCTTATTCCTCCAATGAAAATAATTAAAAATATGTTTAAATAAGCTGCACTCAATTTTTTAAATTGGAATATTTGAAAAACTGGCTATTTGGATAATATTTTTATTTATTGGAATAATTTTGCTTAAAAGTTTATTCAAAGCTATTTTTTTTTATAATTATTTGTTTGTCAGTTTACATCACATGTGTTCCTTGTGGAAAATTGCTGAGGCTGAGTTTCTCAGTCCTAGTTTAACTTTAAACTCCTGTTTATTCCTATGGTAGCAATTACAAAAACAATTGTTCCTATGGAAATAAACAGGAGTTTAAAGTTAAACTGGTAGCAATTATAAAAATAATAGTTCCTATGGAAATAAACAGGAGTTTAAAGTTAAACTGGAACTGAGCACTCTAGGGCTGGGCTAGAGTGAAAAATCAAGACGAACTTTGATTTTTCCTTTGAACGCATTTGATTTTGCGGGAGAAAAATTTAAACTACAGTGTTGTGTTCATAAATTACACTCTAGGGTCACTCTCGGGTAATATTGTGATCTCTCTCGCATAAATGTATTTATACATTTTGCTTCTCACATAAGAATCATAAAGTACTCAATCAAGCGTGTGTTTCCATAGCAACAAACACATTTTCTTTACTCTACTTAAAAGTGGGACGTGAAAAGTGATCTCGTTGTCATGGAAATCATGTAAACACTAGACTTCTTAAAACTGATGAGCGAGACGCAAAATAACTAAAAACTTGTGAGTGAGAAAGATGCGATTATACACCCAGGGTGCACTCGAAGGTGTAGTTTATGAACACAACCCAGCACTGAGTGTGTCGAATTCACCAACGTAATTTAAATTTAACCAGTAGGTACTTAGAAATAGTTATTCCCATAGTTTTAACAAATATATCGACGGACTTAATCAATACTTAATTATAATCAACATTAGTTAATTATTTAAATTTCTTGCAGAAGTGCCAAACATTAGTTTAGTAAACACATTTTACACAAAAAAATTAACTCAATAGTGCAAATAGCTAATCCAAAATTGTAAAAATGGGAAAACTAGAGATTCCAACCTCTGGCTTATTTGAGCATATATTTTTTTTAATTTTTATGCAAGAAATATTCTCTTACAATTTGGCTGACAATTTTTGGAACTCCTGGTACACAAAAAACGATTTTGGTTTGGTAGGTACAGTAGTCATGTTGAGTTTATAAATTGTTTGTTAAGTGTTTACAGTTGCATGATCACTGCTTACTTCCTTAAAAATTGTACGACAACTTGTTTTGTCTTAACTATAATGTACAAATGTAACTTAGGAACTAGCAAGTTATAATTAATTGCAATTTACATGCAAATTACTGTTTCATATATTATTATTATTACTACAAATTAACCCTTGGTGAAATTGAGGTAATATCTGTAATAAAAATTGTATAAAATAATTTTTGTTTTATTTTAAATTATTATATTAACATTGTACTGTTAGAATCATTTTATATGTAATTAATATAACGGGTCTTCAATAATATTTTAAATTTTCGCCAGATGTAGGTACAGTTAATTTTTTTTCGACTACCACATTCCAAAGTACAATTTTATCAAACTCATTCAAGGAGCGAAAGCGGTACTTTACCTGCCTAGGCAGGTAAAATATTTCACCTGACTGTAACTAAGCCTACTTCGACCTAGTCTCAAGTGAATATTTTTCAATAATGTTCTTGAAATATTTTGGATCAATTAGTATCATTTTTAATTTCTTTTAGGTAATTTGCGAAAAGCATTGCCTGCACCATGGCCTAAATTATCGTCAAATCCGATTAAATGTCAAATTAATTTGTCATTCAAATCAACTCAAAAAATATAATTTTTGCGCTCGCGTCGCATCTTTTGGTGTCATCGAAACGCAGAGTCGTTTATAACGTATTATAAAGTAAATGAAATACATTTTTCGAAAATTTATGAAACTATAAATGTAAACATAAATCTATAAGCTCTGAACACTACAAGTGATTTACTTTAGTAGAGATTTTTTTACCTACCATAAGAAGTACACAATGCGCAGAAACCAGTTTTCGTAAGACGAATCCGTATTTAAAATTATAGGAGAGGTTGGAGTACAGTGGCCTAGCAGCCACGCGAAGTTTACCGAAGTTTACTTTCAGTAATCTCACCATTCCTTACTAGGGCTTATTTGTTATCTGTCTCCCCTATATCACTGATCATCAGATATTCGCAGTCCATCGGTCAGATTTCAGATGAGTCATTATTTACTCCTTAGAGTGAAAAGTAGTAATCTAAAAAATGTTTTATGCAACACGGCACTAAGTGTCTTCATCGAACTCGTTTGCTTGCTCGCCGTGGCTGTTTTTAAGGTACCTACTTTTAAAAAAGTAACATTTTTAAAGACTTTGCCCTGTTTTGAAAGCATATTAAAAAAGATAAAATGTCAAAGCATTTTGACCTGTTTTTAAGTTTGTACTGTATGGGCCTGTTCGGTACAACAGTTAAAATTTTAAGGATTCTGCCCTGTTTTTAAGGTACCTTTTTAAAAAAAGTCAAAATTTTAAGGATTCTGCCCTGTTTTTAAGGAATATAAAATTCGGTTTCGGCTAAAAAAAATCCACGAAAAACAGTTAAATTTTTAGGATTCTGCCCAATTTTTAAGGTGTATTAAAAAAGTTAAAATGTCAAGGCATTTCCAGCTATTTTTAAGGTGTATTAAAAAAATTAAAATTCGCCTTCGACTCAAGAAGCTGTGCTGAATTTCCTGTTTGTATTAAAAAAAATAACAAAGTTATTCCATTACTAGCTAATAAATTGGGTTCATTCCTTTTCGATTTAGTGTTTAGAGACAAAACAAACAAAATGTCAATGTGAAAAATCGACAGAAAAAATTTAAAACTATAATGTGACAAATTTCTGGACTACTCAATTGAAGTTCTTCTTCTTCATCAAGATTAAATTCAAAATTGTCATTATTTACTTTATACTGAACTGTAGATGTCCCTTCCTCTTTTAAATTTATAGTTATATAATTATCCATTTACTTATATAAAAATTACTCATTAGGTATTTTAATTTATTTTTTTTTCAGTGTCGACCAAAAGGGTTGCCATCTCATTTTTATCTAATTAATATCCAAATGGTATTGTATCAAAGTTTTCTAGAATAACCCTCCTGTCATAAACAAAACCAAATTCTTTTGTTTCTATTTTATTATTTCTATTATAAAAGTTCTTTAGTTTTAGTATATCTGGTTATTCGATGATATTGTTTACTGATTTTATTATCTTTGTTTTCTAAAATATTATTTATACTATCGGAATTAATCTTTTTGGACGTTTCATAGTTTAATGTAAATCCTTTTATTTTACAAACAATTTAACATTTATATTTAATAGACTATAAAGCATAGTTTATAGTTTTTTATAAACTGTATAGTTTGCTTATAGTTTTTCATATTTAAGTAGGTAGGTATACCTAAAATTTTCGAAAACTAAGATGTCACCTCATGAATTTTGTGTTGAAAGCAATAATTAAAAAAAGAACGAGATCTAGTATAGTTTTCTTGTAACTATTTGTTCTAATACGAATGACATGGGAATCAATATTTATTTATCTAACCAATTTATTATATTTTAATTCAGTTTTAATTTCGAATCTTATTTTCTGAATAAGCCTCCATTAAAAAAATGACAACAAACTACATATTTTAAACGTCTGTCGCGGGCGACGGGCTACGGACGGGCGTGTTCGTTGCCATCGTCGGTCGCGGGCACATAGAGTTTTTCGTACCAATAACGAACAAGAAACCATAATTTTTTTACATTTAGAAGAGGGGGATGATGAACTAATTAATATTGGTTTAACACAAAAAAAGATAAAATCAAACGAAATGTTCAAAAGCTGAGAACTGGTTTATATTTAAAGCATCGTGTAGTAGTATTACGTTGCATTGAACAAATTCTATTAGAATTTCATCTTTTTCTTTGCTGAAAAAATTCATCTTGCCTGTTGACTGTACAGCGTCCACCCGTGCGTCGCTATGCTAGAAAAGAATACCGACCGACGCGTGTGATTTCCAGCCGTTAACGCTGGCCGCCGCGTGCGACGTTTCAGAGAACCCGTGTCCATGTATTTACATACACATCATTCGGTCGTCGCCGACGATGGACCAGGGGTGCAAAACGTAACCGGAGTTGGTTACTTCGACCGTGTTCCTCGCGCTTCCGTTACACGAAATCAGGGCTGCAAAACGTAATCGGAGTTGGTTACTTCGACCTTGTTCCTTGCGCTTCCGTTACAAGTCGGAGCGGCCCAGGAAGCGAACACTTTGAACGTGAGGCGGTCCATGAACCGCAGCGCTTGACTCAGCATGTTTTACCAGCGTTACCGACTTGAAAAAAGAGCCCGACACTTGTTACTCGTTTCTTGTTACTGTGAATAAACATACGAAATGTCCGTAACCACCGAACCTTCGCTTTTAAAAATATGTGCCAGTAGGTGTTACCTTTTAGTAGGGCTTGATTTCTTTAGAACGACCGCATCGAAGTTAAATACTTTTACAACATGCACGTGCCTATCCTAATAAAATTCGCAGATAATAGGTATTACTTTGATGAGTACGACATTCGTGTTAGAATAGAATAGGACGAAGCAATATCTGATGGAAAAAAGTGAATTATCTAACCATTTCTTTTCAATTAACTGACCTCAGGCGTTTGTTTATTTCCCGTGTTACGTCACTATAAATGCTCTAATAAACTGCAAAAAAAAACTGGAGGGAATAGGTATTTATAGGTGCTATAAAAACAATGTATGTGCATTTTATTTTTAGAATTTTCTATCTTTCTAATAAGATTTTTTTTCTGAACTGCAATGACGCGTCTCCTTTTATAATGTTATAATTCGCGTAAAGCCGGACTCAGACGACTGGTGTACTTGGCAAATATACCAATATTGGTATACTTGGCAAATGTACCAGTTCATAAAGGCCATTTTACGCAAAGGCGCACACACGACGTGTACAATTTTTTTTTTTAAATACGCCAGCGAATTTATGCAATATTGGCGGAATTGATAGAATAGTGCTGGCCATCATGGATAGCGATCATTCTGAAAATGTTGTACCTTGTGCAGCTTTTTTAGTAGTAATTTGTGGATATTATTTAAAAGTAAAAAAATCAAGAAATTCAAGTACCACTTCATTAGACCACTCCATTTAATTTTTTTATAATTATTAATAAACACTAACTTTTCTATCCGCTTATCAATACAGAATGAATAGTAGTTGCAAAGCAATACACAATTATATTAACAACTCGTGTTAGCGCAACCACAAGTATGAACTTGTCAAGTGGACCAATAATTGTGATCCCTTTGACTTGTACCATTTTTACCGACAGACGATGGGAAATTGACCAGTACTCACCAGTGACAAATAATTGTACAAGTCAACCACTCACACGGCATGGCAAGTATACGCTATTAACAAATATTGGCCAAGTACACCAGTCGTCTGAGTCCGGCTTTACGGAAGCGCAAGGAACACGGTCGAAGTACCGATGTGAACCTGGCGCCCAACTTCATCAAAACACTTTTTTAATAAATTAGTGGGATTGTACCCCGTTTGTACCACTTTTTATTTCGTTTGTACCTCAAAGGGTAACAAAATAAAAAATAATTAAAAAATAACCGGCGCCCAACTTTAAGACATTTTAATTTCGTTAACGCCATTCGATGGAGAATCGTTTGTACCTATTTGTACCTCTCTTCATTTCGTTTGTACCTCAAAGGGAACGAAATAAAAAATTATTAAAAAAATAACCGTCGCCCAACTTTAAGACATTTTTATTTTGTCAACGCCATTCGATAGAGAATCGTTTGTACCTCTTTTCATTTCTTTTATACCTCAACGGGAACCGAAGTATAGCGCTTTCAATGTTTCGAAAATAACCTTAAGGCAGTACATACGCTATTTTTTAAGATAATGAAAAACGACCAAGGGGGCTCGAAGGAGAATCTATTGTACCTGTTTGTACCTCTTTTCATTTCGTTTGTACCTCAACGGGAAGCGAAGTATAGCGTTTTCAATGTTTCAAAATGAACGTTAAAGCGGTACATACGCTATTTTTTAAGATATCGAAAAACGAGCAAGGGCGCTCGAACTAGAATCGTGTGAACCTGTTTGTACCTCTTTTCACTTCGTTTGTACCTCAACGGGAACCGAAGTATACCGTTTTCAAAGTTTGAAAATAACGTTAAGGCGGTGCATACGCTATTTTTTAAGATATCGAAACACGACCAAGGGTGCTCGAAGGAGAATCGTTTGTACCTGTTTGTACCTCTTTTCATTTCGTTTGTACCTCAACGGGAACCGAAGTATAGCGTTTTCAATGTTTCGAAAATAACGTTCTATTAATTCTATTAATAGGGAGTTTTTGCAACACATTACGATAAAAATATCGTTACGTTAAAGGCTATGTTGCTTAGCAACCTTATGGATCTAGCCAATCACAAACAGAGTTTTAACGTTTAACGTACGTAAATTTTAACGAAACCTATTGCCAAAGTATGATTAATTTCCGTTGAGGTACAAACGAAATGAAAATAGGTACAAACAGGTACGATTCTCTATCGAATGACGTTGACGAAATAAAAATATCTTGAAGTTGGTCGACGGTAATTTTTTTTAATAATTTTTTATTTCGTTCCCTTTGAGGTACAAACGAAATGAAGAGAGGTACAAACGATTCTCTATCGAATGGCGTTAACGAAATTAAAATGTCTTAAAGTTGGGCGCCGGTTATTTTTTATTTATTTTTTATTTTGTTACCCTTTGAGGTACAAACAAAATAAAATAAAAAGTGGTACAAACGCACTAAATTATTTAAAACAATTTTTGATGAAGTTGGGCGCCAGGTTCACATCGGTGGTCGAAGTAACCAATTCCGGTTACGTTTTGCAGCGTTATTTCTCTAGTAATAAGTGTTGGGCGCTTTTTTCGAGCCGGTACAACCGGTAAAACATGCCGAGTCAAGCGCTGCGGCTCTTGGACCACCTCACGTTCAAATCAAAAGTGTTGGCTTCCTGGGCCGCACCGACCTTAAAGTGCTAAAGGGGTTCAGTTAAATCTTGTACCGTGTAACGTTTCTGGTTACGTTTTGCAGCCCTGCGACGGAACCGCGTCCGTGGCGCACGCGACGGACGTTCAGAGAAACCACGGCCTTAACGCTGGCCGCTGCGTGCGACGTTTCAGAGAACCCGTGTCCATATATTTACATACACATTAGAGACCTGCACGAGTAAG
Source organism: Dorcus parallelipipedus (assembly GCA_958336345.1). Classification (NCBI taxonomy): domain Eukaryota; kingdom Metazoa; phylum Arthropoda; class Insecta; order Coleoptera; family Lucanidae; genus Dorcus; species Dorcus parallelipipedus. Next base: position 46,552,988 of record OY284475.1, read on the forward strand.
TACAGAATCGTCCGAGTACAGATACGAATACTCGTTTGACGATTACAACGATGCGTATCGCAATACGCATAATCGTATGCGTCCGTGACGAGTATAGGTGTGTTCTTTTATTCACCGAAGAGCTAATCGCATTCATTGGAATATCATCAAAGCGTATTTTTATTCAGCATATATGTACCGATTAAAGTAAAGCGTCGTGTTCTTATATTCTGCGCTGAGGTAATCTAAAACTCATCGAAGTCATCGAGGTTTACAGCCGATGAGCCGATGAAGTGGGAGAGGGGATAGAGTTTGATTTGAATTTTATGAAATAGACACGTGAACAGTTGACCATAAAATAGTCGTAAACAACAAATATTTACTGCGTATTGTTTGCTGTTTGAAAAATGACTGAAGAAAGTGTGGAAGATGTCATGCACTTACTTATCAAGTAGTAGCAAATGGTAAACTAAATTATTACATAAAATTTTTATATTTCATAGCATTCAATAGTAAAAACCACAAGTCAAAACGAAATATACAGTGCGAGTCTCTAACTTGGAATAAATTCGGTAAAGCAAAGACAGGTTTTTTTCGGAAATATGCTCGGACACGTCGATTAGTATTTTAAATTGCGCTCTTTTTCATCTAAGAACATTTTATACAGCGTGTCCCAAATTTGAGATATGACGTCATCGACTATTTTTTTAAATGGCAATCCTATTTTTCTATGACTATTCTTAAAGTGTATAATCAAGTTACACATGCGTACCAAATTTCAATGTTTATTCCTTGTCATTTGAAAGATATTTAACAAACATTAACTAATTCAAAAAATGAAGAAATCTGAAACTCAATAGTTTTTCACTTCACTAAATGCTCAAAATGTTGTCCATGTACATGACAATACCCTAAACGGAACTTAAACTCGTTTTGAACATTTCTAATTACTTCGGCGGAAATTAGCCTACACTCCTGTCTTATTCGTTCTTTCAACACCTCAATATTTTCTGGTTTGGTCTTAAAAACTTTGCTTTTCAAGTAGTACCCCCACAAGAAATAGTCCAGCGGTGTTAAATCCGGAGACCTGGGTGGTCATTCAAAGGGTCCTCTGCCTGGAAATATATCATCCAGATACTCACGGACAGGTCTTGCAAAATGAGGAGGAGCATCGTCTTGTTGAAACCAGATGTTTCTATTTGGGACATCAGCTTCAACCGGATCAGGAAACAGAGTAGCCAAATTAGGAACCAGTTCTTCCTGTAAGAATTCTAAATATCTCGCCCTATTGAGATTTTCTTGGAAGAAAATTGGTCCTATTACTCGATCACCAACAATCCCTGCCCAAACATTGACTTTTTCTGGATGTTGAGTGTGGCCTTCCCTCATCCAGTGTGGGTTGTTGTCTGCCCAATAACGACAATTTTGACGATTTACCTGACCATTTAAAATAAACGTTGATTCATCAGAAAACAGGACGTTTTCTATGTTTAGAAAATTTCTGTTTAGTAGATCCATCATTTGTTCGCAAAACTGGAGTCTTCTATCCGGATCATCTTCGGTGAGTTCCTGGAGGATTGCCATTTTATAAGGATGCAATTTTTGCGCTTTAAAAATTCTTGCCACTGACGACTGACTAATTTCGACTTCCCTAGCTATCTGCCTAGTGGGGACATGACAATTTTCTTGAACAGAGAGAAGTACATTAAGTTTGACCTCCTCATTGAGCGCACTCTGACGATGATTATTGGTATTTCTTAAAGCCCGTTTTCCCGAAACTGTTTTTCAATCTTGCTTACGGTACTTTGCGATATGGGTGGTAAATCAGGATATTTCTCTCTGAATAAGTGAATAACTTCATTTTGTGTTCTTGTCCTATCTCCGTAGCCAATCATCATTAAAATTTCAATCTTGTGGGTTTCAGTTAAGTAAGGTATTTTGGCCGATTTTTCAACAAACGGTGTTTATCACAAGACGACAAACTAATAATCTCCTCACTCAATACGAGTCGAATGCGATGCTGCTTTTTTTACTTGTTCTTTTAATAACTTAAGTGTTTTTATAACATTGTGATAAGACGTCAACCCAGTTTGACAAAAAATTAGTTGATGTTTGTTAAATATCTTTCAAATGACAAGGAATAAAAATTTGAAATTTGGTACGCATGTGTAACTTGATTATACACTTTAAGAATAGTCATAGAAAAATAGGATTGCCATTTAAAAAAATGGTCGATGACGTCATATCTCAAATTTGGGACACGTTGTATAAAATGTTCTTAGATGAAAAAGAGCGCAATTTAAAATACTAATCGACGTGTCCGAGCATATTTCCGAAAAAAAAACTGTCTTTGCTTTACTGAATTTATTCCAAGTTAGAGACTCGCACTGTATATAAAAAAATTAACAAATACATGAACACAACCTCTTTCAACTTGTCAAACTGCTCATCTATTTATGATTCATTTGTTCTTTTATTCAGCGTAATCAGAGTAATCGGTGATTGATTTGACATTCATCAATGACGTCACACCGCTGAATCGATGGAATAAATCAGATGAAAAAAAGAACACGACTTATAGTAATCGGCATCGTGGCATCGTTATGATTAGTAGGCCGCGTGAACAACGTCACGAACGGCAACGTCACGAATGTTGCCCCACCAAACAGACGACTCGCAGTGCAGGTTCGTTACATGGAAAATGTTATAGACAATTTATAGCGTATTGATGAAATGCCTGTAATTGATGAATCAACAAAAAGTTATACTTACAATGAAATAAGAGAAAGTAATATCAATGTGAAAAAACTTGAACAGTGTACGCTTGAAACCAACATAAGTGGATGGAAACATTTATCAGGTGCTTATATTTTTGTTAAATCTAAAATTAAAAACAATCCAAATAATTATGCAACTATATCAAATGAAATAATGGGATAAATGATTTTGACTATGTGAGGTTAATCTATGAACAGGTATTAATAGAAGAAATAAATTATGTAGGTGGAACGATAATTAAAAATTATGTAGGAACGAAACGATAAATTTACCAAGACAATGATGCTTTTCGATAATATGAATTTGGAAAGAATAAATATTAAAATCAATGGTACCCAACATCCTACATATGGATATCAGGTTAATAATGAGGATTTACAATGTTTGTATGATGCATTCCTTTCATGTAATTATAAAAAAGATTTGGACAAAGGCACGTCTGTTAGGTACAAAAATTTTTGTAACCTCTATTTAGTTGTTGCTTTTGATGTAACGAAAGAAAATGATGAAAATTTATTTAGTAAAACAAAATATTCTGAACTCGAAGTTAACTGAACATTAAGAAATTATCAAAATATTAATTATTATATACAGGTTGAATTTTCAAACTAGGTGGATATAAGTAAATTCGGACGAAGTCGTGTAGGAGTAGAGGGGTTCTAGGGTTTAGCTCACGCCTTCAGTTCGAAGCATGCAGTTTCTAGAGTTGTTTTTTAGCTACATTATTATCACAAACAATAATAATAGCAATGGACATTTAAGTAGCGACATCTTTCGATCGCTTGTTGACCTGATATTGCAGTAGGATTGACAAATTGAAGCCAGTCCGCCACATAATAAGTCATCCCAATGCAAGGCGGCCATGTGCTGTCAAACCATATGAGAATTTTGATAATTTTTTTGTGCAAATCGGTTTTGATTGCAGCGGATTCCCCGAGCAGGCTCTGTACAGCTGTTTCAGGCCTAGTTGGGCCTTCGTCAGCAGAACCGTAGCCCGAGAACTCCACTGCAAACCAAACCGATATGTCCTAGGGTTATTCGCAATGCGATGTGAAAGTAATGGACATTTAAGTAGCGACATCATTATTATGTGGCGGACTGGCTTCAATTTGTCAATCCTACTGCAATATCAGATCAACAAGCGATCGAATGATGTCGCTACTTAAATGTCCATTACTTTCACATCGCATTGGCGAATAACCCTAGGACACATCGGTTTGGTTTGCAGTGGAGTTCTCGGGCTACGGTTCTGCTGACGAAGGCCCAACTAGGCCTGAAACAGCTGTACAGAGCCTGCTCGGGGAATCCGCTGCAATCAAAACCGATTTGCACAAATTTTTTTAAATAATAATAGCGTTGTTGTTTGAATTGGCTTCCGGTTGGAACCGCGTCACGTTGACTTCTACTGCCGACGTTTCGTTCTTCATTGCAGAAGAACTTCTTCAACGACTAACCAGAAGCAGCAGCAACACCACCAGCAGCAGCAGCCCTGAAGAAGTTCTTCTGCAATGAAGAACGAAACGTCGGCAGTAGAAGTCAACGTGACGCGGTTCCAACCGGAAGCCAATTCAAACATGGACGACGGCCGCGGAAGCCTTCAAGTTAAATTAATAATAGCGTTATGCAAATGTATTGCGGCAATTAGAACAATATTTTACATGAATTATTGAAATCCTAGTTAAAATATAGTATATTAAAACACAAGTTACAGAAGGCAGTCTTTCAAGCACGAGTCCGAAATTCGAAATGGAACGGACGAGTGCTTGAAAAGCCTTCTGTAACGAGTATTTTATACTATTTTTTCTATTTTGCCCCTTTTAAAGAAAAAAGCGATATTTTAAAATTTAGGGAATTTTGCGGTGGTTGGTGATATTTATTTAACATCATTTAAGTAGGCAGTGGGAAATTCAATTTTAAATGCAAAGTAAAAAATAAAAATGCTCAACATTATGGATTTTAGCAAACTAACCTGCCCGGCTGCTCCACTGGATCATAGTCTGATTGCGCCTCGCTGCCTCGCATAATAAAACAACCACTGTTGAAGGTAATAATGCACTCCACATTGTATCAAATCAGAACATACCAGGAATTAGCATGAATTCTAAAGACAGATTCAATGTAATCGTTAACGTTTATAATAATAGCACATTTCATGGTGGTGATCGTTTAAATTAAATAAAAGTTCTTGATATCGTTTGACATTTGATGTTTATTTCTTACTTGGAATTAGTACTACCAACATTAAATTAATTAATTACACCAATGCCATTAACGCACTCAAATTTTTCTATTAAAGCACTCGTTTCGGTGCGTTAATAGCTCTGTTACCAACGCAAAATAAAAAAAAAATATTAAATACGCGCTCATCGTTTCGCTTCCCAATGCGAGACAAAGCCGGCCGCCAACCTACTTGCTTCAATTAAGCTGTACATGCTGTAGGGGTGTAGGGAGTTGAATCACAAAGAATTGCAAATATGAATATTATAGATGATTTAAAGATAAAGATATACTTGGAAGTGAAGTAGAGAGTTTTTAATTAAATAAATGACTGGCAAAGTTCATTAAAGGTTCACGAGTTGCCAGAGCCAAAGAGCTAATCCAGAGTCAAGAACGATGAATAATTATAGAGTATATTTATCACCTAATCATATACAGAAACTCCAACGTTGTAAAGAAAAAAGAATAGATTGCAATATAAGATTCGATTTAACGGAAAAACCTAATAAAACTATTAAATTAAGAGAAAAACAGATTGATGAAATTAAAAAATGTAAAAAAGAGAAGAAAAAATATTCTATCAAATTTTCTCCAACGCAGATAGGAGGATTTTTATCTGCTTTAATTCCAGCAGCAATAGATGTAACCAAAGCATTGGGATTAGGTGCAGCTGCTTGTGGAGGTACTAAATTAGCACAAAAAACCTTTGGAGATGGTATAAAAAAGAATAAAAAAAATACTCCGAAATAGCCGAAGACATGGACAAGGAATAAAATTGATAGGAAAATGTCTGGCAATGCCAGCCTGAAGTCAAAGGGGTTAAGTAATATAGAAATAACTGAAATAATGGAAAACGAGAAGAATTCACTAAATTTTCGAGGTGTTTTTGCAATTGATATGTTACGAAAAAAAAATTAGAAAAGATGAATCAGGTATAATTAATTTTCAACCATCTAACTGTTATGGTTCACACTGGGTGTGTTACATAAACAAACAGTATTTTAGAAATATTTTATATTTTGACAGTTTTGGAATTTCTCCACCAGAAAAAATTAAAACTTATTTATTAAGTAGTGGAAAAATATTGCGTGGAATATAATAGTGTTGCATTGGAATGCGGTCAATGCAAACAAGTTAATGCTAGTTACATTTATACACGGTGCTGATAAAGTCCCGCAACAAGCTCATAATTTGTTTATTTAATGTTTTTTCCCAAAATCCTGAAACAGGTAAATTTTTAATTTTAAAAAGACACCTTTTAGTGCAAAAATCTTTTCTCGATCGGCATTTGTTTTTCCGCTGTGACGTCATCATTAATTTCTTTAAATGGCAACCCTAACTTTTTAATGCAGATTTTGATAGTCCTTCTTGTCAGCAAACGGCGAAAGTTAGCACTGTCCACAACAAATTTTTGTTGACGACAAGCGTCTTTGTCGACTCTTTCCAGTGCTCAAGAATCTTCAGTACACCCAAGACACATAAGTGTCTTGTCAATCCTAATGGCGAGCGTCTTGTCGATACTTACTGTGCTCAAGTGTCGAGTACCCGACGACAAGTGTCTTGTCGCTTCTTACCTGAGCATGAGAATGAATGTAAGTAAATATAAATATTTAAATAAATGTAATTTGTATATTGTTACGGTAATAATTTAAGTAACATGAAATAAGGGTCGTAGCTCAGTATAACAAAACATTTATTAACAACTAATTACAAGTACAAATACTTACATCTTATTTTGATCACTTACAAACAATTTAGACTACATGACACTCTGACTAGATGTAACTCTAATGCCGCTAACGTTTGGCTAATAGCGTATTTATAGGGGTTTTGTTCCCTGGGTTGCCTTGGATGTGCACACGGCACGATATTTGTCTTCAGATCTGCACGCGGATGAGTCATACACCTTGACATTTAGATTTGCACACGAGTATTACATAAATGCAAGTGAATCATACTTATGTTTATAATAATGTTCCGTCCGGATTCTTGCAGCTGCGGATTCCCTGCGTTGGCGGCGTTATCCTTCTCCTTCTTACATTTTTCCCCCCTCGCAAAAAATAAAATTTGGTACATAGGTAAATGTGAGGGTAGGTTATTGAATCCTTGCTGCGCCAGAAGATGCAAAGCTTGATGGATTTCTTCTGTAGGTTATTCGTTGTTTCATAGTCTGGTACGGTGTCCTTTGGACTTCGTATGTTGTGTGTTACGAATGTCGAACAGGGTACTGGTAAGATGTGCATTGGACCTTGTATTACAGATGGTCCAGCGCTTCTGCTTGAGAGAGCGATGGTGGGTTCCGTAGAGCCATGATATGGATGTTGTGCTTTCTTTACTGGCAAACGAATATTCTGGGTGGTATGGAGAGTACCGTTGGAGTCTTTGGGCAGCCGTAGCAGAGGCAGTCCAATTCGCGAAGTTTTGAAGCCCGAAAAATAACATGGAATAATTTCATTGTTAACACGTCAGTGATGAAAAATGATATGCTTGCTATTGGCATGTCAGACAGAATCTTTGAAATGTATCAACTTATAAAGGAAGAGCACAAGTTGAAATTAATAAATTGCGAAGGGAATATTTTGGGTTCTTCAATTCGTTCATGTAAGTTCAGCTACGATAGTAGGCTTCTTGCCCTGGTTTGGCTTGCCCCCTGGAGGCCGTTTTGTCATTGCGGTCCAGCGGGTACTCAAGCTGGTACCGGCAATATCGGTGGAGCCTTTGGCCCGCTGTTTCGGAGGCGGCTCCAACATCAAGTCGGCGCACCCGGTTGGCTCAAGTGACCAGACACAGCCGCAGAAAGTCGGCAGGGGGTGGCCGTTCACGGGCGGAAGTGCCGATCCTGATGCCAGTAGTGGAAGGTGATCGTTTGGGGGTCACCTCAGCTAAGACCTTCCGAGACCCAATTTAGAGGATTTGCCCCTTGCTTCTGAGATTGAGGCGATTTTTCGCGATCTCTTTGAATAATGTGCCGTGAGACTATAAAATACATTATTAGGGTTAGTTTAGACCAATATATTTCAAACACGTTCATTAGTATACCAATTAAAGTCTTAACAATCTTGAAAATAATACAAAATCTTAATAGAAATGAGATACATTCTCAAAGTTAATCAAAGGTACCATAATGATAAGTAATGTTGCATGACCAGCAAGATAACAGATTTAAGAAAAATTTAAACACTTCTATTTATGTTTAGTAAATTTAGTAGTAATAAAGGAAAGTTACCCACAATATTTGTGTGGAAAGAAAAGCAAATTCGTGTTCAATTTTGTTGCCATAATACAAAATTAGGAAACTTTTGTATAAAACATTTTTACCTATTTTAAACAGTTTTCGCGTTAAGGAAGAAATACGTTCACTTGGGCTACCCTGTATATGAGGAATAATTAAACAGAAGGATTACCAAAATACAAATAATAATGTAGATCAAGGCCGAGCAACGGTAGGGGAATAGTTCCACCACCCCTTGTACTTCTCCGAAAGTGTTTCGCGCTTATTCCAATTTAGATTCAAATCGGCACGCCTAGAACCAACGACGCGCAATATAATGTTTCGACGAGTGGCGAATATTTTCGACTGTCGCCGATTACAGTTGTTGCTTGTGGAGGGGATGAAGTCACCACGACTCTCGTGCCCAGCATTGATGTAGATCTACGCAATAGCATTCATCAAACTTGTCTTGAAATAATACCACATGAATTATAGAAAATGTTAATAAATCATAGGAAACGCAACGCAGTTCAGGTGTTTTAGTTAGCTTTATTGTTATGTAAAATAATAAATCAGATTTAAATTGGATTGCTTAAATAATTTAAAATAATTCAAAATTTAGAAATTGGGCATGGGTTCTTTTTCGTAATTTTAAACAACTTTTTAGAAATTTACTACAACAGTTCTGTCATAATCATGATCTTAAAGGAATTGTACTTTATATTTGGCGATCATCTCTACTAGTGAAATCGAGTAAAATTAACGTAATAATGCGATAGTTTATTTATACATATAGTGTAGATAAAAAGTCTGGAACACCTTATAGAGCTTGATTGAAGCAAATAGGTTGGTAACGCGTGCCTCGGATGTATTCGAGCCTTGTCTTGCATTGGGAAGCGAAAAGATGAGTGCGTATTTAATAAATTTATTTTAACTAGGATTTCAATAATTCATGTAAAATATCGTTCTAATTGACGCAATACATTTGCATAACGCAGTTATTATTGTTTGTAATTTATAATAATGTTACATTACACAGCTATGCAACTAAAAAATGTCTGTAATCGTGAAACGGTTTCTGCTAGTTATTTGTTCACAGATACCAGGAAAAATAATATAAAAAATCCATCACATCAGGTTTTTTTGTAATACATAATTAAAGGTCTTATCTCTACAGGGTTATTTACGCAAAGGATTCATTAAAAGTTTTCAAGGAATAAATGTAGATAGAAATTTGAAATTTACGGAGCAGAGATATTTCAAAAGGATAAAACAAAAGTGACTTCAAAACACTTCCGCCGCTTATACCGGAAGTCGCTATCAACTCGCTTATTTTAAATAGCACGCTACACTTTTCGATACGTTTTTGAATTGTGGGACTAGTGAAGCAATTTGTGAAGGCTTTACCGAAAGAAGGAGATTTTTTTCAAGTATTTCAGATCAAAATTCTCAAAGTTATCTGACGTTAAAGTAAAAGAAGGCATATTTACTGGGCCAGATATACGAAAATTGATAAAAGATCTAAACTTTGTGTCAACGATAACTGATACAGAAAAACAAGCGTGGAGAGCTTTTACAAACATGGTTGAAATTTTTTTGGGAATCAATAAAATTGACAATTATGTAGAAATTGTTGAAAATATAAAAATAATAATAATGGACTATATTATAACATATATGATTAAAGACATTACATTTTGAGAAAAGACTATAATAGGCGAAGTTCAGTTGCCTGTTCTTCCACTTAACCTATAGTATAATATTAAATCTGCAAAATACAGCCGAAAACTAATTTGAGATTGTATGTATATTACAAATGTATACTTGGTAACGACCACATACTATAACCATGTCAGTATTTAAATTTATATATTTTTCACATTGAGTTAGTAGATATGTTAATTAACGATCAGTAGGCAGATAGATCTGAGAGTGATGATCTAATAGAAACTTTTTATATTTAGATTTGAATTTATATGTTTGAATTGGCTTCCGGTTGGAACCGCGTCACGTTGACTTCTACTGCCGACGTTTCGTTCTTCATTGCAGAAGAACTTCTTCAGGGCTGCTGCTGCTGGTGGTGTTGCTGCTGCTTCTGGTTAGTCGTTGAGACTGTCTCAACGACTAACCAGCATGGTTTCAGTTTCCAGGGGTTCATTTTAAGTTGCAATTAATTTGTTTTCGGTTGCAGTTAATTTATTCTCCAAGACTTCAACTTTGTTGTTAATAACATTAACTAATTGAACGAGATTATCCGTAATAATTTTAGAAATTTTACTGGAAAGCACTTCAACGAACTCATCCGAAGAAACAATTTTTTCTATGATACGTTGCACTGTTTCTTCGTCCTTATCAGCTTCTTGTTTTTGCCTGATAGAACGATCACCACCCATTTCTTCAGATTTAAAGAACTTGCGATCGAAAATTGCAAATACTTATTAAACTATTGTAAAACTGCGAATAATGGGCGTGTTTTTTTTTTCTGCAGTTATGACGTCAGAGTGGCAGACCAGAGGTGGTCTTCGGAATTTTTTCCTGCAATGATGTTAGAGGTGTGTGGACGCACCTTGGTCGAGGTTAAAAAACAATTTCTTACCTGTTTGAACGGGTGTATCGAAGTGGTCATGGTAACAGGAGAGCAGAAGACGCGAGCGTAATCGGAATGGGGGTCAAGCGAGAGGTCAGGAGGTGAGCGAAAACATTGCGAGCGGTCAAGGAGAATTGATAAAACGCTCGTTTGAAAATAATTTATTTGATAAACATTCTAATTGATACAGTTTAACGTTATAATTGTTTAGGACTTTCAAATATCTTTTATTTACAGTATAATTCATTATTGTTGTTATTTGGTTTCAATTTTATGAACTGTTTCTTTATTGTTGGTTCCTTTCTTATATCATTCTTCATGTTAATTATTAACGTGTATCGCTTGATCCGAAACCGTTGTCACCTCGAACCGTGGATGATAGTTCCGTCACTTCTTCTAATTCAGGGTAGTAAATTTGCTGGCAGATTAATTGTGCGATGCGATCACCGCGCACTATCTCATACGGTACGTCGGAATGATTGAAGAGTACGACTTTTATTACACCGCGGTAATCTTCGTCGATGACGCCTGCACCAACCTGTATGGAATTTCTCGCTGTCATTCCCGACCTTGGAGCTATGCGACCGTAACAGTCTTTGTGAAGTTGAACTTTGATGCCGATGACTTCTTTGCCTCTCGCCGGTACTAAATAATTGTGTGCGCTGCGCAAATCGTAGCCGGCTGCTTTCGTCGATCCTTTCATAGGTGCAAATGCGTGCGGTACGATTTTCATAAATTTTAATTGTTTTTGGTGTTGTTGGTTTGTCGCTACAAGGAAAGAAAAAAAAATTAATCGTACAAATAAAACAAAGAAATAGAAAACTTACTTGATAAAATCGCTCTGTAAATAGTGAAATAATTGAAACGTTTCATAAGTTAATTTTTCTATATCCCCATGGAAATGTATCGGTGAAAATGAAATTAATCATTCTTTTATCATCGAATGGGCTTAGGGCTACTTTTCTTTGTTCAATCGTGAATACTTCGTGTTTTTGTGATCTAATTAAATGTTGTTTCGTTTCTAGCATGGAATTATTAAATAGAGTTTGATAATAGTCTTCGAACGAAGCGCTGAATTTTTCACACCTTTAGCTTTTTTATTACAATATTATTTTCAATTTTTATTGAGTACATTTTTGATCTAATTCCAACGAATTCTAACATTAGTTTACCATTATTTTCGTCTTTCATTAATCCTAAAACTTTTTTATTCCGAAGAGGTATTTGATACCTGTTATCAGGTGAATAATCTGATGTATCGAATTTTGAAATGTTTTGTTTGATATGATCGTAAATGTCTTCAACGAAAAAGTGGTAAATTAAAGAATCCGTATCGGTATAAAGCAATTTAGCGTTGTCTTTGAATTTCTTTCCGATAAAATTATAATGAAAATCATAAAGAAAAGTTTTGGAAAGATCTAGTATAGTGAAGCCTACGTATATAGGTTTGTTAAATTTAATATCTAGTCGTTTCATTTCGATAATGACCATGTCATTATCGAAAATGATACAACTATGGAAATTTGGTTTCGATATGTAATATTTTGCTCCGTAACGTCCTTCCCATTTAGTCACCAGTTTTACATCTTTATATTTTCTAACGTTTTCCATAGTTTTGCCGAACACTGAATTGTTCACTGAATTGTTCATTAATTTATAGAAATTTTTCTCAAAGTCATTTTTACTTTTTTTACGTAAATAATTATTTAAATTTATGTACGATTCCATCTAATTCGACTGTTTAAATTTTAATACTCTTAATACTCTTTCAATATGGATAGCCTGTTTTAAATTTCTATAAAGTATAATATATTGTTTTTTATCAAATAAAGTTGTTAATAGTTTGGGAATTTTTGAAGATGGTCTTCATCAGGGTGGTACTAAACGTTCGGGACAAAGTGGTAAATCTTTATGCTCTTCAAATACTTCTTCCGGATAGCGCAAGTCACATTCCAGAATGAAACCAAATTCAGCATCATCCGATACGTTCATAATATCTACCGAATAAGGATCGACCCATTCAAACTGGGCAAAAGGTAAAGGTAAGCACATGGCTGTGCCGTACAAGTTGTTAACGTCGTAATACATTAAATATGACGACGGTTCATCGACGTTAAAATCGCTCATGTACTTGTTATTCGCTTTACCATAACGATTTGAACATTGAGAAACTCCACTTCTGATACCTTTTTCGATAAACATTAACATATCTAGGTCTGTTAATAATTCCAAGGTAATGGAAGTTGTCTTCAATATGCTGTCCAAAGCTAAACCGGGTGCTGTATAATAATGTAAAGCATCCAACTGATAAGTTTGCAAACATGTGGTTCTAAAATTTTCAAAGATATCTGTTAACAGCAAAACGTCCGTTTTCAAATATAATTCTGCATATTTTTAATATTGAACGTATTCCATACGCTCAAGGCATGTTCATATTCATCGTGAGAAATGTGAGATTGATTAATTTTATTAAAAAAATCATTTTTTGAAGGTAGTTTAGTATCTTGTAATTTCTCCCAACTGTCAAGATATTTGTACGGAAAAACTCCTTTCCTCTCGAGCAATTTAAGTTCAGTATCATTTTTACAATGTGATTTGGTAATTAATTTTTGATTACTCTCTATATATGATGAAAGTTTATCTAAACTACTGGCCATGAATCGAAAAGAATCCAAAAACCTAAAATTAATTTTAGTATTTGAAATATATTTAGAAAATGAAATATATTTTTCCTTATTTTTCCTTTTCCTTATTAATCGGTAATAAATTAATTTTGCCTGGAATATGTGTAGCTAACGCTTTTATTAAAAAATGACTGTCATAGCCTGACATATTGTGAAAAATTACAAATATCGCATTACTGGTTTTATAGTTTAGATTACATGCTTGATAACAACTCCCACGGTACTTCTCTGTAAAATTTTTACTAGAAGGTTTTAAATCATCAAATTTTCTCGGTATGTATTCTAAGTCTGCATAAATAACAAACGGAACTTTTTCTTTATTTTTAAAATTTTTAAGTGTTATATTAGACAACTTACACTTAGACTTACGACTTAGACAACGTTCACAAAACCACTTTTTATTATGTAAATTACCGGTTTGTCGGTAAAGTAGACCGGATAAATTTTTTATTAATGCAAAATGAAACGTTGTTTTTGAATTTATATTGATTTCATCATCTTCATCGTCATTTTCTTTACAAGGTATCATTAATAAATTAATTCGTTTTATAAATTCAAACTTACTTAAAGAAACTGGTAATACTTCTCTTTTTTCTATTGTAAATATATTAATCGAAAGTTCGTTCATTACTTCAAATTTCTTAATATCTTTTAAACTAATGGAAAAACTAATGCCATCAAATTTTAAAACATTTGAAAAATGCGGATAAGACGAAACGCGTTCAAGACGAAACGCGTTCAGATTTTTTATGTTTATATGATGTAAGGCTGTCACGATTGATGGAAGAAAATAATATTCATCATTATTTTGTACATTTAAAACAGACTTCTTATTTTGAATAAATTTAATAAATAAATTTAAATGCCACCATTAATAGGTGTATAATTATTAGTTAATTTTTAATTGTAAAATTAAAAAATTAAAATTAAAATTAAAAAAATTAAAATTAAAATTATAAAGCCTATCCGCTGTCTCTCTCTTGAAATTCTTTTAATTTTGATAAAATTTTATTTTTAACGTTTGCTTCATACCATTCTTTTAAGTTTGTAGAGTGATCTATTACTTGATTTCTAGTAGTAAAATGTTTTATGTCGGTTTCATCGTTTTGAGGTTTTATAAAGTTAGCTAAAAATATTACGTTTACTTTTAAGATATTTCTCGATAATTCTCTCTTAGTTAATTTAAATTAAAATTAAATAATTTCTGGAAAGTTTCTGTTTACTTAAAATTTGACTAATTATGCATTATCGCGGTGTTTATAAAAATAACATTTCAACATATTGGCATCATAAAGTGCAATTTCTAGAAAATAAATTATAAAAATGTACACAAGTTATTACAGTCGCACTGTCTGTAAAAATTTCTGTTTACTTCAAAATTATTTGATTAATTATTCATTTTTATATTCTAATCTATTCAACTAGTTTCATATAAATATAGAACCGTTTTCACAGTAGTAAAGAAGAAATCAACGAAAATGGCAAGTGTACCGAGCACAATGGAATGGATGTGGACGAGTTACCGCAAAAAATTTTGCTTGTTATATGCAAGCAGCTATTCTGGTAAGATGGATTATTAATTTTGTACTTATATTATGTTAATTAATTTTTACTTTTTTATTAATAGGTTTGGATTGAAGACGCTGCAACCGTGAGGGATCGATCAGGTAGCTGTTACGTTAACATATTCGCCCAAGAAGGAAACTCTGGAAAGAAAATTTGGAAACTTACTCATTAAATATATTCGTCTGGCTTTAGAAAACGATGAGAAAGTAGAAGTATTTCATAAGGCGTTGTCTAAATTTAATTTCAACGCCGTCAAAGAAGAAGAAGAAGAAGAAGAAGAAGAAGATGATGAGTTTATGATCGAGGAGGGGCCATCTCAAACGAAAAGGAGAAGAATTAAATGGACAGCTGAGCAACCACGAAAGAAGTGTAAAGTAGGATCATCGTTAACAACAATGCCAGAGTTGTTAGAAGCAGTTTACGATGATGACACCGATTTGTTTGGCTCTCAAAAATTTCATTTATAATTAAGATAATATGTTGTTTTTTGTAATATATATGGAGGTACGTATCAATAAATTACTTATTTAAACGAAGGACGTGTACGACTTCATTAGACTGTTCTTAAAAAAACAATTGGTCAATAAGATTATGGATTCGAACATAGCGATCAAGGTATTTATTTATTTATACATGTGAGAAAAAAAAACCATTATTTTTACAGAAATCTGAATTATACATATTGAATAAAGAAATTGAACGTCTATTTAAAAAGCATACGTTGGATCTTCCACGTGATTTACCATCGTAGTTTAACTTGAACAGACACCAGTGGGTGCGAACGTTCAAACTTTTTAAACTTTGGACTATAAATCGCTTTGATTTGTCCTTATTAAATAACCAAGCAGCTCGATGTTTAACGCTTCAAAAATATCTTAAACATCAGCAGAAAAAAGAGGAGGACCTTGAAAAAATAAATCGTTGGGAAAGGAACATCCTAAATAACGAATTAGGAACGCGTGACCAATTAAAACTACAATCAAAGTTAGTCAAAGCAATTAAACTTCAGGAAGAGTTGAGAATTGATAAAATCAAGACATACATCCAGTATGACAGACAAGCAGCACCGTCTATAATAAATCAAGAAAGAATAAGGAGAAGTGAAGTCAAAAGTCTTTCGGAAATTTTAGATGAATGAAATTAAAACAAATAATTTTATATATGTATACAGGTTGAATTTTCAAACTAGGTGGATATAAGTAAATTCGGTCGAAGTCGTGTAGGAGTAGAGGGGGTTCTAGCGTGTATCAACTTGCGCTTTCAGTTCGAAGCATGCAGTTTTTAGAGCTGGCTGGCCTTGTCTCGTATTGGGAAGAAAAACGATGAGCGCGTATTTAATAATTTCATTTTAACTAGGATTTCAATAATTCATGTAAAATATTATTCTAATTGCCGCAATACATTTGCATAACGCAATTATTATTGTTTGTAATTAAAAAATACTTCCATAAACATTAGAGAAATTAATTATAATAATGTAGCTAACAAACAGCTCTAAAAACTGCAAGCTTCGAACTGAAGGCGTGAGCTGATACAAGCTAGATCCCCCTCTACTCCTACACGACTTCCTCCGAATTAACTTATATCCACCTAATTTGAAAATTCAACCTGTATATATCAGTTCTTAATAAATAAAAAAACAAATGAAAATGTAAAACCTTTTTTATTGCGTCCTGTAACAGATTATACATTGTTTGAAAATTTTAAATTATTCAAACAATATTGTTAAAAAAAACTTACATTAATTATACTGTATGTATCGTAACTTTTCTTTCTGATTCTGCAGGGGAGCTATAACAACGAATTAATTAGGTTTTCATAAATGTTCGAAAGTATATGCATAGTAACTTACATGATACCGTACACACTACCATCGTCTTCAGTAATTATGTGTATTTCCCATAACTATAATAGTGTTCCACTAAAATAAAAAATAATGACATTAAACTTAAACTAAAGAAAAAAAAAACTTACTTGAAGTTCGAGGGGAAGCCTCATTCTAATTTCCGACGGTCTCTGCGATTGAAACTCATGTTTTTTTTTACATTTGATGTATGTGTACAAACTGTATTTATACGACTTGTGACTGCAGTCATGCGATTTTATAAAAAAAAATGTAAGCATAATTGCATAAAAAATTCTGTTTACTTAAAATTATTTGATTAATTATGCATTATCGTGCTTGTTATTGCAATCATGCAATATCAGGGAAAATTTCTGTTTACGTTGTTTATAAAAACAAAATATCAGCATATTTATGTGTGATTTGCGTCATCCTGAGATATTGATGTCTGTAAAAATCACTTTAATATTTTAGATTACAAGAAAAAACTAGATGAATAAAAATCAATTGTAAAATTTTTAAAATTTCTTTATTATAATATTTTTTTAGGTTACATTCGTGCAATTTAGCGTACGAACCACTGGTACAATAAATTTACATGATCTTTGGCGCAATTTAACTTATTATTGGTATGTAAATTACAATGATTTTGAACATAATTTCGTTTCAGTATACTTAAATTCGGACACGTAAGCTGATCTAAATCTATAATTTGATTAGTTATAATTTTATTTAACACTCTCCTTGTTGAGTCCCTTCACGAAGATGACTTTGTCTCCAACGATGGATTTGATGTAGTTACCGATGTTTTCCTGCGGTAAGTAGTAGTCGAGCGAAGTATCCCAGTCCAGACCGTGTAAATTCCTGGTTGTCCAATCGACTTGACTCCTTAATTTTCCACAAAACCAAGACGAAGTTTGCGGTGACGATCCGAAGGTGTGATGTATGAGTTTCGTCTTCATATCGAATATCGCCACTTCCTTGATTACAAAGTCGCTGTCTTTGTACTGGAAACCTTGAATGTCGATTATGTAAATTTCTTTTTCTTGCGTAAGAGATCGGCAAAGTCGTAAATCAGTGAGCCAAATGCGTAAAAGTAAATTTGATACAACCTCGCCAAAGCACGTTCACATAAAAATCATGTAAACAAACGCTTTGCTCCGCCGATATGAGTCAGAGCTGACCTTTTAAAGTCACGCCGACTTCACAGAACTCCAACTGCATATAGCGTTGCAAGCAGTCGCCGAGTGATTCAGTTCAAAGAAACCAGATTAAATATAACAATCCAGGGTTGGAATGTCCGGTACCGAGTCGTATAAATATAAGCAGAGCTATACGATAGATATCACATAGTCAACAGTCGTGTGATCGTGTACATCGAGTCCGAAGGCGAAATTAACATTCAGAATGTTATAATGTGTGAACAAATCCAGAAAAGTCCGTTCGTCTCTCCATGGTTAGAGTAAGATAAATGTTAAGTTAATTTCCAATTTTTATGTTATTAAAACCAACGATCGCTTTAACTGATTTACGAAATGCTATCTCCTTTCTCGTATCATTTTGAATTTGTTTTGTATTTGTTATAATGGAGTAGGCAAGAAAACAAAAAAGGAGACAGTTGAGTTTTGTTACATTAGACAAGATTTACATTTTGAATTGTAATAAAAATATTAAAATAAATTTTGACCACGATACGTAAGATAATCTTATTAGTCCGTACGGGATATTAAAGACAGTCAAAATCGTAACATTTTGGCGACGAGGATATGGCAAAAAGTGAATCGACCGAATTGATTAAGCTTTTTATGAATGAAATGCGTGCTCAGACCAATTGCGAAGAGAAGAAAAAAGGGAACTCGAACAACGCAAATGAATTGAGGCTCTCCTTGGAAAACACCAAGCGACAAATCAAGAAAGTGGTGACGCAGCAAAGACAGCAGTCACCTCTGTCAACGTTCGTTCCTCTCGACAGTTCACACCAGTTTCGGATCAATGGGACTTGTATTACAAGCAACTCCAGCATCATTTTGACACTTATAAAGTGACAAGCGGTCATATTTCTTATCTTGGGTCGGCACATTCATTTACAAGCTGTTACAGAAACTTTGTGGATCGGATGACTTAAAATCCCAAACTTTTATGGACCTAACGGGTCATTTTAAGCAACATACACACGTTGTGGTTGCACGTCACAAATTTTGGGCTTCTCGAAAGAAATCTGATCAAACCTATGCAGAATGAATCACTGAAATGCGTGGGCTGGCGACGGACTGCGAATTTGTATGTCCAAAGGAAGGGTGTGGACAAACCTTGGTTGACGAAAACATTCGAGATATGGTACTACGCCATACACCTCATAACTACGTCCGAAAATCGGCGTTATCAGAAAAGAATCCTACTCTGGAAATGCTAGAAAAAACTGCAGCACTTTTTGAATCGATGAACGCAGCAAATCAAACGCTAATGGGAAAGGACTTGGACTTCTTGCAGGCTAATCAAATGAGCGCCAGTTATCGAAAAGGAAACAAACCACGATCAAACACATTAACTCGTGCAGACAAACAAAATCGTGCATTATCGGCAAAATCGATTCAATTTGAACGTTATAAATCATGTCCAGAGTGCTTTATCAAGCACAAGCGAATTGAGTGCAATCATTTGAAGAGCACTTGTTACACATGTGGCAAAGTCGGACATATATCGATTGTACGTATGTCAACAAGGCAAAACAGCGGGACCCAAATGCAGAAAAAGGACAGTCATTGGGACAACCGAAAACGACGGAATTCAATGGTGAATTCGAAAAATTTTTCGAAGATTGACTTATCAGATGCATACCTGCAAATTGAATTGGACGAAGCATCAAAGCAGTTGGCTGTCATCACTACTCAGTATGGATTATTCCAGTATCAGCGACTGGCATTTGGAATTGCTAGCGCTCCGGCAATTTTTCAACGATTTATAGAACAAATTATTACCGGTCTCAATGGTTGCGCAAATTACCTTGATGACATCATTGTCACAGGTGAAAATGATGAACAGCACTTGCGGACATTGGAGGAATTGTTCCACCGATTAGAACAAAACGGATTACGGTGCAATCGCCAAAAATGCGAATTTTTCAAGAATCAAGTTGAATACCTGGGGAATGTAATTTCTAAAGATGGACTTCGACCATCAGATTCAGGAATCAAGGCAGTTCAAATGCTCTACGAAAAAGGAAACGTCTTTCAATTGGGGTCAAGTTCAGCAAAATGCATTTGTGGCATTAAAAAACAGCATCGTCGAAGCGACGCAGCTAGTGCATTTCAATCCAGAAGTACCGATCGTATTGGCGACGGATGCCTCCAGTTATGGTATTGGTGCAGTGTTGTCGCACCGTTTTCCAGATGGATTAGAGAAACCAATAGCATTTGCATCGAAAACCATGAATTCACACCAACAAAAGTACTCGCAAATAGAAAAAGAAGCGCTATCGATCATCTTTGGTGTTAAAAAATTTCACCAATATTTATATGAACTCTCACGACCATTCGTGAATTACAAACAGATCATAAGCCGTTGGTCACAATATTTGCACCTGATCGAAAGCTACCAGTATTATCTGTTCAACGCATACAGAGATGGGCAATTTTGTTGATGTCATATAATTTTATTATAAAGTACCGAGCAACAGACAAACACGCAAATGCAGATGCACTCTCTCGACTTCCTATCGGTCCAGACAAACTTGTCGATAACTCTGAAGCCTCATGTTTACAAGTTACTGAAGAAAATGAAGAGGCACTTCTCAATTTTCCAATCGATACAACACTGGTAGCTAAGGAAACGGTCAAAGATGTCATCTTAAAAGACGTAAAACGATTCGTAGAAAATGGTTGGCCAGAGAATTTTTCGATTAAAAATGAAGCCATAAAACCGTACTTCGAGCGACGAATGGATTTGACAGTGCACAATGGTGTTTTGGTATGGCAGACCAACACAACAAGAGTTGTTGTGCCACAGTCGATTAAAAAGAACGTGCTCAGGTTACTTCACCATGGGCACTTTGACATCGAAAGAATGAAGCAGTTAGCAAGGCGTTACTGCTGGTGGCCTCGAGTAAATAAGGACATTGAGGAAATCACGAAAACTTGCGACTCGTGTTGCGCTAATCAAACGAGTCCTGCATGCGAATATCAGTCATGGCCGAAAGCAGAACGACCATGGGAACGGATACATATCGACTTTGCAGGACCATTCATGGATAAGCAGTGGATGCCTACTCAAAATTTCCCTACGTTTGTGCGATGAACACAACAACAACAGAAGCAAAATGTTTATCATTGAAGGACTTCCAGAAGTAATCGTATCGGATAACGGTACTCAATTTCCATCGCAAAACTTCGAGGAGTTTTGTATTGCACGTGGAATCGAGCATTTAACAAGTGCTCCCTTCCACCCTGCCTCGAACGGCGAAGCTGAGCGGCTGGTACGCACATTTAAAAAGGCGATGTTAAAAATTTGTTGGGAGGGAGAAAAGAGCAAAATGCATGCACTAGATGAATTTTTGTTCACTTATCGCACAACCCCTGACCCAGACTCAGGAAAATCACCAGCCGAACTGCTTCATGGGAGGCAACCTCGAACACAAGTAGCAGTAATGCTACCGACTCGTCATACGTCGTTAAAAAACATTCACCATACTTCAAAATTCGAAATTGGTGATTCAGTTCTCACAAAAACATTCAGGTCTCATGAATCACCTTGGATCAATGGTAAAGTTGTAAGCAAGCTGGCTCGCATTATGTACGAGGTGGATGTCGGCAAAAATCGAATTTGGCGGCGGCATCAGAATCAAATGCGTAAATGCGGAATTTTGCGCAAACCGGAAATCAGAACAGTGGATGACTTTTTGATAATCAAGAGACCTGTAGTGAATGAAAGTCCACCTTCAGTGGTTGCACATAATACGCCAATAAACGAGAATGGGTATCAAGACCAAGTAATAAACGAGGAACACATAACTGGCAGTCCACAAAGCCAACCTACACCTCCAAGTGATGAATTAAGGCAGAGACGTTCAACAAGAATTAGACGCCCTCCAGTACGCTTCTCACCGGCAGTTGAAAACTGAAGGGGGAGGAAATGTTATGATGGAGTAGGCAAGAAAACAAAAAAGGAGACAGTTGAGTTTTGTTACATTAGACAAGATTTACATTTTGAATTGTAATTAAAATATTAAAATAAATTTTGACCACGATACGTAAGATAATCTTATTAGTCCGTACGGGATATTAAAGACAGTCAAATCGTAACAGTATTGTGTTATACAATGTTGTTCTGAAGTAATCTGCAATTTTGCATTTGTCTAAAAGGTGTCCTTTAATAATTTGGTTACATTAATTTTGTACTTTGTTTAAATTGTTTCAAACGATATCAATCGTCAATCCCGAAAAATATATGTAGTGACGGGCAAGGGCTGAAATCCCATTCCGTATAAAGAGGGCACTAATGGCAATATCTGGCTCAAAAGCTCAAACCAGATACCTACAAACAAAGAAATTGTTACTTAGGTCCTTTATGGTCTGGTTCCAGTAAAAGAGTGAGGAGAAGTAGAAGTTGATTATAGTTAAATTAATTTTGGGAATTAAGACCTAGTTCGGGCTTAATAATAGAACTTCTCGCTTACTCTCGTCATAGTGTTTCGACGAAGCTTTGTACTAAAAATTGATAAAGTTGAAAGTAAAGAATAATTCATCCCCTTCTTCTGTTATCATTATTTTTAACCACCCGTCTCTCACACTTGTAATAAACTAACTAACGAGTGCAAAGCTTCGTTGTTGTTTTTGTACTAACAGATTACGGATGCTGACACCCTTATATACTGTTTTTTTTTATCTTTCGCAATGTTATTTTATCTTGTGCAATATTATTTTATCTTATGCAACGTTATTCTTATCTATCCAACTGTTATGCGTATTATCGAAACCTAACCATTTCACAAACACTATTTTTATTGTTACTTTTTTTTACTTTTAATTATCTTGCTCTATTTTGCTGGGAGCCCCGTTTGTTTTCACGCGAATCGCGTATGTCGGCGTTCTGCCCACCTACCTTTGGTTAGTTTCTATTTACGCCGATGCATCGCTATGCGGACCTCGCGCCTGTCGCTGCGCCCGCTTCCTTCGACGTTGGGGTCCGGTTGGTTTATGCATGCGTTTGTTTACACTTTGTTTTGACAGCGCAAGACTTGACAAGGTTGCCAACCTTCGATTTACCGACGTGCGTGTTTGACGTGTCGTATTTCGCTCTTCGCACAAAGTACGGAGTTTCCACGTTAAAGTTTAATTTTGATGCATTTTCTCTTTCTCACCTAGGAAAGGATTTTCTGACGGGTTTTCGTGTATTAAGTTTTGTTATGGTGTGTGGTTTTCGGTTGGTTTTCTAGAACCTTCGTGTGACGTCGCATTTTCCGGGGCGCGGCTGGGAGCCATTTTTGGTCTTGGCCATTTTTCATCGTCGTGCCGCGTGTGTTCACCTCCGTCGGACGTCTCTTTTGGGAAATTTGAGAATTTCGTTTGGGCATGGGGGACGCGTTAGAGGATTGTGTCCACGGATGCTGATGGGCCGTTTATAGCCTTACAAGCCTTTCGCTTATGCGGATTTATTTTTTGTGAACACCGAATTTTCTGGCACACCGAAGGCAGGCTTCTCTTCCTGTGATTTCTCGGCTCGTATTTTATACGGGGTAAGTTGTTGTTACTATTTTCTTTTGTGAGATTCGTATTTCGGTCATTTGTGTTTGCATTCACTATTGCGATATTCTTTTTTTTTTCTCTCCTTTTCAAATAGCAAGTGGTACGAGGCCGCCATTTCACCATTTTAAATCGCCACGCGATTGGGACCTTGAACGACTGGTAGCGTCTGAACCCTTTTTGCACGTGTCCCACCGCTAGAATCGGACCGACTTTTGGGGTTGGATAGCCACACTCGACCACCCCCTGGAGACGCCGTATCCGAACTGCCAACCTCCGAACCGAAGGGAAAGAGGGATTGATTGGTATCGTTAACACCATTTTATTTTTATTACTTTCTCTTGGTTTTGTCCCATCGCCGTCTACGGCTTGGCGGCGACGAAACTTCTTACGGACCTGGGGATCCGCAGTGTGTGTGTACTTCGCTACCGGCCACTCCAATTTTCGTTACCGAACGCGATTGTTATTAATTTTGCTTGGTATTAATTCAATGTAATAATTTAACTATTAATTTGTAAGAGGCGTGACCTCTTCTTAACGTTGTCACTCATTTTTATTCTTAGTTAATTTTTGATTGCTAGTTTTTGGAAATTTAGATTTTATGGTAATTAATACACCCGGTTGGGTACATTCTGTGAACGTCGCGGTTTATACATTGTTTATTTACATGAATGTTTTCTTGTACATTTGTTATGCCATTTGGGCTTGATGTTTTTTTTTTAAGTCACATAATTTAAGATAGATTTTCGTAGCGCTTGACGCACCGAACTTTGAGCGCTGTTTGTCGTTTGCGCTTTTCCTTTTCTCTCTTTTAGTTAATAATATATTGTTTGTTAACTCTTACGCTGGGGTTTTCTTTCACCTTGGTGGGGTCTGGGGTTGTTTTCATTCTGCTTTGCCCTTCTGGCGAGCCATTCGGTGTTGGAGCTCTACCCAGTGTTTATAGTTTGGACTCTCTCCTAGCGTCGGTCCATGACCTTGAGGATCGCTGCATTACGGCTAGGTGGCGCCCTAATAAATTGTAACATCGGGATCCTTCCCCCATTGTACGGATTGACACTTGTGCGCTTTAATTTTCGCACTGCACGACCGTCTCCGCTGAGCTTCTGGGACGACAGCGTATCCTTGCAAAAGAGAGCCGCACAGGTGGTTGTTGCGCGAACCCTTTTTGGGACGCGTAGCATTATTTCTTTTTAAAATTTTCTCCACAAGATAAACGTCTGGATATTTTACTTTTTGCAATTGTTTTCTATAAAATCCCCCTAATATATCGTTTCCAGTTGCATCTTTTAATAAATAAGTGATAGGATTTGTGAGTTGTATTTTTCGAATCGTGAAAATTTCGGTAGACCAATTAGGCATATAGGAGTATTTTTTATCAAAAATTCCTCTAATTTTTGAAATGCGTACGTGATCACCGACATTGAATTTTTTATTCTTAACGTCAACTGACTTAATGCTGCTATACACCGTGTTTAATAATTTCTTTTCGTTTTCTTTTCCAACTTCAATCGGTTTCATGCCGATAGTTCTGTGCTTTGTATTGTTGTAATTTTCCACAATATGTTTTAATTTGTTTACCCATTTATAGTTACCTTGCAGACTAAATTCTCTAAACATCGACGATTTTACATCGTTGAAATAGCTTTAAATTCATCCAAAAAATAAAAAAATAAAATAAAACCCACCAAGCGCATAGTTAAAGTTCCTAAAACAGGAGGAGTATTGCCTTTGATACCAATTTTTGCTGGCTTAAGTGCATTGGATGCTCTGACCGGAGGAGCTACCAGCATAGCGAAAGCCGTATAAACGAAGCGAAAACTGCGAAAAAACAATTGAAAGAATCACAACGTCACAATAAATCGATGGAAGCGATAGCAATGGGTAAAGGATTATTACTTGAAACCGTACAAAACTAGACTTGGACTTTTTCTACAAAAAAAAAAAAACAAAAAAACTACGAATTTTAAAAAATCAACCGATGACTAACATTGATTTAGAAAGATATGCGAAAATTATGAAAGTTCCACATTTCCGAGGGGTCTTTATGAGAAACGAGTTACCTGAAAAAACTAGAAAAACTGAAAGAGGAATAATTGATTTGGACAGTGCGAACGGTCCCGGAACTCATTGGACGGCCTACAAGACAACCGGATCTCAAGTGATTTATTTCGATAGTTTCGGAAATTTGAAACCGGCTCGAGAAATCGTAACGTATTTTAATTCGAAGGAGCCCTGTAAAATTATTTATAATCATCATCCTTATCAAACTTATAACAGTTCCAATTGTGGACAATTATGTTTATCTTTTCTTTCTAAATAAATTCTAAGTAAATGATGTTTAGTCTTTCATTTGCTTGATAACCCCCGACCTAGTGAAATGTCGTCATACACGTTCACGTTATCAGGCAAAGAGCCTGTGTTGAGTGCGCAAATATATCTGCCAATTATACTAGATAATGAGATGTCATACGTTCTAGGACTGATTGATTTTTATTCGTTCAATGCAATTCCTAACATCGATGAAACGAACAATAAATTTTATATAGATAAGCACGCTATAGAATTGCCTCGGGTGCATATGAATTTAAAGACATTGAAAATTACATAAAATCACAATTGATTGAAATTAATTCAGAAATAAAACGAATTAGTAGTAATAAGACAATAGTTACCGCTACACTTCTGACGGGTTTTCGTGTATTAAGTTTTGTTATGGTGTGTGGTTTTCGGTTGGTTTTCTAGAACCTTCGTGTGACGTCGCATTTTCCGGGGCGCGGCTGGGAGCCATTTTTGGTCTTGGCCATTTTTCATCGTCGTGCCGCGTGTGTTCACCTCCGTCGGACGTCTCTTTTGGGAAATTTGAGAATTTCGTTTGGGCATGGGGGACGCGTTAGAGGATTGTGTCCACGGATGCTGATGGGCCGTTTATAGCCTTACAAGCCTTTCGCTTATGCGGATTTATTTTTTGTGAACACCGAATTTTCTGGCACACCGAAGGCAGGCTTCTCTTCCTGTGATTTCTCGGCTCGTATTTTATACGAGGTAAGTTGTTGTTACTATTTTCTTTTGTGAGATTCGTATTTCGGTCATTTGTGTTTGCATTCACTATTGCGATATTCTTTTTTTTTCTCTCCTTTTCAAATAGCAAGTGGTACGAGGCCGCCATTTCACCATTTTAAATCGCCACGCGATTGGGACCTTGAACGACTGGTAGCGTCTGAACCCTTTTTGCACGTGTCCCACCGCTAGAATCGGACCGACTTTTGGGGTTGGATAGCCACACTCGACCACCCCCTGGAGACGCCGTATCCGAACTGCCAACCTCCGAACCGAAGGGAAAGAGGGATTGATTGGTATCGTTAACACCATTTTATTTTTATTACTTTCTCTTGGTTTTGTCCCATCGCCGTCTACGGCTTGGCGGCGACGAAACTTCTTACGGACCTGGGGATCCGCAGTGTGTGTGTACTTCGCTACCGGCCACTCCAATTTTCGTTACCGAACGCGATTGTTATTAATTTTGCTTGGTATTAATTCAATGTAATAATTTAACTATTAATTTGTAAGAGGCGTGACCTCTTCTTAACGTTGTCACTCATTTTTATTCTTAGTTAATTTTTGATTGCTAGTTTTTGGAAATTTAGATTTTATGGTAATTAATACACCCGGTTGGGTACATTCTGTGAACGTCGCGGTTTATACATTGTTTATTTACATGAATGTTTTCTTGTACATTTGTTATGCCATTTGGGCTTGATGTTTTTTTTTTAAGTCACATAATTTAAGATAGATTTTCGTAGCGCTTGACGCACCGAACTTTGAGCGCTGTTTGTCGTTTGCGCTTTTCCTTTTCTCTCTTTTAGTTAATAATATATTGTTTGTTAACTCTTACGCTGGGGTTTTCTTTCACCTTGGTGGGGTCTGGGGTTGTTTTCATTCTGCTTTGCCCTTCTGGCGAGCCATTCGGTGTTGGAGCTCTACCCAGTGTTTATAGTTTGGACTCTCTCCTAGCGTCGGTCCATGACCTTGAGGATCGCTGCATTACGGCTAGGTGGCGCCCTAATAAATTGTAACATCGGGATCCTTCCCCCATTGTACGGATTGACACTTGTGCGCTTTAATTTTCGCACTGCACGACCGTCTCCGCTGAGCTTCTGGGACGACAGCGTATCCTTGCAAAAGAGAGCCGCACAGGTGGTTGTTGCGCGAACCCTTTTTGGGACGCGTAGCATTATTTCTTTTTAAAATTTTCTCCACAAGATAAACGTCTGGATATTTTACTTTTTGCAATTGTTTTCTATAAAATCCCCCTAATATATCGTTTCCAGTTGCATCTTTTAATAAATAAGTGATAGGATTTGTGAGTTGTATTTTTCGAATCGTGAAAATTTCGGTAGACCAATTAGGCATATAGGAGTATTTTTTATCAAAAATTCCTCTAATTTTTGAAATGCGTACGTGATCACCGACATTGAATTTTTTATTCTTAACGTCAACTGACTTAATGCTGCTATACACCGTGTTTAATAATTTCTTTTCGTTTTCTTTTCCAACTTCAATCGGTTTCATGCCGATAGTTCTGTGCTTTGTATTGTTGTAATTTTCCACAATATGTTTTAATTTGTTTACCCATTTATAGTTACCTTGCAGACTAAATTCTCTAAACATCGACGATTTTACATCGTTGAAATAGCTTTAAATTCATCCAAAAAATAAAAAAATAAAATAAAACCCACCAAGCGCATAGTTAAAGTTCCTAAAACAGGAGGAGTATTGCCTTTGATACCAATTTTTGCTGGCTTAAGTGCATTGGATGCTCTGACCGGAGGAGCTACCAGCATAGCGAAAGCCGTATAAACGAAGCGAAAACTGCGAAAAAACAATTGAAAGAATCACAACGTCACAATAAATCGATGGAAGCGATAGCAATGGGTAAAGGATTATTACTTGAAACCGTACAAAACTAGACTTGGACTTTTTCTACAAAAAAAAAAAAACAAAAAAACTACGAATTTTAAAAAATCAACCGATGACTAACATTGATTTAGAAAGATATGCGAAAATTATGAAAGTTCCACATTTCCGAGGGGTCTTTATGAGAAACGAGTTACCTGAAAAAACTAGAAAAACTGAAAGAGGAATAATTGATTTGGACAGTGCGAACGGTCCCGGAACTCATTGGACGGCCTACAAGACAACCGGATCTCAAGTGATTTATTTCGATAGTTTCGGAAATTTGAAACCGGCTCGAGAAATCGTAACGTATTTTAATTCGAAGGAGCCCTGTAAAATTATTTATAATCATCATCCTTATCAAACTTATAACAGTTCCAATTGTGGACAATTATGTTTATCTTTTCTTTCTAAATAAATTCTAAGTAAATGATGTTTAGTCTTTCATTTGCTTGATAACCCCCGACCTAGTGAAATGTCGTCATACACGTTCACGTTATCAGGCAAAGAGCCTGTGTTGAGTGCGCAAATATATCTGCCAATTATACTAGATAATGAGATGTCATACGTTCTAGGACTGATTGATTTTTATTCGTTCAATGCAATTCCTAACATCGATGAAACGAACAATAAATTTTATATAGATAAGCACGCTATAGAATTGCCTCGGGTGCATATGAATTTAAAGACATTGAAAATTACATAAAATCACAATTGATTGAAATTAATTCAGAAATAAAACGAATTAGTAGTAATAAGACAATAGTTACCGCTACACTTCTGACGGGTTTTCGTGTATTAAGTTTTGTTATGGTGTGTGGTTTTCGGTTGGTTTTCTAGAACCTTCGTGTGACGTCGCATTTTCCGGGGCGCGGCTGGGAGCCATTTTTGGTCTTGGCCATTTTTCATCGTCGTGCCGCGTGTGTTCACCTCCGTCGGACGTCTCTTTTGGGAAATTTGAGAATTTCGTTTGGGCATGGGGGACGCGTTAGAGGATTGTGTCCACGGATGCTGATGGGCCGTTTATAGCCTTACAAGCCTTTCGCTTATGCGGATTTATTTTTTGTGAACACCGAATTTTCTGGCACACCGAAGGCAGGCTTCTCTTCCTGTGATTTCTCGGCTCGTATTTTATACGAGGTAAGTTGTTGTTACTATTTTCTTTTGTGAGATTCGTATTTCGGTCATTTGTGTTTGCATTCACTATTGCGATATTCTTTTTTTTTCTCTCCTTTTCAAATAGCAAGTGGTACGAGGCCGCCATTTCACCATTTTAAATCGCCACGCGATTGGGACCTTGAACGACTGGTAGCGTCTGAACCCTTTTTGCACGTGTCCCACCGCTAGAATCGGACCGACTTTTGGGGTTGGATAGCCACACTCGACCACCCCCTGGAGACGCCGTATCCGAACTGCCAACCTCCGAACCGAAGGGAAAGAGGGATTGATTGGTATCGTTAACACCATTTTATTTTTATTACTTTCTCTTGGTTTTGTCCCATCGCCGTCTACGGCTTGGCGGCGACGAAACTTCTTACGGACCTGGGGATCCGCAGTGTGTGTGTACTTCGCTACCGGCCACTCCAATTTTCGTTACCGAACGCGATTGTTATTAATTTTGCTTGGTATTAATTCAATGTAATAATTTAACTATTAATTTGTAAGAGGCGTGACCTCTTCTTAACGTTGTCACTCATTTTTATTCTTAGTTAATTTTTGATTGCTAGTTTTTGGAAATTTAGATTTTATGGTAATTAATACACCCGGTTGGGTACATTCTGTGAACGTCGCGGTTTATACATTGTTTATTTACATGAATGTTTTCTTGTACATTTGTTATGCCATTTGGGCTTGATGTTTTTTTTTTAAGTCACATAATTTAAGATAGATTTTCGTAGCGCTTGACGCACCGAACTTTGAGCGCTGTTTGTCGTTTGCGCTTTTCCTTTTCTCTCTTTTAGTTAATAATATATTGTTTGTTAACTCTTACGCTGGGGTTTTCTTTCACCTTGGTGGGGTCTGGGGTTGTTTTCATTCTGCTTTGCCCTTCTGGCGAGCCATTCGGTGTTGGAGCTCTACCCAGTGTTTATAGTTTGGACTCTCTCCTAGCGTCGGTCCATGACCTTGAGGATCGCTGCATTACGGCTAGGTGGCGCCCTAATAAATTGTAACATCGGGATCCTTCCCCCATTGTACGGATTGACACTTGTGCGCTTTAATTTTCGCACTGCACGACCGTCTCCGCTGAGCTTCTGGGACGACAGCGTATCCTTGCAAAAGAGAGCCGCACAGGTGGTTGTTGCGCGAACCCTTTTTGGGACGCGTAGCATTATTTCTTTTTAAAATTTTCTCCACAAGATAAACGTCTGGATATTTTACTTTTTGCAATTGTTTTCTATAAAATCCCCCTAATATATCGTTTCCAGTTGCATCTTTTAATAAATAAGTGATAGGATTTGTGAGTTGTATTTTTCGAATCGTGAAAATTTCGGTAGACCAATTAGGCATATAGGAGTATTTTTTATCAAAAATTCCTCTAATTTTTGAAATGCGTACGTGATCACCGACATTGAATTTTTTATTCTTAACGTCAACTGACTTAATGCTGCTATACACCGTGTTTAATAATTTCTTTTCGTTTTCTTTTCCAACTTCAATCGGTTTCATGCCGATAGTTCTGTGCTTTGTATTGTTGTAATTTTCCACAATATGTTTTAATTTGTTTACCCATTTATAGTTACCTTGCAGACTAAATTCTCTAAACATCGACGATTTTACATCGTTAAAATAGCTTTAAATTCATCCAAAAAATAAAAAAATAAAATAAAACCCACCAAGCGCATAGTTAAAGTTCCTAAAACAGGAGGAGTATTGCCTTTGATACCAATTTTTGCTGGCTTAAGTGCATTGGATGCTCTGACCGGAGGAGCTACCAGCATAGCGAAAGCCGTATAAACGAAGCGAAAACTGCGAAAAAACAATTGAAAGAATCACAACGTCACAATAAATCGATGGAAGCGATAGCAATGGGTAAAGGATTATTACTTGAAACCGTACAAAACTAGACTTGGACTTTTTCTACAAAAAAAAAAAAAACAAAAAAACTACGAATTTTAAAAAATCAACCGATGACTAACATTGATTTAGAAAGATATGCGAAAATTATGAAAGTTCCACATTTCCGAGGGGTCTTTATGAGAAACGAGTTACCTGAAAAAACTAGAAAAACTGAAAGAGGAATAATTGATTTGGACAGTGCGAACGGTCCCGGAACTCATTGGACGGCCTACAAGACAACCGGATCTCAAGTGATTTATTTCGATAGTTTCGGAAATTTGAAACCGGCTCGAGAAATCGTAACGTATTTTAATTCGAAGGAGCCCTGTAAAATTATTTATAATCATCATCCTTATCAAACTTATAACAGTTCCAATTGTGGACAATTATGTTTATCTTTTCTTTCTAAATAAATTCTAAGTAAATGATGTTTAGTCTTTCATTTGCTTGATAACCCCCGACCTAGTGAAATGTCGTCATACACGTTCACGTTATCAGGCAAAGAGCCTGTGTTGAGTGCGCAAATATATCTGCCAATTATACTAGATAATGAGATGTCATACGTTCTAGGACTGATTGATTTTTATTCGTTCAATGCAATTCCTAACATCGATGAAACGAACAATAAGTTTTATATAGATAAGCACATTATAGAATTTCCTCGGGTGCATATGAAGTTAAAGACATTGAAAATTATATAAAATCACAATTGATTGAAATTAATTCAGAAATAAAACGAATTAGTAGTAATAAGACAATAGTTACCGCTACAAATAATACGACCGGACAAATTTTAACTACTGTAAATAAAAATCTAAATCTACCTGATGATGATGATGAAATAGTATTAAAAGCAATTACCAATCATAATACATTAAAATATGAGATAAAGAGCAACAAAGTTATATATTTTGAAAAACAAAATTCGATTGCACCGCTATTAGGATTCGATAGAAAAAAACTAAAAGCAAATAAAATATACAAATCTGATTTTGCTATTCATATTTCTAAAGTAAATGCCATTTGCTGTGAATGTAATTTAGTTACTAATTCCTATTGGAGTTTGCAGCTAAGCGTTCGCCACCTGGTGTCAACTAAACAAACCCTTGTATGCTACTCAACAAATTGTGTTTTGGCGTCGATCCTGAGTGTATGATGTATCAGGATTATGTTATATGTGACATTCACATTAAATCAACTTGTGTATTTGTATTAGTACGCACTTAAACACGTGCGTTACAAAAATTGCGTGTAGCTTACAGAGATTCAGATTTATCCACGGTAGCGCTGCGATCTTAAAATCAAACGCCTATAGTAACAAC
The DNA here is from genome assembly GCA_958336345.1 of Dorcus parallelipipedus. Lineage (NCBI taxonomy): Eukaryota > Metazoa > Arthropoda > Insecta > Coleoptera > Lucanidae > Dorcus > Dorcus parallelipipedus. Next base: position 46,585,925 of record OY284475.1, read on the forward strand.
AATCAAGATCACGTGTTACACATATTTTTTCCTCAAGTGCCTCCCGTAGTGGAACTCTGTGCATTATCGCTTTCGTCATATAGAATTTTACTGTAGCTTTCTATATCACGACTCGATAGTCACTTAAAACTGAACTCTGTGCACATGTAGAATTGGTTTCGGATATCTTCGGGAATATACTATTCACCCTGAATATATCTCACTGGATGTTAGTGCTTTTTCACCTTTTTCATGAAAAAACTAAAATTGTAGTGAGTACGAGAACGCAATACACGTGACGTACAGATTAATCATTTAATCAACGTAACAGTATATGAACGTTACATCTTGTTGTGGAATTGTATAATTCATAGTATTAATAATATTAATTTAGGTTTTTATTAGTATTTTTTTATTGACTTAAATAATCGTCCTTATTTGTAAAGGTGAAATAGGTTAATAATAGTATTACTGGGTGGGATGTATTATTTTATTATTTTGTAGATGTTCCCTGTTAATATGGCTAATATTTTGGCAGCCGAGGAAGAAGAACGTTTGGAACAAATACGCAATTTCAATCTTGAAAGACGTTTGCAGCGTAATGAAAGTGATCCATTTTCTTTAAGTGATATACATTTTAAGCAAAACTTTCGTTTAACAAAAGATATGGCACAATATGTATTTAACAGGATTTTGTCAGTAATGATTACGACAAATAATCCAGTAGCTGTTCCTGTTAACATTAAATTTTTTGCTGCCCTCAGTTTCTTTGCTACTGGCTCATATCAACGTTCAATTGGACAGAGCTTCAATATATCATGCTCACAACAAATGGTATCAAGAGCTGTGAGTGAAGTCACAGATGCCATTGTCACTGAATTGAGCGCAGAATGGATGAAATTCCCTATAATACCAGTGGAAAAAAACGCTATTAAAGCAAGATTTATGGAGGCTACAGGCTTTCCCGGTGTAATTGGTGCCATAGATTGCACCCATGTTGCTATTTTAGCACCTAATGAAGAGGAACAATTATTTAAATAGAAAACACTTTCATTCAAAAAATATTCAACTTGTGAGTGTATAATTAATATTGTCGAATTTATTTTTCTATGTGAAATTTTTTAGATTTGTGATTATGATTTAAAAATTTTAAACGTAAATGCTCAATTTCCGGGAGCTACACATGATGCTTTTATATGGAGGAATTCAGGGATAAAAAGGGAATTGGAAAGATTGTATAATGAAGGTAAGCATCGGCAACATTTTTTTTTAGAGACTGCCAAACATTACATTGTTTTTACACAGTGCTTACATGTACCATCTTCCTTTAGGTGAGCAAAATTCATGGTTGTTGGGAGATTCCGGCTATCCACTGCAGCCATGGCTGATGACCCCTGTGCACAATCCACAGCCAAACACACCAGAGGCCAATTATAATGAGGCACACATTAGTGCCAGAAATTGTATTGAAAGGTGCAATGGTGTCTTGAAAGGGCGATTCCGTTGTATTCGTAAGGAAAGAACTTTAAGATATACACCTGAACGGGTAGGGCAGATTGTAAATACCTGTGCTATACTACACAATATATGTGTAAATGGTCATTTAGAAGCCGATTGGGATATGCCCCTTCCTGAACCTGCTGAGGGTGATGCATATAATGGTGGCAATGATGTAGGACCAAGAGAAGGGTCACTGGTACCAAGAAATGTGATAGCGGAATATTTCAGAAATTAAAGTCGATAAACTATGTACACTGTCTTATTTCTGTTATTTTATGCTTTAGACAAAGTAAAGATGCCAAATATAAACAACACATTTAAATATCTCAAACGTATATTCCTTAATGTTTTACACTTTTTTATACAGTTAAACTAATCTGCAGCTAAACATATTAATAGATTTAGAGAATACATAAATGTAAAAATTTGAAAAAAGGAATATAAATTAAACTAAAAAAAAAACTTAACAATTTCTACTTTTTAAAACATTTACCAGTTCGTTTAAAGAATTGGCAATTTTCGAAATGCTTGAATCAATATTTTGCAAAATGTTGACTGTTTGCCCAGTCATTTCAAGCAATTCTTTTGATAATCCACTTACGGAATGGATTCTTCGCTTTTTTGAAACGCCTGTTTTAGTTGAACTGCATTGCAGAGGAACCTCGGCTTTTCGCTTTTGGGTTGGCGTTTGTACCATATATTGGTGGTCTGCGAGGACGTCCTCCTCAATTAAGGGTGGTAAATCGTCTACTACAGCTGGCGATGGTGAATTTATAGCCGTAGATGAAGACGCTACAGATGCAGGATGCTGCAAATATAAAAACTTAATATTATTAAAAACATGTGGCTAAGGATGCTGCAAATATAAAAACTCAATATTGTTAAAAACATGTGGCTAATAAATACTAACATTACTTGTTCCTGGTAGACCTAATTCTAAGACTCCAGAATCTCCCTCTATACATTTAGTTCCCATTAGGGACAGCAGCCTTTCTTCCAGAGGGGTTAAAATATTTATTAATGGAGTTCCACCTTCAGTTTGGTTGGCTCCACTCTTGATTTTGGAGGCTTTGGCTTTTACTTTGCTCTTCCAGTCCGTTACAGCCTGTAATAAAACAAAAAGAACAACATTATTTCGATGTGGAAAACACTATTTCATTTTTTATGACTTCGATTACTTACCTTTCTCCATTCTGCTACTGTCTTTTGCCCATATCGTAAGGCATTCAACTTATTGGCTATAGTTTGCCATAATGCATGGCCCTCTGCTTTTCCTTGAGACCCATTGAATTTATTGGAAATTAATCCACGATTTTCTTCAGCAAGCTGAAGGAAAACTTGCCAATGTTCTTGTGTTACTCGCATTTTAACTACTGATAATACGTAATGCAGGCACAAAAATGGTAATTTTAACTGAATTGTATCTAATAAATGAAACCCTGAAACCGGCTGAAACTTAAATATGAACATTTGCGCGCCACATGTTCTCATTATCTCTTTCGTACTCATGTAACTATTCAGTTTTCTCTTTTTAAACGACACCTCAAAACGTGTCGACTTCGCTGGCGATATGAGTGGTAGTGGGGGAACGAAATCTTGAGTAGAAATGTATTACAGAGTACGAGTCGTATCGCTTCAACTCGAGAGGTAGAATACTACAGTGCACAGAGTTCCACTGCCGGTTTTCGAATAGTGGAAAACTAAACAACGTCATTTATATACCAGTAAATACGAAATATATCGATGAAATCGTCATTAAAATACTAGACCAAGACAGGAATCTAGTCAATTTCCAAAACGAGATCAGAACGATAAGACTTCATTTAAAATAAAAAAAAAATGGTGTTTCGATATAATACTTTTCCCTATAAAGGTATAAAAAGAAAATTAGCACAACAAGGATTCAGTTTAAAGAAGCAATCGAAGGAGTTAACACCTGAAAATAAACAATTTTTATTATCATTAAGATTCCAACTATTGTAAGAAAAAAATAAGAAAAATGAGTTTCGGTGTGCTTAACATTGGTGAACACGTTTTAATAGATAATTCTATTATAAATTGTGAAATATACAGTCATCCGCCGTACGCAAATATCACGTTAAATAAATCTGACGAAATACGATTACCGATTCAAACGCAGGGCATCTACACATTACCAGCTCAAAGTTACCTGTACATCGAAGGTAAAATACTCGATCACGACGGTAAATTGAGCAACACGTTTAATTTTGTTAACAACGGTATTGCTTTGCTGTTCGACGAAATCAGATATGAAGTAGGTGGATCGGTCATAGATCGCGCTCGAAATCCGGGCATCACATCGGTCTTGAAGGGGTACGCCTCTTTCACGAACAACGATTGCACAAGATACAACAACGCATGTTGGAATCACCTTGAAAATTCCGTAATTACTGATTCGCAGGGAAATTTTAGCGTTTGCATTCCGTTAAAAATTCTGCTCGGTTTCTGTGAAGAAAGGGGAAAAACCTAAAATCGAACTTTTAAAAATACTATGGAAAATTCCTCATGTTCAAGTTTCCGACACCGAAAAATTACAATTACTTAGGTACATCGCGTTCAGAAACTGGGAACTCCACGAACTACCTCTCTTGCAACCAATGGAGGTGGAATGTTAATATGCTAGCTGATTATAGTTGGATGCTAAAGAAGGATGATGATGGAAATGAACATATGAGAAAAAGTTTGAAAAGATCATTGTAACACCGGGATTAACTAATCGCGGGGTAGTTAATTGTAATTTAGATTTAAGAGGTATTTTTTATATTTATATTTAAGAATAGATTTCAACTTTATATTTTATTGCACCAATTTAATATGTATTTTTAATGTCAAAAAAGTGGCGTTTTTCTTGTAAATATTCAACCTCCTTTTGTGGAAAATCCTGATGTGATAGAGAAAAAAGTACAGCAAATTTGAAATCAGCGTATTAGAATTAACAAAACACAGGTAATGTAGTATCAGAAATTTTTCGTGATTTTCAATATGCATAGTTGTGTTATTAATGCTACATTATTAATGTAGCTAAAAAATAGCTCTAAAAACTGCATGCTTCGAACTAAAGGGATGAGCTGATAAACGCTAGAACCCCCTCTACTCCTACACGACTTCGTCCGAATTTATTTATATCCACCTAGTTTTAAAATTCAACCTGTATATTTATCTCCTAAAATATTTTCTTTTTGGAAAAACGCTTGGACATGTCGATTATTACTATAAATTTGCTATATTTTGGAGGGGTTCGTTTATTTGTACAGGGCGTATCGCTGAGGTACAAAATAATTTTAATTTTTTTAAATGAAACTCCCATTTTTTATTACTAATTCTAAATGAGCATATTGCCTATACATATTAACATTTTATAGCGTCATATAAGATATTTTTTGAAATAAACGCAAATTAGAAATTCAAAAGAAAATGGTGTCTATCAACCTAATATTTTAAGAAATGACTTAATTTTAAATGAAACAAAATAAAAAAATTGTTTCCCATACACTATTAGACAGTGATCTAGTTGTGAAACGAATGCATTTTGGACATTGTTAATTATTTCTGGTCCAATATTTTGTTAGCCACAGTATACCTTGCACCGTATTTATTTTTGTTAATTGTATCTTAAGAGGCAGCGAAAAATTTCTCATTTTTTGTGATAAGTAATGTTGATGTAATAAACAGCATTCAGTATTTTTCATTTATTTGGTTTCGTTTAGAAATAATTTTTTTTCTTTAAGTTGAATTTATTTCAAAAAATGTGTTTCTATGAAATTTTTATGTAGACATTCGTAAAAAAATATGCTCTTTTAGAATTCCTAATAAAAAATGAGGGTTTCCATAAAAAAAATTTAAATTATTTTTGTACCCAAAGGTGCTCCACTTTACAAATAAATGGACCACTCAAAAATAGGACAAATTTATAGTAATATTCAACATGTCCGAGCGATTTTGCAAAAACAAAATATTTTAGGAAATATTTAAGGTGTTCTAGACTTTTTATCCACACTGTTTTTATTCTCAACAGTTTGTTTTTATCTGAGCCATGCTAGTTTTAGATTCTAATAGTGTTGTAGCAACAGTAATATCGTTTTTCACGATGGTACTTGCATGAAAGGTAACAGTAATTATTTCTATAAACACCGATTTTAACATATCGCCATGAAAATTAAATTTAAAATAAAGTGTAAAATTTAAAATGTGATGACATTTATGAAAGTTTCTGTGGAATTTCTGAAAATGTCATAAATTGATGAAAGTTTCGGAAATTTCAAAACTTTCTGAAATTTATGATAAAATGAAAGATTTCCTGAAAAATTTCATTTATAAATTTCACTAAATTTTACATCACTACTTGTAATACGAAAAATTTTAAAATTGAAAAATGTCTGTTTTAAAAAGACGTAAAACGGGTGAAAATTTAATATCGATCTTAATAAATAATAAAAAATACAGGAGTGTGTAGATGAGAAATGAAACAAAGTGTATATTTACAAACATGTATAAATTTATTTATTTTACTTATTTATACTGTTGTAATATTCTTCTTCAAGATCGTAAAGGTCAGCTGCCATGTCATCCCTTAATGACATTAATTTCTGATCACATTCTGCTTGCTTAGTTCTGCAAAGAAAGTATATGTATATGTAAAACGTTTTCGTGTTTCTTTTTCTGTTGCTGTAAACACGTACAGGCAAGTTTTTATGTTTAAGATCTTACAGAAGATGTTTTTTTTTTTTTAATAGAATAAGAATGTTTAAAACAGTAAAGCTCCGCTAATCCAGCGGATTAGCTCAATCCGGATTAGTGGTGAATCCGGATTGCTGGAGCAGTAGTAAAGTAATTAAGCAAAGGCATAATAAATAGTGAAGTATTTATTATAACAAATATTTTACTTATTTTCAAGGAAAACTAAACAACTTTAAACCATTAAAAATAATCGTTACAAATATTTATATTATTTAAAAAAATCTTAAGTATTTTGATATTTTTGTTTGGCGATTGCTCATTTGCACATCGCCGTAGCATTTCTGTATTTTCCAATTTGAATTTCATGCTTTGTCAAGGTTTCCCCGTGCTATATGTAACGAACACACACGATCTGTGATTCGGATTAGAGGATCCGTGTGGTCGGTCCGGATTAGAACGTACATAATATAAAATTTACAATTTTGTCCGGATTACAAGGACAGTGGAGGTTCCGATTAGCGGTGCTTTACTGTAATTATAACATAATTCTAAAGGCTTTATTTTAGGAGCTAGAGAAAAACTAAATCCAAAAGTTGTAGAATTTTATACGTATTATCTTTTAGAGTTATCAAGAAGAAAAAGCGCATTGTAAAGTGGAGAAAAGAAAACCAATTTTTGTTTCTTTATACCGTGAATTTATTTTAACATGAAACATTGCTGTTACGTACGAATCTGAGAATTCATAGCAACATTTATAATTTGTAAATTAAACTGTCCTTTTTAAAATAGAACATGAGATGACAGTTGTCATGAATCTGTTCTATTATCAGTGATTGCGACATACTTGTACTACAAAATAATTGCGAGTCTTTCAATTACATTAGATAAGTTTATTCTCGTATAAAATAAGTAAACTTAAAACAAGGAAAACAGAACTTCTTTAATTCAAAACAAACACCACAAGTTTTCAAAAAGTTCTTCATTTACCTCCATGCAATATCCTAAACGATTATAAATGTTGTTAATTCCATTAGTTACTTGTCCAGGGGTAATTCTTCCTGATACATTTTCGCTAACTTTCTTCACCTGACAGATGTTCGAAATTAAAATGGACAAATTTGATGACGTTAGAAACCCTAGCGACGACGACCATTCAATGACTTTTTAAAAATTGGAATTAGTTTCCATAGTAATATGAACAGTAATGTTTCATATTAAAATAAAATCACGGTATATAAAAATATCAATATATTAACTTTTAAAAATCTAAGACGGCCTTGAAAAATATGTTTAAAAATTCTAAATCACTATTTTAGTTAGCAAATAAAAGTATGAATTCGTGTATTTTAAACGTAACGAAAGGAATTAATAACAAAGAATTTTTTCCAGGTCGCCTATATTTTATTCAAATATGTCACAACCGGCTCATCCAAATATCAACAAATCATATATTTTTGAAATCGGGACAAAATGATCTTCCCTATTAGCACAGTATAGAAATTTACTTCGTATACAGTAATGACTTTGGCCGTCGGTACCTTTGATGTTGGCGTATCGTTTTGGTTGACCTTCGCCATCATTTCACCACAATGCGGATAGTATAATCGGCGGGATATTTAAAACAATTAGAGAGATTTGAGATTGTAGAGGCTAAACAAACGAGAATTGCAATCCTATTAAGCATCTTTATTTCCAAATTTAGAAAAAAGTTTAATGCAAACGTTGAATAAGTGAAATATTGAACATCCAAAGTTGTCGTGCAACCAGCAAACATGAGCTGATGGAAAGTTGCCATTTTGTGTTTGTACACGTGTTCCAAAAATGCAGAGCAGAGTTCTGATTCAGTTTAAAGGAATATATAAAGATGTGGATGGGTCGAAAGAAAGAGACAGATATAGAAGTATTCTTGAGCGTTATGCGCACGCGCGAAATTAAAAACTGGATAATTCGTGCACGCACTAACTGACGCCAGATTAGTCCTGCGCAATGAGATTTTATGTACTTCTAATACTGTCTCACTCTCACACATTTCACACTTCTATCGCTTCAATCATTGTTTAAGAATTTGGAACATTAGATGTACTCTTCTTACACAAAGAATACGCTATCCACGTTAGTCTATATAATCAAAGATAAAACACATCTTTGTCATGTACATGACAATTGTACATGAAGTAAATTTCTATACTGTGCTATTAGCGAGCAATATACAGGATGTTCCAATAAAAAAAAAATTCTTTTCTTCTTCTACTTTACGCTTTGCGCTTTTGTTTCTTGTGATAACGCTAAAAGATAATACGTTTAAAACCACACAACATTTGCGTCTAATGTTCTTCTCTAGCTCCTAAAGTGAAGCCTCTAGCTTTCTTTACTAAATGGTTGCATAGCCAAAGTTGGTTGGATCCGCTGGCAACGGGCTTGACGCTTGGTCGGGCAATTATAGGTGTGTGTTCGAATCCCCTCCTGGTACATATCGGTCCTATGTGAGAAATGGAACACTTATGTGTCGGATTGTGTTCAGGTTTCATTTCGGCTCCTTCGAACTAGGTTTTCTGCGTTTTCCCAGTTTGTAAGACGATTGCCAATAGAAAACACCTAGTAGGTCAGTCGCAGACGCAGCGGGCAATATTACAATAGACAGCTTAACGCATCTCTGACAAGCTCATAGAGAGATTGGGGCATGTATGACGTAAGTACAAAAAAATGTATAACTGTTTAAAGGAGTGACGTACTAGAACTAACTAATGCCGGTACATTATTATCGTTTGAAAATTAATTATTAAAGTCAACAGCTTCATTTGTTTGCCGTTTTCCACGGCCACCTTAGACAATAACTCGTTTTAAAAGAAATAATTCAAATATATCTAAAAATCTCAGGAAATATTTCAGATAGGTATAAGACATACTTAACAAAAATGAAAGTACTTTATTAAACGAAGAATTTAGGATAGAAAAATATAGGGCATGCTATTTAAGAAAATTGTGTTTTGCCATTTTGAAATTTCTGATATTTTGTTTATTACTATGGCCACCCTGTAGCGATAAAAGTACATTTAATAACGGCTTATGATAAGCTTATGTATCAACTCCATCTGTACCAAAAATATTTTTCTTAGAGTTAAAAATAAATAAAATATGAATAAATAAAATAGTAGCTGCAAATGGCAGTTTTTAGACAAAATGTTAAACATCTCAAGAACAGTTAGGTTTAGGTATAGGCAATGGTATACAGAAAATGTGTAGAATTTTATGGGCAATCCAAATTTGGTTTCATATATAGGGGATGCTATTTGAAATAAAAAAGTTGTGCCCGGCATCACTGTTTTGATTCACTTTGTATAGATAAAAATAATTTTGTTGTAGATCTCTTAAATTAAAAAAGAAATTGTGTTGAAATTTTTTTTTGTATCTTTAGTAGTTATGGAGATATGGCCCGAGAACACACTGTTGGGACACCCCGTATATACAGGGTGTCTCAGAAAAACGATTCCTACCTTTCAGAAGTAATAGAGGTCATATAGTTAAGCAACTTTTATTAATAAAGTTGTGTCCGGAAATGTTGCCGCGTCAAGTTAGAGCGACATAAAGAAAATGAGGATCAGAAATAATCTCGATGTAAGAAGTATCTTTTCTATTTATTTCTGGTAGCTACACACTTTTAATTAATCTCAATTTATTGAGAAAACTTGAATAGGAAAACATTAAATTGGTTCTTATTTCTTGATTATTTCATTTGGTTCTGAGTGATTATTTCAATGCGTTCCGAATCTCTGTGCTTTCTTAGCCCACTTTTTGAAAGACACTGTATAATGTTAATTCAAAAAATTTTAAAATGTTGAAAACTTGCATTGAATGAGTGCATTGCATTGAATGAATGCATTAATGATTTTCAATGAAAATATTATTTCCTTATTTTATCCTTAAACACTACATTAATTTTGTTTCACTAATATATCAATTTCGTTCAATGCAAGAATGTTTTGCTTCGCCAAATATTTCATTCAACATTTCATTTGAATTCAATTAAAGATATTTTGTATTCAATGAATTATATTTTTGTTGATGCAATGCAGAAAAGTCAATACCAACTATTTTGTTAAATTTACTATTTTCATTTTCTCAGTGTATATTATATACTGTTTCAGTCTCAAACGAGGGTTTTGGGAGAGCCTGTACAGTAAAATACAGTGTGTCTCAACGTACGGAGGAAACTTGCTAGGGGAGATCAAAGTAAAGCGTTTTTCTTAATAAAAACTCAATAACTACAAAGTTACAGCAAGTTAAAGTTAAAATAATTAATATTATCAAATCCACGGAACTTGAGCTCTGTGTCATCACCGAAGTTACAACCAACAAATGTTTGCGTATTATTTCTTTGTCAATGGTGCATAAGGAGAAAGGATGGATGCTTTTTATGTCTGATTATCAGAGAGCGGACATTTGGGTACGACCGGCTTGCATCCCAAATAAATACCGCTCTTGATATTAAGCACATCGACTGTGGCTAGTCGCCGCGCTGCGTTCGACTGTATCGCACAATGCAATATCGTCAAAATCATTAGCGTTCACGTTTTCCTGCCACACAGTTACGTATTTATTTAGCACACTATCCAGTTTTTGTCTTTTCCCTTTAAACGTAATATACTCAAAGCAAAGTTACAAAACGTTTGACTTTTGTCAATGATGGTGAAAACATCACTATATTGTTCAGTAATATCAGCCATTGCAACCGAACTTACAAGCATACACAATTAAGAGCGCAAGATTTAAAAATTTAAGACCTAGAAATAAATTTGAGAACATACAAAGTTTAAATACGAGTACGAATATCAGAACAAATAAACATCTTAGGGCCAGTTTCATAATGGGACTTAAAGGCGACTTTAAAATTAAAGTCACAACCTGATATCTAAACAAATATGTTTTCATATTTGCTTTGACATCTGAAAGTGATTTTAGATTTAAAGTCTCCTTTAAATTCTATTATGAAACTGGCTGTTAATTACTCAAAATCTGCAAATCGACTAACCGACCCAAGACTGATATGAGTTGCGATCCCCACTACACTGATAAAAACAGTAAAATTACACAATTTTTTACATAGAATATTGATGTGATTTTATATAGATTGACTAACGATTTGAATTTTACATAAAACGACATTTATTTTTTCTTAATTCTTGTAAAATGCTGTACATTTTACGTATTAATAGTAAACCATAACTCAAAATTAAAATAATATGTAATTTTTATATGAAAATATTGAATTATTTACACTAAACTATTGAAGTATGTGTATTTACAGAGAACGCGTGTAATTTTCTTTATGATTATAAGTGTTGTGGTAAAATTACTAGAAATTACTGGAAAATATAGGTAAAATAAAATGCATTCTGTAAATTTACGTAGTTCCCCTGGTGAACACCACGGAAGATTACCAAGAATGTGTAAAAGTACTAAATAAAACATATGAAAAGGAATTTTACACTTCACCTCTAACAATTGTAAATTTACTAGGAAAATCATAGGTAACAAAAAACCAACGTTTTTCTTAGTAATTTTACAGAATAATTTTTATCAGTGTACAACGGCTCTGACAAGTCTGACACGGTACCCAGACGTCCGCTGCTTGCTGATTATTCAACGCCAGACGCATTTTATTTAATGTCTAAAAACTACTGTTCATATTGTTGAAAGCTGCTGACTAATTAAAATAAATCTAGAAAACAAGTTGATATAGAAATTTACTTAAATGTCAGTTCCTTTAAGTGTCAAAGTTAAGACAGTTTACCATTAAGGCCTGGATTCTGAATCACAAGTTAACTTTAAATATCAGTATATTTCTATGGTAACAATTATGAAAACAATTGTTCCTATGCATTGAAATACAGGATCAACTTTTTGATTACCTGTATAACTTGTTTAAAAAATAAGATTTCAGAATTCGAAAGGTACTCCACCAAAAAATTGAAAGATTTCGCATCGATTTTTTCGATGTACTCGATTATTCTGCAATCAATTGAAGGGGTCAGTGGAAAAGTTGCCTATTCCACAAATTTGACAAATTCGTCATACCCTGCCCGTTATATCATAAATACAAATATTTGTATCCGACATTTAATCATTTAATACAGTATATTAGGTGCTAATAACCCATTTCATGTTCTCTTTTAACCATCACTATTTTACATTTTATTCTCAACTTTTAACGTTTTGTTCTCGAACCTACATCAAAGTGGAATAGGCACATTTTCCACTGACCCCTTCAATTGTACTAAGTAATATTATGTCGGTTCTTCCCAGATTTTGAATTTTAACTCTCATTTATATTACTTACCTACTTTTCAATTACAAGTTTCAAGCACCTGAGCAAACCAGACTGAGCTACACTTTCAAGATTGTACTTCACGGACAAATTACATGGTCAATGTACAGAAATAATAACAACAGAACTGTCAAGAGGATCAATTAACATTAGTTTGTGTTATTTTTCTTTATCTATTCGAGGATACTAAATTCATCAAACTAAAAATGCTAATTGTTTAATTAGCTAGTGCTTGAGTAGATGAAGGAAATCAAAAAAGGTCAGTTAGAGTACATTGCCTTTGTGTATCTGAAACACATTAGATTAATCTCTGGACTGGCTCTGAGTACCTCACACATGTAATTAGAAAGTGTTTCTTATTTCTTGTAATTTCAAGTTCACACAATTCAAAACGCAGTAGACCTCGGTTATAATGGCCTCGGTTATAGCGATCCACCGCTTATAACAAACTACATTTCAAGTCCCGTCATTTTTCTCTATATTTGTGGCATTATCGCTTATTACGAACTTCGGATATAACGAACAGATTTTGATGGTCCCTTGAGGTTTGCTATAACCGAGGTCTACTGTATTATGTCTTAGTAGAAAGACTTTGTCAATTTGTTACCTAAATAATTTTGAATTTTGTGCTATCGCTTCATTTACTGAGGGAAAGTCATTCAATATGAGGTACTGCTTGATATCGGACACCAATTTCATCAACGATTCACCTGCACGAACAATATTAGCAGCACGCACGTGCATTTCATATGTGTCCTGTTCACACTGAGTCATCCTTGATAACTGTGTATCGTGTTCGCCCTTTGCTAATTTAATCGTTTCTACAAAACTGATTATTTACAATAAATAATTCGAACATAACCTCACTTTTACCTTCGAAGTTTTCGAGCATACTTTTGACGTCGTCTTTAAGTCTTGTGCGATAAGACTTCAACAGAGCTTCTTTACTTTGTGGTAAACTTCTTTGTCCAGACATTTATTTGATTTATTGAAAGAATTAGTTTGCTGTAACACTTTTTACGTTTGAGTTTACACAGATTCATCAAGTAGCTAGATTCCCTATAGAGAAAGAGGAATTGATATTAACTTAAGAGTGAGATGGTAAATACACCCGTTCAAAAAGCATTGTTCATCCTAAGACACGTGACATAGGCTTCGAGTGACATCCTTGTTGGATACATGAGCCAAAATTATTCACAGATATTCGCTATTTCACTCACATGCTGATATCAATCGAGAATACAGGAAACATAAGGCACTGTCTATCTACGACCTCCCAAGTCATTGTGAGTTTGACTATACAGTCATACCAACTGATGTACTATTGACCCTTGGGTTAAAGTTAAATATACATGCGTAGAATTCAGCCTGTTTTGTCGATAACTTTGAGTATTTTAAGTCAGGAAAACTTAATTAATATGTATTTATATGTATAAGTTATAGAGATATAGAAAATTTGCTAATTAAATTGCTTGTTAATGTCGTGTCTTTAATAAGTGGCGTCCTCTAGCGGTGATTTTCAAAACCAAATTAGGGGTGCCTTAGCCTTTTAAAATTTTCAAATTCATTTTTTATTTATCGTAAAATTTATACTTATTTAAACAAATTAACGAATCTTCATACAGTTTTTTTAATAATTGCAAGGTTTTTGTGTTTTTCTTACAGGCATAACTTTTGTACAAGAGAGGTGAGGAGAACTGGGGTAAAACTGCTTACTTTGCAATAAGAAATCCTTTTATACATTGTTTGTAACATTTCTGCATCGGTGAGCAATAAATAAAACAAAATTCAATAAAATCTACACGTGCATTGAGTGGGAAGTGCTCTTGAATTTTATAAAACTGTCACGTGTATTGCGCTCCGGTTTTCCAGTCCAGTCCGGGGTCAGTAGGGAAATTGAGGGAGCCACTGTTGCCATTTCCGCGGTTGCGAAAGTAAGTTTCCCTAAAGGCTCCCACTTCGCGAGACTGTACAGGTAAAATAGTGGGAAAGAGATCAATATACGAAATGGAGTGCTGCTGAGAGTGACTCGCTCGCGGACGTGCTCTAGTAATGTGCATTTTCGTGCGACAATTTAATATGAGGCACGAGCTTTGAACTCTGAACTGTTTGACTGAAAATGTTGACGATTAATGTGATTTTTTTTCGTGTTTTATTGAGTTTAGCCCTGTGATGCAACATGCACATTGCCGGGGAGGTGTGCCCGTCTCAAGCTGAATACCCCGTGGTTCGGTACTAAGCCAATTATTTTTTTGTTTCTCTTTCGTAGTACTATTTTCTCAACACGATGACATGAATATATGCAACTTTAAAAGACATTTTCAATTAATTTATCTATTCTTCGATTGGAATTTATTTGAAATATGAAATAATGGTAAGTTTAAATGTTAAAAAAAAACTATTTTCATTTTTGAACATTATTAAATTTATTTCAGTGAAAATTGCACGTAGATATTTACGCAAATAGTTATGTGTTACTTAATGTAACATTAAAAATATCGGCTGTGTTAAACCGGAGCTTTAATTACACCTAATTAATTGTCTTTAATAAATTTGAATATTCAAAATAAATTATTAAAAATTCTTCCATGAGATTATTTGGATTTGAGTTAAAAAACTGATCGGTATTTCCTTTGTAATTAGTTTTCTTATTTATAAATTAACTTGCACATATTTCAGTTTCTAATTTGTGGTATATAGAATATTAAATCAACCAATCCTAATCATTGATGTTCTTTGTCCATTGAATAAAAAAAACGTGGAATTATTTACATTTTACTTTTAAAATTTTTAGTTTTTAGTGTTGAATGTTTCTCTAAAAAAATTTCTTAATTGAATTTTAATATTATGTTCTTGCAACTTAATACTTAAAGTAAATTGTTAATCGAACCAAGTATGTATAATTATCCTTATGTTGTAAAATAAAAAAGAAATAAATGGAATATTTCGCACGAAAGTATTTGAATTCGGTTAAGTAAAGTCCGACATGAATTTGGTATTTTATAATTAAATTATGTACGAACAATTAATTGCCAGAAGTAAGTTCCATTTCCTTTTTGGCTCAATAATGTTTTCTTTGTAATTAAAGTGGGTTGAAAATTATGTGACATAAATTCGAGATAAATTAGTTCACCGGTCAACTTTGAGATCGCTTATTTACCTATTTTCGCTGTTTCGGTTGACAGGTTCTTCAAGATTGAATCCAGAAGGTGAATCCTGAAGAATCTGGCAACCAATACAAAGAAACGTTTTCGATTCATTGCTCTAGCTAGAGCCACTCTCAGAGTATCTCCGTCCTCTGTTATTACATGAGGTGAAAATGAGATAAATTTACTCTAGAGAAATGACTCGAAAACACTATTAGAAATTTATGCTATACTGGTTTCTGATAGTATCACTATTACTAATGTCACTATGTCACTTTATATAGTTGAAATGAAGATAATTATGGGCCAATTATGAGTTTATTGTGGATAAAATATACAGCGTGGAAATGAAGTAGCGGATAAAACCCATAACTCCGTTTGTGAAGAAGTCATTTTTAGATATTTCTGGCAATTTTTTAAGTTATGACGTCATCAATATATTTTTTTTAATTGACAACCTATATTTTTTATTTTGGTAGGATTTCTTATTCTATTATCAACCCTATAAAATTTCAGATCGATTACATAACAAAGAATTCAAGAAAAACAGCCTCAAAGTTTTAATAGTAAAGTTGAATGAAATGAACAGAATATCTAGTTAGCCAGGTGTAAAACAAACAAAATTGGTTTGAATGATAAGTACTTGTCACAATAAACAAGAACCTACCAAAATATGTATAGTAAGTGTGAATGTTTATTTCCTGTGCACAGTACGAGCTACACGTTTATTAGCAATCTTCTTTTACCAAAATGGTATTACTGACAGTGAACCAAAGAATTGAATAAAATGGTGATTGGGTATGGCGATCAAGCTAGAATTCATCAAGAAATATATCGACTTTGCACAGACAAATATCCTGATCAGCAAATAAGTCAATCCACAGTCTGCAGAATAGAAAATTAATTTGACAGCTCAATCATTGGAGGAAATTTAAACTTTCTCCAATGATATCACACAATGAACTTGATGGAGTTTTATGACACTAGGCCCTAGTAGTGATATTCTGTTCATTTCATTCAACTTTACTATTAAAAAACTTTAAGGCCGTAATTTTTCTTATGTAGTTAAGTCGAAATTGTATACCGTTAATAACAGATTAAAATATCCTACCGAAATGAAAAATAAAAAACACAGGTTATCATTACAAAAAATTTATGACGTCGTAACTTAAAAAAAATTGATGGAAGTATCTGAAAATTACTTCCTCATATTATGCGCTATAATTTGAATTGCTATATCCCTTTTAGATTTTGCTTTTCACAAACATTCACGGATTTATGGATTTTATACGCTACTTAATTTCTACACTGTATAAAGATTAGGGAACGGAATTTAAAATTTTGTTCGGTTTATTTCGAACAAGACGGCAACGAGCGTGTTATATGTTATCGCTTCGTTTGTATTTATTGTAATCGAACAAAATATAAAATTCCGTTCACTAATAATGATGCGTTCTTACACGGAGACAAATCGTATTGTTAATTTTACCACAACCGAACCGTACAAATATTGACTTGAGAGAACCACATGTTGTAAATGCGGGTACAACTATTATATAGTAAATTTTTCTTTGAATATTACTTTTAAGAAATACTTAGACAAACAAGTATTTATTGTTAGAACAACAACAAATTAATATTTATTATTTTGTGTTTACTATAGGGTCAATCCATATGAAATGATCCAATAAAAATATTTTTGGTTGCTTGACCATTTTAAATATTTTAATTTTTTTTATATATTATTGCCATATGTACTGGGAGTACAAAAATGATGTTAAATTTTTATCTCAGCCCGTTTGTTTGTGGCGGCCATTTTTGTTTTGCAACGCGCACCAGTTAGGGAGTTTGCAGACGTTAACGTAAACTTATTTTTCTTAGGACTGTATTATGCTAGAACACTGCAACAAAGACCATTTTATTCAGCATTTCCTCCTATTTAATTTTGTGTCTCAGCATAAAAAGCCTTATATGTTTCCTTATAGGTGAAAATGTTTCTTAAAATTTGGCAACGGAATTTAACAAATGCCACTTTTTGGAGCCTAAGTTTATGATGAAGGGGTGGTATATCACAGTTGATTTTTTAATTACGATTACATATACTACTGTATTCACTATAGCTAGAGTGATAACACTGATAAATGCGCCCTTTAATTTTTATGACTTTTTAAAAATTGAAAATTTGCGATTTTTTCAAAGTTTGAAGCATAATATCTCTGGTGGGACATGGGATAAACATCTAATTTTTTTACAGAGTGTCCACCTATATAAGAGGAAACTACAATAAAAATTTCACCTTTGATATTTTACTATGGAAAAAATTATGGAAGTTTTGCCGTCCCGTGCAAAATCTTTTTGGGCGCCCCCATAGACAAATGAATCATTCACTTACAATGTGATCATTCACGTACAAAGTAATTATAAATATGTACGAAATTATAAAACATCTACCTTCTTTTCTTGTTCAACAATAGTAGATAGGTGTTTTTAATGTTCTGATTTAAAACTGTTAGTGATGTTCATGTTGTGATAGTAGGGGAAGTAGAAGGGACATAAATTTTTAAAAGCACGTTACTGAGTTAACAAAAATGGAATTCCGAAATCGAAATCTTATTTGACTAATTATGTACATTATTAGTGGCTAATTATGTACATTGTTAGTCATCCATTTTGGTATTAAAATTAAATCTTTGAATAGTTGAGTTAAGGAAGGACACTGACCCACTTTGTACCAGGTGACTCATCATATACCATGCGTTGGTATATAAGGGAACTGAATAATTTTTTATAGGTCATTACTGGGACTGTTAGAATTACAAAAATATAAAATTTGTTTATGTTTAACTCTAGTTACAAATAACGCGTGATCAATATCTTTTCTATTCAAGTGACCTGTGGAAAAAATTTATCTTTGTCTAGTTCATTATTTCAAATGCTATTTGAATTATTTTTATTGCATTCCTATTGTTTTGTATAGGAATGCAATATAAATATGTCATTCAAATGGCATTATGAATAATTAAATAATTAATCAATCAAAGAAACATGATTTTATTTCCATAGGTCACTTGATTAGAAAAGATATTGATCACCTGTTATAACTGTTATTGGAGTGAAGCAATGACAAATCTATTTCAAAATGAAACAATTTGGCCGCTCTAACAGAAATAAGTTCTGGGACCATCATTATAATTTCTTTCCTTTCAACTGTACCCTCATCTTTTACATTCGGAAATACAAACAATTTGCCAGGTGTCCTTTTCAAAAAGGAAATTACTTAATTCTTTTGATCATCATATTCCTCTACCAATCAACCATTCAAAAAAAATCAAGTTAATCTCCGAATAACTTTAACGGGTAGATGAAAAAACCGGCCTTAAATCGGCACATTATTACCTATTACATGCATGAATAAAACATTTTTTTTCTAAATTTTCAGTGTTAAATTCAGCAGCAATCGTGAAAATTCGATGCACACAGAGGTAAAGCAATGAAATATAATAAAATAATATTTTATTCATTGCAGTAGACCTCCGCGGCCAGCTGATGCGCTGTTGCCACATTTCTCAGCACGGCGAGTATGTAGAGAGGGCTGTGTCAGAGCACTACAAAATTTTGGTTACAGTTTTCAATTACTATTAAATAATTTAAAAAAAAAAACGACTCTAATAGCACTGATCCACAAAATGCAACATTTTCTCTGTTAAGTGGAATAGAATAGATGATTCTTATAGTATTTTTTTTCTGCTAATTTTGTATCTGTCCTTTTTCTTCTATCGGGCATCGATTTTTTGTAATGCATATTTTTGTTTCCATTCGTAAAGATGTGTTACAACTTCTATATGCTAACCTAAAATGTACGTCTTTTGGCGTGTTTAGCTTGGGGATGTCCTTTTTGTTCATTATTGTTGTTAATTGGAAGATTAACGCACTTTCGAGGCATTTATGTGCGAGTGTATACATATTACACACGCATACTAGATTTAATAGAAAATACGCACAAATACGCAATTGCGATGTAGTAGTAATGAAAAGTTTAAATCGCGACATCCTGCGATCCCTTTTTGACCTAACATTGCATTAGAATTGACAAATTGCAGCCGGTTTGCTACTTAATAAGTAATTCCATACAAGGCGGCCAAATGTGTTGTCAAAGCATATTGAACGTTTTTAAAATTGCGTTGCAAATCGGTTTTGATTGCAGTGGATTCCCCAAGCATACTCTGTACACCGTTTCGGGCCTATTTGAGGCCTCGTCAGCAGAAGCGTACCTCGAGAATTCTACTGCAAACCAAACCTCACAATTGCGAATAACCTAGGACAGGTCGGTTTGGTTTGCAGTATGACTCTGCAATAATTAGATTTCCCAGAATGTCCCAATTTGTTTTACGCATTTCTAATATTTAATTTTAAAAAAATTAGACCAAATTTTGCCGCCCTTTAAAAGTTTGCCACTCCGTGCGAATGCACGTTTATTAGTACCGGTAGCGCTGATACTGTTTTGACCAATCAGTACAAAGAAATGCATTTGTATCTAATAAGTACTGGTTGGTCAAATTACAGTTTGTTAAATGGATCTTTTTACGCATGTCATTGATTTTTTTCCGAAAGAAACACATCAATACTCTCAAGCCAAGTAATAAATCGTAAGTTTACTTTACAAACATTTGTAAAAAGTGAGCAAATAAAAATCAGATTAGGGTAGGCGGTGCAAAGAAAATGTATGTCTGTGATTAACTGAATTAAGTAATGTAATACATTCATGGGCTGTCAAATTTATTGACGTTTTATTTGATTAAAAATGGTATACACAGCAATTCAAAAAGCTTTTATTGTAGAGTCATACTTTTGTACATGTGAAATAATTAATGGTGAGAAGCAGTTTTCAATTCCGGAATGTTTAAGATCATTTCAAGAAAAGTTTCCAGAAGTAATAGTTGACTATAAGCAATTTGTTAATATCTTATCCCATTCCATACAAATATTTAGAGAAACTGGTTCTGTAAGTAGAAAGGAGGGAAGCGGTCGCCCTAAAAAAAGAACTGCTGAACATATTGAAGAAATAATTACAAACGCACCTACCACTTCAGTCCGCAGATTAATACAGCAAGCAGCTTCGTCTTATGGAACGTCTAGAAATATTTTAAAAAAAGATTTGCAAATGCATGCATATCGTTTAACCGCGGTGCAAGAACTTCGGCCCCCCGATTATGAAAAACGGTCACAATTTTCACAGTGGTTTCTCACAAACATCAACGATGATGACATACTAAATAAAACATTTTTTCTGATGAATCGTGGTTCACTCTTCGCGGTTACATTAATTCTCAAAATTTTCGTATGTGGAGTTCTATTAATCCACATTTCTATCGAGAAACTCCTCTTCAACCTGAAAAAGTTGGTGTGTGGTTAGGTTGCAGTCGCAGAAGATTAATTGGTCCCATTTTTTTTACAGCACAGAGGTATCGAGAAGAAATTCTACAACCATTTATCAATTCTCTGCATGAAGACGAGCTGCAAGAAGGCTTCTTTCAACAAGACGGGGCTACAGCACATACTGCTTATGAAACTCTTAGGTTACTGCGAGAATACTTTGACGAAAAGCTTATAAGTGCTGGTACAGCAAATCCTTACCCTCCTCGTTCTTGTGACCTGACCCCTCTGGACTTCTTTGTTTGGCCTTTCTTAAAAAACAACATATTCCAAACACCAGTTAACACCATAGATGAGCTTAAAGACAGAATTGATCAGAAAGTTGAAGAATTAAACAACTAACCACAAATACTCCAAAATGTGTTTAATGGATTAAAACGACGAATTCAAATATGTTTGCAAGAAGGTGGCAACATATTCAACACTTGTTGTAAATAAACACTTTTTGTAAATAAATACACGTTTTTGTATATAACTCCAAATTACATACCATCGTGACATCGTGTCTACTTTGACAATCAGATCTGCCTGACGCCGCGTTAATCACAGACATACATTTTCTTTGCACCGCCTACCCTAATCTGATTTTTAGTTGCTCACAGGTTATAAAGACGTTCTTTTTTCAAGCTGAACGAGTGATGTACCTAGATACTATAGTTACATATAACATAACAATTGGTTTTAATAGTGCCGTTTGTCAATGACGTGCGTAAAAAGATCCATTTCACAAACTGTATGCCATTAACTATTGTCGTTATTTAACGATGTCGTTATGAGTTACAGAATAAGGGGGTTATTCCTAAAGTCTCCAAATAAAAGGTCCGTTTACTCGCCCAGTTGTACATTACTTACTGCTAGCGTTGATGTGCTGTAAACCTTAATTGGTTGACTGGCCAAGTATTCAGTGCCGTTTGCAGCTGTACGATGCATACAAGCCCTGCGTCAAAAGTATTCGCCTAGCTAGTAGAGCTGTTTTTGAAAATAAAATCATTTAAATTTAAATATAAAAACTTTTATTTAAAATTGAATAATTTCTATTTATTTATTATTATTATTCTAGAAAAATAATCTACCATTGAGTAACTTATTAACTGTCCCTGTCTTCACCAAAGAGAGGTAGGCGAATTTTTTTGATGCAGCTCTCGTAGGTATAACGTGTTTTAATAACTTTCAATAACGTGTTTTATCTACACAAATGTTTGTTTTAAAATTATATCGTGTCGTCAAAAATATAGCAAATAAAATCAAATGTGACAAAGTTGATCAAAACATTCTCGCTACATCAAAGAAATAATGCTTCCAGCTCCGTAATTCGATCGGTGCCAGGAGTACATCGAAACACCTATGCATTCGGATCTATTTTTTGGAGACTTTGGTTATTACATGTTTAGGTGTTTAAAATGAAGGAGTGCATTTTCAGAATAAAAATATGATTCTTCGTAAATTCTAACAATAAAGAATACTGTTAAAAACAAAGAATCTTCAAGATCAGACTTTTATGTTAAGTTGTTTACTTTACCGATATTTAAAAAACGAAAGAGAATGAATATCAGAACATCCTGAAAGTAATGAAGCTTCCCCGGGGATATTTTGAACAGATACATCTTCGCTAGATTAGTTAATTATTGGAAAACTATCCAAAGCGGCTTGAAGAAATAACTCGAAATTGGATTTATCTGCAGTTTTAGGTAGTTTGCTTTAAGTGACATCCGCCGTCCGAACGAACTTGGAGGACATCCCTTGAATAAATCTAGCATTAAAATGACAAATGATTTAAAAAATAAACCGTTTCATGTGTAGGGAATCGATTGCAGAATTTATATGAAAGTAAAGGTTTGAAAGAGATCGAAGTTTTCCCTGTTTGCGTCAAAAGCTTTTTTTTTTAATCGAATGAATAAAGAAATTAGCATTTAATGTTTACTTTGTTGAAATCATGCTTTTCCTTTAGAGACAAGAAAAAGTGTAACGAACAATTTCGGCTTGAGTAACATTTAGAAACTTTCAGCTACAGGGAATAGAATTGTCTCGCGTGATCACACGAAGCGTGTCATAGTGGAAAAGCGCGCACTTCCTAGTGAGAAAAGCCGGATATTTCGCGCTGATTTTCGCAATTGTTAGTGATAAATCTCAGCTTGACTTTTCGATTTTAAAATCCGGTTGTTTCCGTAATTGCCTTCTTCACTAAATTCAGTTTTAACGATCGTTTACGATAAGGTTTTCCTTCAAGATTAATGATGAAATAAATAACATAATTTTTTCTCGTCATTTCTTATACACCGTGTTGATTCGTTTTTCAGACATAGCAAAATAGCTTGTAAAACTAAATACAAGGAAGGGCAGAAGTATGGAACCGGTTTAATATCTCGGAAACTGTTTGACATATCTGAATGAAATTTGGCATGTGCTTTAGAATAAATAAGATCTACATTATTAATTTTTATCATCTGTTTATCTCCCTTTACTTTTGAGATTCAAAGCTAAATTGTGTTTTTTTAAATGACAGCCTCCTATTTTTTCCCTTTGTTTAGTAGTTCATTTTATTCTCTAAACGGTCATATAAAAATTTTGATATGTTGGATAAGAACATTTTCGAGAAAATAAGGGTTTAATGTGAAAAAATTAAATTACAATAAATCTGTTAAAATTCAATAAAAATGCCCTGATATGCTGGCTATTTACCATTTGCCGTAAATTTGAAACAAAATAATACTGTATTTTGTAAAAAAGATAAAGAAACGAAAAATGAACATTCAAAAAATAACGAACACGGTGCAGTTCTTACTTGTGATATTATAATATGGAAAAGAAAACTAATTTATATCGAGTAAAAGTATATTAATGTACTGACTTGACCTCGGTAGGTTGCTCCATACTGATATTAGTAACAAAATAATTAATAATAAATAATTTAGGATATGTCAAAGGTTACTAAGAAGAATGGTGTAATGTTCGAAGGGCTTTTATTCAAGCGGACATGTTTGAATCACCTGGGTGATCATCTTCAAAAGGGCGAGGCGATTACAAAGTAAATGGCGAAACTCACAAATATTGTATAATAGAAATATAGTAATAACCTACCTTAACTGAATCGTTTATTTCAGAAACCCGTCAAGTACACTTTTTCAAACTTTCGAAAAACAAAAAAAAAACTTTCTACTTTTAATATTACTGTAGATTTTTGCCTAGAAAAAATCTACAGTGTTTCAATATCTCCTAAAAACAAATAATGCTTGTATTTAATTTTTAAAATTATAAAAAAATTATAAAAATTTGGGTTTGTGCAATAAAATAACTTTCTTCTAAAAGCGTTACATTTCAGCCCTGCATTGCAGCGTAAAGAATTCATAACCGCTACAACTGAAAACTGTAGTTCAGGTAATTTCATTAAAGCGCTACATCTTTTCGCTATGCTGTAACGCTGCAACTAATTTTCTATCTAAACGCGACCTTTGGTTTGTGGAAAACAAAGCATCAGAAAAGCATTAAAAACATGTGATGCAACCGCTAAAACAATACTCAGCAGGATTGCCACAAGACGAACATGAAGTTTACTGCAGAAAGCCGCAATGTGATTTCGTTTGATGGGTTTCTGCACCAAACAGAAATTTCAAAATAAAATATTACCCATTGGTAGGCATGTCAGTTGACGTGTTTCTGCATAAAACGGTGTGTTTTCAGTAGGCCATTCTGAATCTATTCATATCCCATTTTCGATAAAAATGTCAGTTGACGGGTTTCTGAAATAAACGATTCAATTAAAACATAGTTAATGAAAATATGAATGTAACGAGGTTACACGAGTCAAAATTTTTGCTTAAATAGGTAAAGTAAGTAAAATGAAGGTATACAGGGACAAAACAAACATGTTAAAAAACTTGTTAAGTGGCCAAAACGCACAGATGCAAAATATTAATCAAATAGCAACAAGGAAAACGTTTGAACATATTATAAATGTCAAAATACTGATAATGACTGATAACAGAACGGCGGTAAATTTGAAATATTAGTTGATAAAATAAAGGAAAGAAAATCCCTAAGAATTATAAGTTATGCCAATTTATAATCCTAAAAAATTCATCCTGTTGTCTTGTCCTGTCAACTGATCATTCAATATACAGGGTGTTAATAAAAAAACTGTACACCGTTTGGCAGGTGATAGTAGAGGTCAAAACAAGAAAAAAGTTCTAATAAACCCATATCCAATTCTCAATACAGGGTGTCCACGCCATGTGTTCACTTTTCTAGAATTTTTATTTTTTACATAAAATTTGGGAGCGATAAATTAAATAAAAAGCTGAATTTTCCGACATATTACTGGACACCATATGACTTCCGGTTTCGCCGGAAGTGATGTCAACTTTCTTATTTTAAATGGAATGCCCAGTATATTTTTACATATTTGGAATCTACAGATCATTGTGAGTCCGAATATGTATCATTTGGTAATTTTGGTTTCCATGACAACGAGAATTTTTTTTTTTTATGTATGGTGTATTTTCGTTGTAATGCGACCAAGTAATTCGAGAAAGCAACTTCTTTGGTTGCACTTTGGTTTACTAACTAAATTATTTTTTTTAACGGAACTTTTGCGTTTTTTAGCGCAGTTTAATAAAACATTTTTTTTAATACTAAATAGGGGGTTATTTTTTTTAACTCTTTATCAACTCTTGCAATGAAGTTTGGGATGGCACGTGGCAGCTTATAAGCCATCGCCGGTATACAAGTGTTAATGTAAAAACTTTACACACTTTAGTACATGATAGCAGAGAACAAAACAAAAAAAATTGTAATAAACCTACGTTCAATATTTAATGGCATTTGAAGTATGGTTTAATTAAAAAAGAATCAAACAATCAATAACAAATTTAACACATTAAAATTATAACAGAAGATGTTCGAACTGTCGTCCTTGCTGTTGTAAACAAAGTTGCAGTCATCGTCGAAGAGACTCGCGCACTTGATTGAAAGCAACTTGATGTTTTAGTTTCTGACAAGCGGTTACAACTCTCTGCCAAAGTTCAACTTCTGTATTAATTTCTCTGCCATAAACAGTGTCTTTTAAATAAGTTCCGCTTAAAAAAATAATTTACGACCTAATGAAAATTTTTAATAAACCAAAGTGGAACCAAAGAAGTTGCTTTCTCGAATTACTTGGTCGCATTAGAACGAAAATACACCATACATACTGCATACTGAAAAACAAAAAAAATTTTTTTTCGTTGTCATGGAAACCAAAATTATCAAGTGATACATATTCGGACTCACAATGATCTGTAGATTCCAAATATGCAAAAATATACAGACCATTCCATTTAAAATAAGAAAGTAGATATCACTTCCGGCGAAACCGGAAGTCCTACGGTGGTCAGTGGCATGTCGAAAAATTCAGCTTTTTATTTAATTTATCGTTTCCGAATTTTATGTAAAAAATAAAAATTCTAGAAGAGTGAACACATGACGTGGACACCCTGTATTGAGAATTGGATATGGGTTTATTAGATCTTTTTTCTTGTTTTGACCTCTACTATCACCTGCCAAGCGGTGTACAGTTTTTTTATTAACACCCTGTATATTAAATTTGTTATATATAAATATGTTATACTTTCTTTAGTTAAATGAGACGAAATTAATAATATACTTTAAGTTAGTGAAAAGTTACTGCAAAATTCCCGGAACATTGCAAACTGGACCACTTATCCCCAACCTCAAGGTTAACTGAACCACAATAGCGGGTTAAGTGAACCACTCGATTTTAAGTCACAAAATGTAGAAAAAATTAAAAAAGATGTATTTAGATTAAAAACAACCATTTATTTGTAGTAGTTTTCCAACTCGAGGCATTTTCAAAAGTGATTATTTATCTATAAAATATAATAATCATTAAATATGTAACTAGGCAAGTTACTAAGGCCGTATTCCAAAATCAAACTATAGACTTTGGAGCATGCTCTTAATGTTTCACTAAATTTTAATAGCACTATTAGCCATTTGAATGCAACTACTAAAATTTAGTGTAATTTTATGAACATGGTCGTTTAAATTCAAGGTCTGTTTGTTATCCTGCACTAGTGTACACCAGTACATACTTTTTCGCAAAATACGCTTTAATGCAACCTGAAATATTTCTGTGGGATGTCAGTATGAATGAATACGACTCGTATTGACACATTACCAAAGAATTTCGGCTTCATTAAAGCATATTTCGTAAAAGGTATACACTAATGTACACTAGTGCAGGATAACAAACAGATCTTTCAACTACACTACTTGTATACGTTAAAAGTGAAATTAATTTTAAATCCGCATTAGTTCGGTTGTAAAAACGTAAAAAGTATTTATGTGCTTGTTAAGTGGATCATGTTCAAATAACCCCACTGCCTCACTGTTCAGATAACCCCATGCCGACAATTTATACGTTCCGTTATAAATGTACATGTTCTTTTACAAAATCAAAAATCTACTGTGCATAAATATATTAATCAGTACTTACGTTTTTTAGTTAGTTACACAAAAAACACCTTAAAATAAAAATAATAACAATTTCATAATTTCGGCTGAACACCGTCAAATTTATTTTTTACACAGAAATTTAATTCGCGTTCTCACAAAAAATTATTGTTTCCATTTCACCATGCTATGACGGATAACAGAGTTTTTTTAACGAGATTATAAATAGGATTGAGTTTAAATTTGGAGGCAGTTAAAATTGAAATTTTACTATAAAACACGTCTCTTTACATTGTGTTTTTAACAAACAAAAATAAATTGTTTCCGTTTATTTTTTGCGTAATAGAAAGGCAAGATGTAAATATGCTCTTTTTATAAAAAACTGTCATTTACAGCATATTAAATGCATACTTCTGGTCTTTTAAAAAGTATTGTAAATTTTGAGTGATAACACTACCCGACATGATATGATAATTTTTTATTACTCCCATTATTAAAAATATACAAACGAATATTTCCACGTTCTATCACGTCACGTTTTTTGGATAGGCATTTTTGATATACAGTGACCGGCAGAAAATTGAACACGTATGAGAAACTCTTTTATTTTTGATTTCTCAGAAAAAAATATTCTTTATGAAAGTTCTTGCATCTTCCCAAACTCACAATTCAAACAACAAAATTTGTATACCTTTACTCATATACCAAGAAGATCAAAATATTTGAAATCGACATAAGAGTATAGTACCTTTATTTTTCAAAATACGCGGAAGTATTATTTAGAAAAGATATTCAGAATTGCCGTGATACCTCAAATGTGAAGTCATAGCCGCCTACGATGAGAAAAAAATAATTGGACTCAAAGAAAATTAACTTTTTGTTATGTTATTGATCATAATTTCTAGTTGGCAAAGGAACGAAACAAATCCCAGAGTATTCAAAGTTCGACAGTATCTACATTGATATGAGAAAAATTGAAAAATACGTATTTTTTTTATTATATCGTAGACATCATTTCATATTTAAGATCCCATAACAATTCTGAATAACTTTTTCAAATATTTTGATCTCTTAGGTATGAGACAGGAGGTTTTCAAATTTAGATGTGTGCATTTTGAGTTTGGGAAGATGCCGAAAGGTTTCACCAGGATATTAGTGTCATGGAAAGGAGATACCAAGGTAGATGGGATCTTGCTATGATGGGCGATTTTTGTTGGTTTTTGCAAAACGAAGATGATACTCCTTATACAAGGTAAAAAGAGCTTTTATTAAGCAATTACAATGATAACTACCTTGTTTTTATTTTTTTGCGTTATTTTGTACTTATGCAACATTTTTTAATTAGAAATATTTCACATGTTTATGTCCTTGTTTATTGTTTTGATACAAATACAATAAATCACATCAACAGTTTTACCTGTATCTGCGTGTACCTAACTCAGAATCTAGACGTAGTACAATAGTGGTAGTGTAATCCGTAAAATAATGTAAGTACACACAGTATACACAGATCAAGGAACGAGATGCTATTGGTTTTTGAAGGATTTAAAATAGCATTTTAACCCATATATGCCGAGAACTATCTTTTTTGACTAATTGAGTCCATAATAGCATTTCTGACTTTATTTGTAGTAAATGTCATTGAAATTAATGCAGTTTTTGTTTCTTGTCAATGGATTTCAAAAATATGATGTGGGTCGTTAGCGACCCATTCGGCAAATAAATGAAGTAATAATTTAAATCAGTGTGACCAATTACGTATAAAACTATTTTATTTTTTATGATAATCAGAGAAATATTTATCGTGCAATGCAATTCCACATCGGTCGCAAGCTTTATTTGTTTTATTTTTGCATAGAGCACATTTTCTTCGAGTTTGCTCAGTAACGATAAGATGTTGCCCATGACTTCGAGCCGCTGGGAAAACCATAGTTGACCTAGGTCCTGTTGCATTTGGTCGTATTCCGTATTTCTGGAGAAGTGACACTGCAACAATTCTACGGAATTGTATGTTGCCCAACTTCATTCCATATCGCCTAGATAATGTCCACGCATTATTTATGCAGACATCGAATGTCCAAAATAATTTGTTTGTGACAAGAGTGTTATGGGTGTCAATATTGCGATAAATGCAAACACCTTGTCATTTCCCAATTCTAATCGATAATTTTTTGTGCTAGCGTACATAACTGTATATCTCACCAGAATTTAACAACAGTACGACTAAAAAACAACTCAAAAAAATCCAAAGGTTCACTGTCTGCAGGGATGGTCAAAATGGGTACGTTTTCAACATTTTGTTGCTTGATGGTACCTGTCTGTAGATCTCCTTTTTTCCATTGATGTTTCTCCGTTGGTATAATATTTTTTCTCTTTGGTTGATGACTTCTTTGAGGATCAGTTTCGTCTTTGTTAGGATTTTCATGTTCATCTTCACTAATATGAAAATTAGTTTCGGCTTGAGAACATAATCGTCTCGAATTCAATCTATCTGGATCATTGCACTCCTCATCTCCCGAATTTGCATCTGTCTCGAAACCAACATTATCCGGTGGAATTATGAAGAAATTATCTGGTACAACTTCATCCATGTCCAGATTTTCAATTTCTTCTAGTAATTGTGCTATTGTTAGCGGCGCTTTCCGTTACAAACAAAAAAAGCTCAACTATAGTATTTGTGCCTAACGGGTCGATAACGACCCAGACATATATAGAAGCAAAATTTGCATATTTGCAGCATTCTTTTGGAATTTTTTAATTTTTGCTGACAGCTTATACATATTTCAACGAGATAATGTGCATATAAATATTGATAAAAAAAAATCTTGTACAATTTACCAATAACTTTTAGAATCTATGCCAGACAGCAATAAAAAACTTACTATTTAACAATATCACAAATTTACACTATTGCAGTTATTTCAAATTTAACTGAAACCGAGAAAGACCTTATGTATATTGAGCACGGTCAAGGGATTATAGCCTCAAAAATTCTGCCTGGTATTCTTGATTAGCTACCAAAATGACAGTGGGTCGTTAACGACCCATTCGGCATAAATGGGTTAATTTTAAGATCACATAAAATAAAATTCTAACAAAATGGATTTTTAGTCATAATTCTAGGAAATTATTGTATTTAGACATTATATGTTGTTGATTACACTTAATTTTATCTGAGTGTATCAATTCTAGAAGAAAAAGATTATTAACTTTTGAATTTCCGCAATCTTTCATTTTCGAGGTTTTCTACTTTTCAAGTTTTCAGCCACGTTTTAAATAACTGGTTGAATGGAATTGTGTTGTCTTTTATTTTGATTGGTGCACGAACTAACTGTAGTAAACATTTTTCGCAAAAACCAATAATAAAAATGTTTCTCATGTGTTACGAACTTTATGAAAGGCACTGTAAAGACTTCATCCAAAATAAAAATGTATTGTTGTTGGTAAACTAAATGATTCACCCTTTTTTTGCAATTTCTGAAGTAGAGGGTCAAACATGGTCAAAACTGCGTACAAGAGGGTTTCGTAAATATTTCCCGGAATTCTTGTAATTCGTTAAATACATCGGACTGTGTCTTTGCTAAACACAAACAAACTCAAGGTGAATATAAATAATGTATCTCATGCTATATGGAGTGAGAAGAAATCATTACAATCGAAGTAGAATATTTTAATGTTTATTCAATTGTTAGTAAGAAAAAAGAATGTACAACTCAGCTACCTCGTCAAAATATTCAACATAAATGAATTGGGACAGCTTTTAGCGTTTTGCTGTTATTTGAATTCACAAAATCACCGAAATTGTAATTAATTTTTTATTAACGAAGTTGAAAGTTATCTTTATTTTTATTATTAACAACAACATGGTTTCTAAGTAAAACATTTTTTTAATTAATAAATTCAAGTGTTCAGTTTATATACTTCCACTACAAGCTCTTATTGAGAATGGGTACTGAACATTTTCATAACGTATGGGCAATTGGCTTGAGTTTGGTTCCCTTGATTTGGACTTGGAAAAGTTGCATGCTGCAATCGTTAATATAAAATGAATAGAAAATATTCGAAGAGGCATCTAACAAAATTGTTATAAAAACTAAAAAATATATAGAGCTGGTTTAATATAATTACAATTATTATAATTAGTTAAATTTAAAACCTGCCATAAAAGAAAGGAAAAATATAATAATTAATGCCAAAATGCAGTGAAAATACATATAACTGACTTTGTGAGTTAATCTCATGATTTATTTGGTCCTCTTTCGAAGCGTTGCATTAAATATTTCATTCAGTGTATCCTCTAACGTGATGGTTCAACGAAATGGATTACGTATGCCCGGCTGAAGGATTATTCAAGAACTTCCTTCGTCGCTCTTTCGTGTGATTACGTCGGGGATAAACACGATTTTCCTATTTCTCATTGTTTCCAAAGGTCTCCGTTCAAGTGTTAAGCGATTTCCTAAATTTAATTTGCGTTTAAACTTAATTGTCCTTTCAACGCGGCACCTGAATGAATCGCAAAGATTTACTTTGCAGCGCAATTATCGAAAGACAATCTGCAGTGATTATTCAATTAGTTTCACAGAAAATCGACTTTGTGAATTGATGGTAGATGGTGAGGGCCCAAATGTGGAAATAAATTTATGAAAGGATGAGTACTACCATGCAAAAATATTAATAATTCACCTCACTTGTGTACAGAGGTTTTGTATAAATAAAAAGTTTAACGAAATTGCCAGGCTTTTAATCATGAATGTTTTCCATGTATATTCTCATCTGAGATACTACGAAAAATTTTATTTAAAATGAAATTTACGTCTGCAATATTTGAAGCGAATGCTTTATTACTAAGATCGCATGAAATGAAGAAAAATGAGAAATACAAAACTAATTGAAATGTTTTCAAATAAACATGCGAACTTTCGGGAAGGAGAAGAGTGTTGTTTCCAATTTAAAAAAAAAAACCACTTAGAATAATATTTTCAAAATTTAAGTATGTAATAGTAAACGAGTAGAAATGAAGTTTAATTTTTTGGAGCAACATTTCTCTAAATATAATGTAGACAAAGTTACAAATTACGCAAATGTTAAGGAACTTTAATGTATTTAATGTATTTGTAATGAAGAAACATTAACAAAACTTTTAGAGAACTTCCACACTTTAGTTGCATTATCCTCTGTATCGATTTCGTACCAAATTATTACTATTTTTTTTTTAATGCGACATCCTGCGATCGCTTTTTGACCTGACAAAACCGATTTGCAATAAACATTTTTTATTTTGTTGAAGATTGACTGAATTTGGAATTTTATGTATGTATTTTGCTTCTGTATTGATGATAAATAACTATTCATTAAAATACTTTTGTCGTTAAGTGTATAAAAGGGTGTTTTAATATTCCAGAGTGTTCGGTGCAATCAATAGTAAAATATTTTACGTCCAAACGAATAATTTAATTAGTATATGTTTGCGCTTTGAAACATGGAATACATTTTGCAGGGAGTGAAATTGTATTATTTAGAAATAATACATTTCGCATCAACGAACATGTAATAATAACATATAAACGCTTTTGAAATTTATGAAGTTACAACGCGAGAGCAACCTCATTAATCTGTCACTTTCGTCTATCTTTTCGTATAAAATTTTCTTGTCTGCTGCTTATCAAAAACTCGCATCTCCCCCTTAATCAATAGGTGTTTATATCTTACATCTGCGGTTTTTCTTCTAATCCTCTTTGTGTTATTTGCTATCTTGAATTCAGCCAACCCCCAGTCTGATTAATCGATATTCATTTATACCGTTCATCTCCATACCTCTTCTTTTGATCATCCTGGATGGGGTTTCCTATAATCTTGGCGCCGCGCCGTGAAAACATAATCAGAAAACTGCCTAATTTATATTAAGACGAAACGTAATTTTATTACTTGATATTACGTCTGGGGGTTGGAAGGGTGAAATTCTGTATAAACACCGTGCCGAAGTTAAACTGATTTCGGTAAGAATTTCCTTGGGTTCTCGCTTCTTATTTTATTATTTGCCGAGACATTTAATTTGGAATACCCCGTCGTCGTTCCTATGCGGCGTCCGCTACATTACCACGGTAATTTCATTCACTATATAAATTCGCTTAGGTACAGTAAACAGTGTAAAAGGGGACATAATTTAATAACCGAATTCATAAACTCGTTTCGCATCTCAGAGATGAATTTTGTAGCGGATTTTCTTCTTCATCTATCTGCCGAACTACGAAGCTTTGCGTCGTTAATCGACGTAAAATTGCAAATAGATAATTTAAATAGAGTTGCTACTGTTTGTGTTATAATACTTTTGACATTTAAAACATTCATTAGGCGAAATAATTGCTTGGAAATGTTGCGCTATTTGAGTTGAGTTTTAATTATAACGTGCATCTTTTTCCAGGTTTGGAAAGAAGAGCTCCGGCATCAATTTTAAATGAAATCTAGCATACTATTCAAAAGAACCTTTACTTACATACACCTACATATACTGTAAATTAAAATTTTATACATAATGTGTTATAACGAGCGTTCAATAAAAAAAAACGGTCAAGAAGGCTGTGACACGCTTTTGTTGTCAGGAACGTGTGTCATGATTAACATTTATATTTCAACTTTGACAAGTTGACGGCGGTTAATCTTGTGTTAATAAAACTCGAAAGCTGTTCAAAGTTTTTTGGAATATTTTGGCAAGTATTTTGTAAATTTATGTACAAAAATTGACGGAAATTGAACGTATTCTGTGGCAAGGTACTTTGAAGAAGTTTTTGGCCAGAATTATTAGTCGGAACACTGTAGTTCCTTGACCTACGAGGTTCAGTGATTTTTAACTGTTTGTGATTTTTCTTGTGGCCTTACATAAGGAACTCTATATTTACCACATCAGTTGCTGATTTAAATAACCTAATACAGCGGATTGCTAATAAAATTCAAGAACTGAAGGATCTCCTCCTGTCTTAAAAAAGCCTGATGAACGCAGTTAAGCATAGAACCTTGAAATGTTTTCAAGAAGAAGGTAGATACTTTCAGCATTTATTATAATTGTTGTAAAAAGTTTTATAAGTTACAGTAATAAATGTTTATTTTTGAAATGTTTTCTTTGAGTTAAAGTAAGGTTAGAAATGCAGGTGACACTAGTCGTATGAGGAACCCTACGCTATACGTTCAGAATAATTTCACAGCTATCTAGACCGTCTTTTTAATTGAACACTCGTTACTTCTGTTACGTTAATAAACAGCGTATTCTAGCTTACCAGAAATGAATTTCGTAAAAGACTTCTGTAAACTAAAGATCGGTGTTTGCAACAGACCTTTTCGATACCAATTTATTAGTTTATGAATAATTGTAAATAGATGAAATTTTAGAGAATTCTTCATAAGATATCCTATAGCTCATTGTCCTTTACACCCTGGAGAAATAATTACTAGTCAACTAGTAAGTTTTACTTTTTTGCTACTTCGAAATTTTTACTGTCTTATGCTGGGATGCTGATTACATAATATGGTCCCAATAAATTTGCAACGTATAAGTATATTCGTTTATGATCATTATGGTCTTCTTTTTTGAAGGCAGTATAAGATACTTTAGAATCCAGACAAAGAATGAAAATGATCAAAACTTTGAGAATACGAAATATAAATACAAATTGAGATTTTAAAGTAGATAATAGTATATTATTCGACAACCGAGTAATACCCATTACTCGGGAGTAGAATACTATACTTTTTCCACGACTATTAATGAAAATAAGGAAATAAAATACATAAAACAAAAAACAAATAAATCTAACGTTTATAGGCGGTGCACCTATTTGATTGTTTTCATTTGTGGTTGCTATGATACACCTATGATATGAGCCGTGAAATTTGAAGTTATTACTCAACGGGCCATTGAATAATGAACGTCATTACTAAATTAAAAAGAATTTAATGATGACAATATTATTAAATAGTCGTGGAAAAAATATATTATACATTGCTTATGCCCAATTTTTTTCCTTTAGTTTGGTGGGATGTCATCCTATCACAGAAATAATCGATAATAATGACTCAAATTCAAATTTTTTATCACGTGCTATCGTATTTTTAATTATTTTAAAAATTGGAATTGAAAGTGAAACTTTGATCTTTCAAGGTTCGAAAGTTCCATTTGGAATTCATCTGAGAAAATGGGTCCTAGATGTCTCTTGAAAAACTAGAGTAATTTAGCGACATCTCACAACTACTAGCTGAAGCAGCCGCTGTTCTGTTCAAATTAGGTACAGTAGTGGACAATAAAATCCGGGCACGTCATTTCCACAATGGAAACCTCACTTTGATTGCTTTCATATTTTTGACGTTTAATGCATGTCAGGAATAATTCTGACGTTTGATTCAAGTTTTATTTATTTATTTTGACAGAAATATAACCTCAATAAAAGCCTGATTTACCAAATTTGTCGAAATATGCACGACATGTTAAAATTTTGCCCGGATTTTATTGTCCGCTACTGTACATAAAGATCAAAAGTGCTGACGGCGACTGTCCCTACTTGTTATTCCTATACGCTGGTTTAAACTCAAGCTTGATTGAACCAGGTTCAAAGTAGACAAATTCACATACGGCAACTAATGCATTCATGAATAAAATTTGATGCGATTTTGTTCACTTTGAACCTGGTTTAGTTGAACGTCAGTTTAAACCTCCTTTGTATAACTGGCCCAAAGTTCTAATTCCTTCTTAATAAGAGGAAGTTGGTCTACATAGAACGTATCCGAACATTATAATTTGCTAAAAGCGAATATTTAAAGATAATAGAATTTTTTTTAATGCTCTGAAATTCTAGATTTAAAATTCTCATTTTTATTGTCAAATATAACCTGTTTAAAAAATAAGATTTCAGATTTGAAAGAGACAGATTTACACTGTCAAAAAAATGTATGATTTTGCATCTTTGACTTTTTCGATATACTCGATTTTTCTGCAATCAACTGTGTATACCATATTCATTTCATTTTAAGTTGAAAACGTATGCGCATATTTTGCGCGCAACTGTCTTAAATTGTTTGATTTTTGTATGAACTTTGTGTCTTGTGTCTAAAATACATAGTGCATCAACAGCGTAAGGCGAAGTAGACAGACAGGCGACAGTAGACGTAGAGCATTACCATAATATGGCCTGCCGTTTTTCAATTTTCAGTGGAACAATCGGTATATGAAATCAGACTGCAAATTAAACTAAATAATAGATATTAATAAATTATAAAATACATATAAGAGTGATTTCGAGCAAGATCATAAAGGTAACATACATTTTGCAATCTCCTGAGTTATATCGGGTGCGGTCTTTTTGAATTTTACAGTGTCTCCCAAGATATCTCGGATTTGGTGGTTAAGGGGGTAAGAATATCAAACAAAAATAATGAAATTATGAAATACAGTTGTGGCAAACTTTTTTTAATTAACTTGTTAATGTATGTGTTCTGAAAATGAATGAATGAGATTCGTGTTGAAGTAGCACGAAAAAAAAATTAAGTAAATGAAAAAAATAATATAATAATAATATAAACAGACGATTCAATTAAATTAGTTTAATTGTTAAGTCCTTTTGTTATTAAACAGTTCTACAAATATTAATTCACACTTCAGTAATAAATTTAATCCGGTCGCAGTTCATCGTTTTTAATCATTCCACAGTTCATAATATTTTTTTGATTTATGAAATTAAATCCGACAAATGTTCTCGCATCGCTGCGCACATACGGACTGGCAATTACACAAATGCATTTCCAATTTTGTGTTTCCACAACTGATGACCTAGGGCCTTTGAAACTGTAACGTCCAGCAATACATAGCAAATACCCAGCAGACCTGCCGGTATTTACGACGTTTGCGTGATTAAAATCGAAGTGGCGTTTTGAAACCGTATTGAATTTCTTGGACGGCGACCGTTTTCTTACGTCCGGAAATATTACATTCAAACTTCAACGTTGCCGTCTCATTTAACCCTCTTCAACTTGTTTAAAGATGTCATAGGAAAAAAGATCCGTTTGTATGTCACCGTTGAATTACTAAAAGACGAAACTCGTCTCAGCTTGTGATACTATCAAATTTACGCGCAAGACGCAAAAAGAAATATATACAGGGCAATTTAAAAAGTATAAACTTTAAGGCAGACTAATCAAGCAGTTGATAATTACATGTATGTCCGTTACTCAGAGTTTGAGAATTGCCATTATGTTTTACTTCAAATATAATTCACTGAAATCGAAGGCAAAACAGAGTAAGGGACGGTTAATATTATTAGCCAATGAGGGATTACGAAGGATCTAAAAATGAAATTCAGAACCAATTTAATATTTTAGTTCTTCCGCTTTGATTGATATATTTGGGTCGGCAATCTGTAATTCGTAAATGCGAATCGATCGGTATAGGGTAGAGATTGGGATTGTTTGGAAAATTGAATTTTATACATTCTAATTCATTTTTTATTTTGCTGTTATATATCGATTCTCATGAAGTATTTCCCTATTACCACATACAGAGCCTACAGAATCCAATAGAATAAAAAAGAATTGGCGAGGGCACAATCATTATGAAGATCTATGAACGTTTGTGTGTAATTCGAAAGGTCTTTTTACGATTATAAAAGCGTTTTGTTTATAGAATTTAACAAAGTTGAAAGAGAGTTTGGAAAAGTGAAAGTTTACGAATGAATTGAAATGAGTAAGTTAACAGTTTTTTTCTTTTATGAAAAAGCAGTTTATTCATAAGGCGATTCGTTTAATAAACAGAGAAACAAAAATTGGTATTACGGTTCAGTATAGAAATTAAGAAAAGATGAAGTTTGGTCTTAATTGGTACTAATTCATGTCCATTTTTTTATATTATCATTTAACTGACAAAAAGGACGATCAAAAACTGCAAAATCTGGCTTGCCATTTCAAAAAATTATTGATGACGTCACAGAGGAAAAACAACGCCAATCGAGAAAAGGTTTTCGCACTAATGTGTCTTTTTATAATTTATAATTTATCTGTTTTGCAAGAAAACATTAAATAAACAAATTTTGAGGTTGATCACTACTCTATATTAATATATTACTTATTAATTATAGTAGATAAAGTACTGGCAACAGGCCATCTCTCTTTGTGATATTCTGTTTGGATTCAATTCTTTAAGTGAGGAGTAATGTTAGAGATGCCATAAATAGACTTCAAAGACTTACCAACATATCGGGTGATCAACTGAATATTGGTTGTTTCGGATCAATTTATTAGCCGGCTAGGTCTTCTGACTTGACCCCTATGGCCTTTTTCTTTGGAGACGTGTGAAACGACAGGTGTATGATTTTGATTTTGGAAACAATTTTGAAATTTTGAAACAAAGGATTCGAGAGGTTTTCAGAAATGTATACCGTGAATTTCGAAATAGGGTGGAAGAATATACCAATATGGGTGGGAATTATGTAGAGTAGGAAAACTAAATTATTAATTAATCCATTCGTATCAATAAAATAAATTAGTTAATTAAAATTTTTATTTGCGTTTTTGAAGTTTTAAGAACACACATTGAGAATGCCTTTTTTAAAACTTTGTATTTTGCCATTATTTCGCAAGTTGAAAGAGAAATTTGAATATTTTTCGGCTATTAAGCGGAATATAACATTTCCTATAAGTTTTTAGGGTTCTTAAGGCATTAAAACTTTCATAAAGAATGACTTTTTTCCAAAACACAAAAATAAAAGAAATTTTCTATAGTGAACTCAATCCGTGGACGCACTGTATATTATAAAAATGCAAACAATTGATTAACAGTATTTTTAGAAGGCAGACTTTATTTACCTCAGGAACTTTATAGTTTGTGTCAACACAAAGAATTCGAAAGAGTTAAATTGTTGTTTGCTGAAAGCATATGCAATTAAAGCAATGATCGGCTTTTTTAATTATATTCATAAACGTTTTATTTTTTGTGACGCTTGTAATGTTTCTTCATAGCGCGGACGTAGAACCAATTCTAAATTAAATTGCCTCTGTTTTTAATTTAATTTTCATTTTAAATACGATAATTATCAGTTCAATACTGGATCCGTTAAAAAACTTAATAACGCATTTTAATTAACTAGCGAATCGTGATTAGGTGACTAAAAATTGAATATTAGTTTGAATACCCGAACAAATTATGCTCACAGAGCGAATTAAAACCGTAAGCCAAATTTTACGTCAATGCTTCACATGGCGAATAACGTTGCTATTTAGGGATTATCGTAAGCATTTTGGAAAATCACTTTAAAATAGCCGGCATGTTTCGAAACTGAACGCGTTTGAAAACTGAACGAATAATTCAGGTGATTGTTTGCCGAGAGGACAAATCTAAATGCAAAATCTAAATTGAAATTTTCGCTTTAAAATAAATTCCCTTTATGCTGCGAAGACGAGGACAAACGGACAATAGGTATTCTGCGGTTTCATATTTAATTAATTTAAAAAAAATTGTTTCTACGAAGCATTTAGAGTATACGCCCGATATTTCCACCAAAATTAATTAACCAACTAATTCTTTGTGAAGAGGTGTAAAATTCATTCATTCTTAGCATTTTTTTGGTGTTTATTTAGATGTCACGTCACCGCTACTACCGCTACCGTTATAACCGCATATACACTTTGCGTAAGTTCAGAATTTGAGTCGGCAAAATTGTAATGCACGAGATTAGATGGATTAAAAACAACGTTGTCTTGCTATGCTATGAACGATGAACGTGTGAATCATAAGTCGAGTCGATTAAAGCTCAGTTGAACACAAATAACAGGACGTATGAAATATAAAATTAAAAAAATTGGTTTACATCTTTGCTGTATTATCTATCACTACATCTAAGAATGAAAACATAAGAATGTTTAATTCCTATTTTACAGTATCGTAGGATCTGTATAACTAAAACGAAAAATTTTAAATGCGTAAATACGTAAACTACTACATGTAATTTTCTCTCTAACTGCAACTGAGAGTAGGACCAAAAGCGCATAATATCATCTCTCTCGGAATATGTTTTCGGGACTAAAATAATATTTTTACGTTACGTGTATGTGTGCCCCGCTTAATATTAAAGTCTGGGATTGTGTGCCTACATGAACCCCTTTTTTACCGTGTTATCTGGAAGGGCTCCTTAATAGTAAATTTACTGTTTTCAAAGATTCCAGAAATATTGTATAAAATATATATTTCTGATAAACCTAAGTGTGACTCTTAGTTCTCGAGTCTCGACACATTTCTTTTTTATGATCTGCGACTAGAATAGTACACTTGAGATAAAATCGCATGGAAATATTTTTATCTCGCAGAAACTTCATTGTTAAAGCGCACAGAATCCTGCAGTGACAAGCTGACAGGGAAATTTTCTTATCTAAAGAGACATCATCCCGCGCCCTGAGGGTCCACTGGATACTGTGTAACGAACGTGTTCTCCTCAGAAATGTGGTTTAGAGCCGTCCGCCATTTTGGTCCTGATAAAGAAATTAAACAAAGGTGGCTCGCTTCCAGGAAGGGAAGTTACTAAAGCCATGAGAACTTTGCGTTTATTTTAATGCGTGCTTTCACTCGGCACTCTATTTCAAAAGGCACTCACAGCAAATGCACAGAAATAATGGATTTTACGTTGGAAAGGTTTTGATATAGTCGCTTAAATATTTTATTGCCGGTGTTTATGATAAATGACGTCGCATTTGAACGAGTTTAACGTCTCTCTTAGACTTGCGTCAGCTAAAGTTGAAGTCATTTGCATTCCGTGTTTCGTATGAATTTTAATAAGCATATTTTTAGTGTCGCGTTTTCGGAGGCACAAGAATGAAATAAGAGGAAGACATGACAGCGGATGAATTAACTAGCCTGAAATATTTTCTCTAAACATTAAGTGTTTATTGTATTCAACGGTTAAATGGGGAATGTTTCAATGCTCCCATCAAATCTCATTTCAAATTCACCATAACATTTTTAAATTTTAAGGTAATTTAGAAAAACCAAAATTTGCCGATATTTGAGATTAATTTATGTTTTCGTTAATATTGTCACGGACGAGACAAAGCGGGTTCGGCGAGGCGGCATGTCATGTCCTCGAAGGATAATCTACTACATTCGAGTTGACACCAGAAAGTCTGCGAAGTCAGTCACAATTTTCCGTACACAAAATTAACGCCGCGTCGTATAAATAAATATTATTTGACCTAAATTATTTAGCGATATAAATTAGTTGTAAGTAGTTTTAGTGTTAGTGTTTGTTTAATAGTTAATAATATTTGTTGAACTCGTTATTAAATATTCTTTTA
Organism: Dorcus parallelipipedus; assembly: GCA_958336345.1. Lineage (NCBI taxonomy): Eukaryota > Metazoa > Arthropoda > Insecta > Coleoptera > Lucanidae > Dorcus > Dorcus parallelipipedus. Next base: position 46,627,772 of record OY284475.1, read on the forward strand.
TTTAAGACTGAATGTTTTTTTAATTTATACTTTTTAATAAAAACGTTACAATTGGCGTCAGGTGTGCGGTTTGCGTTTAAATAAATTAAAAAAGAAATTTAAACTAGTTATTCAATAAATTAATAAAAGATGGCGACAAAACGAGTTACGTTAAAAGAACTCAAAATTAGTACACTTAAAAACGAATTAGAAGAACGCGAATTAGAAGTTTCTGGAAAGAAATCAGTTTTGCAACAGAGAATACTTCGAGCGTTACTAGAAGCAGAAGACGATTCGCAAACCTTTCCTTTCGAAGCCTCGGGCGGCCCTGCCAATTGAAGTAAGATATTGGAGGATAAATTTCGAGAACAATCTGGAAATTTGGATGATAAATTTCGAGAACAAACCGGAGACTTGAAAGACTTAGAAGGGACACTTGAAAACAAATTAATAGAGCAGTCGAAATATCTGGAAGATAAATTTTTAGAACAATCCGGAAACTTGAAAGACTTAGAAGGGAAGCTTGAAAATAAATTAATAGAACAGTTGAAAACTCTGGAAGATAAATTTCGAGAACAATCCGGAAATTTTAAAGACGATCTTGGAAATTTTAAAGACGATCTTGGAAATTTTAAAGACGATCTAGGTAAATTAATGGAATATTCTAGAAACACAGAAGAAAATATGAAAATCTTAGAAGAGAAGCTTGAAAATAAATTAATACGACCATCTGAAGAACCTGGAAGAAGTGTTCCGGCGACTACGTGGAGCTGGTTTAAAGCTCAGTCCCAAGAAATGCCACCTTTCGCAAACCTTTCCTTTCGAAGCCTCGGGCGGCCCTGCCAATTGAAGTAAGATATTGGAGGATAAATTTCGAGAACAATCTGGAAATTTGGATGATAAATTTCGAGAACAAACCGGAGACTTGAAAGACTTAGAAGGGACACTTGAAAACAAATTAATAGAGCAGTCGAAATATCTGGAAGATAAATTTTTAGAACAATCCGGAAACTTGAAAGACTTAGAAGGGAAGCTTGAAAATAAATTAATAGAACAGTTGAAAACTCTGGAAGATAAATTTCGAGAACAATCCGGAAATTTTAAAGACGATCTTGGAAATTTTAAAGACGATCTTGGAAATTTTAAAGACGATCTAGGTAAATTAATGGAATATTCTAGAAACACAGAAGAAAATATGAAAATCTTAGAAGAGAAGCTTGAAAATAAATTAATACGACCATCTGAAGAACCTGGAAGAAGTGTTCCGGCGACTACGTGGAGCTGGTTTAAAGCTCAGTCCCAAGAAATGCCACCTGTTTTGGAAGGAGGTCAATTATCTGGGCCATATCGTCAGTGGTGTTGGCATTGCCGTAGATTCGGCAAAAACTCAAATTGCATGAGACTGGCCAGTTCCCAAAAACAAACATCAGATAAGAAGCTTTCTGGGACTTTGTATCTATTACCGGCGGTATGTTCCAAGATATGCAAATATGGCCAAACCGCTGACGAAATTAACAGAGGAAGGACGGCCATTTGAATGGGACCAAGACTGGCAGATTGCTTTCCAGCAATTGAAACAATATCTGATAAATGCTCCGACTTTGAGCTACCACCTTCCACAAAGAAAATTTATCCTAGACACAGATGCTAGGAAAGTTGGTATTGGTGGAGTGCTCTCTCAATTCCAAAATGGGCAAGAAAAGGTGATTGGTTACTTTAGTAAAGTACTATCAAAACCCGAGCGAAACTATTGTGTCTCTCGACGAGAACTCTTGGCCATGGTGAAGTCGATCGAGCACTTTTATAAATATCTGCATGAGAGACATTTCTTATTAAGGACGGACCATACGGCATTGAAGTGACTCCTTCAATTCAAAAATCCCGAAGGACAAGTTGCACGTTGGATCGAGCGACTCCAGGAGTACGACTTTGAAATCCAATATTGGACAGTGTGAGCCACCGAAATGCTGATGCCTTCTCAAGAAGACCTTGCTCAAAAGATTGTAGGCACTATAGTCGTTTGGAACAAAAACTGGTCCAGATTGCACTGACGGCCGTAGTAGACGAGCGATGGCAATCAGAAGAGCTACGTCAAGATCAGGAAAATGACCCGGATTTGAAAATTATATTGGAATGGAAAAGGAAAGAATCACGACCTACTTGGGAAGAGGTATCATCTTTCGCGCCGAACGTAAAGTTCTATTGGGCGCAGTGATTCCCTAGTAGTGGATAATGGTCTCCTGAAACGTACACTAGAGGATCACGAAGGCAGGGAACGGAAAATGCAGTTGTTAGTTCCCAAGAACAGAATTCCAGAAGTTTTGGGAGAACTTCACGATGGAGCTTCTGGAGGTCATTTGGACATGAAGAAAACCACTGAGAAGGTACGCGAGCGATTCTACCGGGTGAATTGCAGGAAAGACGTAAAGGATTGGTGTGGAACATGTGCCGCAAGTAATGGACCCCATAAGAAAGGCATAGCACACATGAAACAGTACAATGTCGGAAGTCCTTTCGTACGAATCGCCATAGACGTTGCCGGGCCATTTCCAGAAACAAACGACGGGAATAAGTACCTCGTGGTGGTGATGGACTACTTGAGCAAATGGGTCGAAGCATACGCCCTACCAAATCAAAGGCCGCGACTGTTGCAGAAAAACTGGTTAGGGAATTGATTTGGTGTACCCATGGAATTGCATTCGGACCAAGGAAGAAATTTTGATCTGCTTTATTCCCACAAATGTGCACCTTACTCGGCATTAGGAAAACCAGAACTACTGCGCTACACCCACAGTCGGATGGAATGGTGGAAAGGATGAACAGGACTATTAATCGATACCTAGCCAAAGTTGTCTCCGACCATCAGAGAGATTGGGACAGTTATTTACATCTGTTCTTCTTGGCTTACCGATCATCCGCCTATGAAACTACGGGAAAAACACCCGCAAGTGTAATATTTGGGCGCGAGCTGCGGTTACCGTGCGATCTAAAGTTTGGTGTTAAACATGGTGAACATCTCGCAGATGACGACTACATTAGTGACCTCCGTAAGAAAATGGACGACATTCACGACAGAGTGCGGCCATAACATACAAAATGACAGCGACCGAATGAAAGATCGTTACGACATCGCAGAATGGAGGATACAACCAGGAGAATTTGTTTGGTTACATAATCTCCAGCGACGACGAGGTCTGTCCCCAAAGCTGCAAACCTCCTAGGAGGGACATTACAAAGTTGTCAAGCGAATCAATGATATCGTCTATCGGATTAAGAAAATCCCAAATGGAAAACCCAAGGTAGTTCATTTCAACCGTTTGGCTCCGTACGCTAGCGAAGAAAAGGCGGAGACAGTCCGTTCAGTTTAGAAGTTCCATTCCCTACAATTCCTTTCATTTTTCGTCGCGACTTTTGAAACATCCTGTATAATGAACAATTTTATTCCCTAATTTGAGGGAGTAGCTGTTTTACTCCCTTGGGCAAAAAAGCACGACCAATTTAATATTCCATTTGCCATCCATCAAAACCGATATCTTTTTTGTGTTCATAAAATAAGAATGTCATGTTGACAGTCGAAAATAATTTAAAAACTTTAAGCTTTTGTCAATTAAAATCGTCGGGTCGTGCAAAAAAATAGTGCCTATATACACCTCGGGAGTGAATGCTTTTTCCCCTCAATGTTCGATAGCCCTCGGGCTACAAACTACACCTCGGGTAGAAATCATACACTTCACTCCCTTAGTGTATAATACATTATTAATTTAACTGATAGTAATTATTTTTAATTCAATTTCATAACAGTACTGTTTTTACACAAGACTTTTATAGTAATTTCGCCTTGACTGCTGTGAACTAATTAAAATTATAAACACATTGGCCTATATTCTCATCTTATGATTAATTTAATAACGTGTTTATTTCCCATGGCAACACTCGTACGTCACTCTCTTACACATTAAATTGACATAAACCTATATATATCGTTTCTTGTTTATTTTAATCACGATTTTAGTTAAACACGATCTTATGCAGGCTTTACACGATGCAATTTGTATTGCAGCAAGACACAATTTTTACCGTGCGCATGCGCATTGGCAAATGTGTGTGAAAAACAATTGTTAATTAATAGCAATAAGACCACTCAATTATGAGGCCCCATAAATATTTACATTCAGAAATGGGTAGCTTTCATTGCAACTACTCAGAAATAGCTTAAATATAAAGCCGCCAGCAAATGTAATTTTTGTGTGCAATGTTCATTCCGTTGCATTGCCTCCGTGTAAAGCCTGCTTTAATTATAAGATACGAATATGGCCCATTTTTTTTGTTTTTCATAGATATCTCACTCTAACTCAAATCAAATCAATTTTAAAAGCAGTTTCTTGTAATTTGTAAAATTTCACGAAGATGTATCATCTAAATGAAAACATTCAGTGAAATCTGTTTTTTATTATTTTATTATCGAAAGGTCAGAAATATAACCTCTTCAATTTTTAATCATAAAACAGTTATCCACTCAAGCCAATCTCCAGACGTAATCTTATTAAGTTTTTATGGAACAGGTGAGAAACGAAATTCATTCATTTATGACTTTTATTTCAGTCTACCAGCAACGTTTTTGTCGTACTATAAAAGCTCAAATGTCGTAGCATTTAAAATTTGATACCATAAAATAATTAGTTCTGATTTATTATTATTATTTGAAAATTAATAATTTAGCTTTTAGAAGATAACAATAATGTATTTTTGATTTATCGTTACATTCGCATTTACAATTCAGTCCTTCTAACAATAAATGTGCACTGTAAATGTTAATCGAATATCGAAGAGAAATTATGAGTTTTTAATTTGCTGAAATATGTAGGCATATTTTGGCATATTGGTATTTTTTTCTCTTAAGTTAATATTTAATTTTTTTAATTTATGAGATGCGGCAATAGAAAAATTGGAGCTTTCTAAATTTCAACGTCCCAGAAGTCCTTCAGCTATTTATGTTTCTTTCTATTCATTCACGGTTTTACTATCACGTGCTTTCGGTTATTCTTTAACAACAATGATTCCTGTAAGTTCTTTTTTCATTTTCAAGAGCTTTTGTTTTGTTAAGGATATATCTGATATGTGTTACAAATTGTTTACATAATAGAAAGTACTCCGTAAAATGTATTTTTTTCTTGCCACTCAATTCAGCAATACTTTTCGCATTGCATTACCTCGGTATAAAGCCTGCTTCACGACAAAAGTCTTCACATTCTTCTTATACTCTTTTAATATTTGATCTGTATAGATGATAAATATATCATTGCCTCTTTTTTACCCTCGCTTCGGTTTAAAAGCATCACGTCTCATATTTCTTTACCTAACATACAGGGTGAATGACAATTGTACTGAAAAAAAAAGACGCATAAGAGAATCGATGTTACAGATTACGGAAAAAATGTTTAAAGAATTCCTGTGAACAGTTTATAATTTAAATTATAAATTTAATTAAAAAAATTACCCTAAAATCAAGCTCACAACTCAATTGGTTTTATTACATGTTTAACAGCTGGGGAATGGAAGTTTCTTTTACGCGACGTAATTATTAGTAATTTCTAAAATAATTGTTTGTTAATTCGTGCGGATTACTAGAGCGGAATGTACCAGCCGTTTCGTTCACAAAAGAAATTGCAAGGACTTAAATCTGGTAATCGGAGGGCTTAAATGCAAGGCCCGACAGGTAGCTGATAGTGAAATGTTAGTGTCGTTATCGCACGGAGACAATAAAACTATTAGGATACGATCTGTTGTTTTAAACCTCGCGTCGCTAGTATTATGCGTAATACTAATTGTTAATAAATAATTATCGCCACAGAAGAATGATTGCTTGATTACATTTGCAAGGAATCGCTTAAACAAATCGGTTTTCTCTAAAAATGTGAAACGATTCATTAGATCTGAAGTTTATCGCCGACAAGTTTTTTTTATTTATTAGACTATAAAAACTTTATTATGTATAGTTGTTTTAAACGTCTTTGGTGATATGCGTACAATTTCAAAGTAAATCGCCTACGTGATTGAATGTAATGGATCATGTTTAAAAAATTTAAGGAACAATTGATAAATAATTAAGAATTTAATTCAAGGTGAAAAGAATGTGTACGGTAGAACGAGGAATTGCTGTTTTCTTTATGCTCTATGATATACAATGATATACAATTTACAATTAGTGTGCCACAGGATGTGGAGTTTTTAATAGATTTGTGCTAATAATTTCTCACACACGAAACGAAATTATAATAATTAGCATTCGAAACAATTACGAGATTACGAATGAGTTTACTGATTTATTTGCTTATCTGTCAGAGCATGTGTTCAAAGTATGGCCGTTGTTATCCTTTGCGTGGAATAATCTACTTCAGGTAACTTGCTTCATGCATTTGTCAAGTAAATATTTTCGACTTCATATTTCACGTCGGGCGTTGACCTAAAAACGGAGTTGCGAAATTCCACTTAAAGGTCAAGTTCACGAAGCCATAAAACTATTAAAAACTTATGACAGCATTTATTTTGTTCAAAACACACAGACCGAAACAATTTAAAGAAAGAACCGCTTGATAAAGTTTCGTGAGAATCTTTAACTCTTGTTTCATTGTCTCTCTTTGTCTCGGTTAGTTCTTCCCCCCCGTCACCAGATGGCGCTAAGTTGTAACGACCGGGTACAAACTACAACATACTGGAAACTGTATAATACATTCCGGTGAGATTGTCTCTCTTTTTCATTCTCTCTTTGTCTCATGCGACGCGGTTAACTTCTACCTGTATGCAAATAAAAAAAAAGAAGAAGAAGAAAAAAGGGGGTGAAACGGAGTCGGTTAAACCTACCTGTATTGGTTGGAAATTTATCATGCGCAGTGACGAATAAACCCGAGCCAGTGGAGACGGCCGTGGGAACCAAGAAATACTCTTGGCACAAGTATTCAACAGGTTGATGTAAGGGCGTAGGTCGTAGGTGATGTAAACATAGGTCGCGGCGCAATAGTGAAAAGAGAAACCACCGCCAGGAGTGATTATTTTAGGGTGAGTTTGATAAGGGTTCCCTGATGGTTCCCTGTACCTAAGACCTATGGTTTTTATGATATTGGGCTTTGTTTACTGTTTTCGGAAAATATAGATGTAACTTTGATAATTAATATCTCATTAACGAAGAAGTTAGAATGTAGATATTGGGGTACTGTTACAAGGTAAGTGGAAGGTATCTACTGCAGTAAAAAATTACTTTTCTTTAAACGGAGATCTAGTAAAACTATTTCCATGTCGACAACAAATGAAGAGCAATAACTTTTGGTTTTTAAATGGAACGATGTTATTTTTATATCGTCGTTAGATATTCCATAAAGTTATTTTTTCAAATTAGGTATACACTTCCCTATACCAATTACTGACGGTTGAGGAGATATTTAATATTATTTCATAATTTCTGCATTTTAACTATTAATTAAAATTAGGAGTGAGTATTTACTCAAACATTTTAAAGTAAAATGTAAAATGAAAAATGAGTAAAATGTCAATTTACTAAGCTTTTAAGTCCTGGTCGTATAAAATACGATGATTACTTAAGTCCATTATTAAGGCTTGGGATAGGTTAAACACTAACAAGAGAAATATTTTTGATTGGTATTTTTAAGTATTGTTAAGTTTCCTCGAGTGATATTGCTTAATTACACGTAATTAACTTGATCGTGTGATTAACTACGTTTCATAAAATTGGCCCTACGACTTGTTGTACTAACGTTTAACTTTTGTTTTATGTCAAATAATAAAGTGCGCTCTACACATTACGACGAAGTATTTATTAATCGCATTTGAATATTACAACAACAACTAACAAAATTAAATACTGATTTTCCAAAATAAATACGAAACCTTGGAAAACTGTAGGAACAACAAAATAATTCTAAGGTGTCTTGTAATTTTACTATTACCTATAAGTGTTCAAAATGTATGCATTTTATATAACAGAGCTTAATAAACTTAGAGAATTGACATTTTACTAAAAAGAAGTAAAATGTTTGAGTAAATATTCACTTTTGATTTTAATTAGCACGTTAAAACACAGAAATTATGAAATAATATTAAATATCTGCTCAACCGTCAGTAATTGGTATAGGGAAGTTATTCGTTATTTATGGAGTCTCTGTTGAGTAACTTCCTTTTCCTTTTGATGTGTTTACAGTTTTAGGTTTACTGAGTTTCATGTTTATTTTAACCAGAAAATGATCGAAATTTTATTTTCAATAAAAATAGATCTTGACGGCGTTGCTTAGGTATGCATTATTCTTGAGAATAAATAGAAATGTATAAAAGTTAAAGACTTGCAGTAAATAAAGATTAAATTAAAGTTCTTGATGTACGTTTTTCTGAAACCATTAACAAAGTAGTTGCGGGCCACTTTAGCATGGATACATAGCATCGATTAATGTTACGTAGTCCTGAACTGTGCATGACATTAACTAGTCTGGCTTTAGTTGGCGAGTTTATTGCCTAACAACAAGACACGTGCCCTGAATACGCCGATTTGCCTTATCAGCTAAGATTTGAAATTAAATAGTAACAAAATTTCTTTGTACTTCGCACAATTCTCTTCCACTATAGACGAATTGTGTTGACTATGATTTATTCATTCAGAATTAGGTATAAAAGAGACTGCCAATTCCTACAGAATTCGTCAAGTGAAATGATATTCGTTCTGTTGGTAATTGAACGAGAGCGTTCGCTAATGCTTTCCATAATTCACGCAAGTACGAAAGCTAATAATTAATGGTATTGTCTGTCCTTTTTCAAACTCGCGTAATTTTACAGTTTCACGTTGAATAAATGATAATGTGCACTCTGACGAATTACGGAAATTATGAAACATAAGCAGCTTTTCCAGGAACATTTGTTTTCGTCGCCATGAATATTTTCACAAAACGGAAATGGCATTCATTAATACGAACCGCGCGCTATGTACAACATGCAGTAGATGGGATTCGTAGGAAATATACACGGTATATAGATGAAAATTGGAAAGGATATCGAGTTTCCCGAGATACGAGCTCGCTCCTTTTGTTGTCCTACGTAAATACACTTTTAAATTTGTCGAAAATCCAATTCTCAAATTTGAATAAGATAAAGGCTGCGACATCCGTGATAGTTCGAACTTCGGATTTCGCCATTGGGTTTTAGCATCGTGAACTCGATATCGGTCGCATCACCATCTCATCTCAGCGCCTTTCGAGTTTATTGAATTCTGCCCTATATGATGTTGAAGCGATCTGAATGCATACATAAGGTCTTATCTCGATCTTGCTTCCGCAGCAATATGTAATTTGTTATAAGTTTTTTTTAGAAGCTCTAGATCGTTAAGAAAATTCGTAACGAAACATCTTTCATTACTTTTTGTAAAAATTCTATTAAAAATAAAAATGTACAGGAATGATATATCTTATGAATGAAGAGTTTCTTCGTTACGTTGTACTGACTGATCTGTCTTAAATTATTTTCGTTTTTTATATCACGATATTAATATTAAATATTTCATTATTCCTTATATTATTCACACTACTAAAAGATTCAATGATCTGGTGTGCGCAAAATGTTTGAAAACACTTGGGATATTCTAGACAAGTCGCCTCTTGTGTTAGGTGAGTGGCCTGTACATTAGGATATTTTCTTTTTAGAATTAATTAAGTCTACGTAGGTATTATTTAGTTTCTCAAATTTAATAATTGTACAAATAGGTATATAGTATTTTCTCTTCCTGCCTTTAAACTGAATTAATAAAGAATACCTCCTGCAAGGTAAAAACTGAAGAAAATAAAAAGTACACCGTAAAAGAGTAAATAATAGAAACGATCAGATTACATAACACTTGCGGTTTGTTTACGATGCCACGTTATTTTTTCTTGCTTAAAAATTTCAACCCTGTACGTAACAACTCACCTGGTTACAGTGCATCAGGGAGCAATATATAAAACAATATTCCCAGAAATAGTTACGTTGTGAGAAATACAAGGAAACACGTTTGATCCGTAACTGCTTAAATTTTAATAAATCAAGAACTTGAGACTTGTAAATAAATTATGGGACGAGGGACCCTTAACGCTCTCCAGGACTTTCCTTCCGGAATTCTACGACCACCTCTTTAATGTCTGTCTGAGTGATAACTTTTTCCGAAATAAAGTGTCTTTTCGTGCCTCGGGCGATTTAATTGAAAAGCTCTCGCAGAATATCAATTAATAAAGCTTATGAATTCAGAATTATTGAATATTAATGTTATATAAATATTGGACTTTCTCTTTTTTCTTGCAGTACTGGCCACTATGGATTGGCGCAGCATTACTCCATTGTTTTGTGTGCGTTCTTCCTTATGAAAGCGATAGTCATGTCCTACACATCGGTGGCATCTTTCCCATTCAAGGAAAGGGTGGTTGGCAAGGTGGTCAAGCCTGCATGCCAGCTGCTAAACTCGCTCTCGAAGATGTTAACAAGCGCAAGGATCTTCTTCCTGGTTATATCCTCAAGTTACACAGCAACGATAGCGAAGTAAGTCTCTTGCAAAATTACTCTCTATAAGCTCGTCTAGCTTCATTTTATCATCAAAGTTATGTCTTTAGTTAATTCTTTCGCAACGCCATTCTATTAAATTATTGCCAGTGTAATGAACGAAAAACCAATTTTTCATTACATCATAAAGTCAACATTTTACGATAATTTTGTTTGTGTTTTGCTCTTACTTTATTAAAGCAGAGTGGAACTAATTTAGTGATTTATGTGCCTTCTTTGAGTCTACGTTTATAAAACAAGAATTTTAATCTAGTAAAAAGATCATAATCACTCGATGTACTTATTTTATTTGTACGTCTGTGTTAGTAATGAAAAATTATGGAAGCCATTACCAGTATACTAATAAATTAAAAAACGAATTTCTACCAACAATATAATTATTACTGGAGGTATTCTTCTTCTTCTGTTTTATGTTAAGTAATTTAATTAATGTATGACAGTAAAAATGCCTCGTGAATTTTATTATTTAATAATTAATAAATATCATAATTAAAGAACTGTAACAAAACAGAATATGTGGGAAAACAGTTTCCTTAATATTGTAACGCTTAAAATTAAATTAAAATTAGTCGGCTTTAAATAAAAAGAATATTTAATAATGAGTTAAGAACTATAAACAAACACTTATCTACTAATAATTAACAATACGGTAATTCGTCATTGTCCTTCCATCCAACGCGACGGAGTGATCCCTTATAACCTCGTTCTGTTCTTCTGGGACGCATCTGGAAAGTCCCCGGATGTTTTTGAAGATTCCCATGATGTAGACTAGCGTCGTCCAGGCGGTGACGTTACTTTGACTCGCTATTCCGTCACAATATCAGATATTTTGAAATATTTTTTGAATAAATTCCTTTGATAATTTTAGCAGGGAAACTAAATAGAAAAGTGTACTCAAAGACAGAGCTTATCATGTTGAAGCGTAATATTTTAAGAGTTTTGAAACTGGTCAATTCATGACAATTACGTGCTTTGGAACTAAGCATTTTTAAGTTTCTAGCCTAACATGTTATTCAAAAATAAGTCTTTTAGGCTCGGTTTTATAAACACAAGTTAAATTTACTATTTGATCAGTAACAATGATATATTTTAAATTATGGAATTCGTAATTCCAAAGTGATTACAAGGTGCCTAATTTTTAACTATAAATGCGATGTTTTGCAAATACACAGAAAGTTAGTTTCAGTAATTAATTTTCATTTTTAAATAAAGGATAAATAGAAAATGCTTTTTCATTTGCGAATATAATGAAAAAAAAAACTTGAGGCTTATGAATGACACTAATTTGCGATTCAAAGAACATGTATCAAGTTGCTTAAGAAAGACGTATGCGGCGCTTAAATTAATATATGCAAATGAAAATTTATTACTTATCCAGGAAAGTTAAAAAGCTACTTTGTGATTCCTTAGCCCTTAGTTTCATCTAATTTTAATTTTACTTGTCATACACGGTCCCTGCATTAATAGTGATACAAACAGAAGAATACAGAATATTTAATAACGAGTTATACAAAATATTAATCTACTAAACTATCAAATAAACATGATCACATAAAACTAGATATAACTAATTTATGTTCTTAAATAATTTATATTTGACGTGATTTATTTACATGGCGTCGTTCGCGGTGAATCGTCACTGTCCTCCTGTTCGACGGGACGGGCTTTCATATCTCTATACCTTCTGGAAGCCATCTTGAACGTGGCAGAGCGTCTTCGAAAGACCCATGACGTGATCTAGCGTAGTATGGGCGGTAACGTCACTTCTCGCCATTCCGTCACAATATGAGGGATAGTAGAACTCTGCATTCTGGTTGTCTGTTTCACGAAGTTGTACAGAATGAATATCCAAAATATCTGTATAACAAAATATCATTTATAACTGCCGTGCATCATGTAAATATTAGGAATAAAGGGCTTTTAACCATGTTGCAACATTGTGCTAATTTATAACTCTGTACCTAAAGTGACCATTTATTTTGTGTTCGAAAACGGAACAAGTTTAAGAATTAATAAAAAAAAAATAATTAAATAAAAAAACAATGAAAACGCCAAATATTGTACGAAATAAACTTACAAAAAGTATAAATAAAGAACTCATTAACTTTATTTAATATAAAATAACAATATTTTGAACTCAGATGCATTTCTCCGAAGAAATTTTTTTGTGTAGTATCTTTAGCGTCACCCAGTTTTCTTTCATTTCATACACTGTATAATTTGTCTGATGAAAACAGAAAATATTGGTTTATTATGTACTGCTAAGATCTTTATAACAGGACATTTACGGCTAAGGTTTTTATAGCGGGACATTCTTGCGTCCCGAATGATCTCTCGGGGACAACGGGATGACTTTAAAAACTGTATTGTCCCGTGGAAAATAGGACGTATGGTCACTTTATTATACCCCAAAGTATAAAAGTCTTGTCACTTAAGAAATTTCGTTCGCTATTTTCCAAAATACTGTGGCGACTGTATTTTTGTCAAGCAGCCGGAGCAGTTAAAATTAAAACAAGTTTAGTTATTATTGACGATTCAAAAATATAACATTAATTTCTGATTATAAATGTAGTTTAATAAAGTTTTACTGTAAATTTAACTACAAATGGTGACCCCTGGCGAACGCGTGCAGCAAAAAGCGGAACAAGCGCTTATGATTCAAAATTTGCAACAAAAAGTAACCACTTTAACAATGGTAGAGAAACTGGCGAATGATCGAGGACGTAATTGGCAGCGTCCACGCTCGAGAAGCAAGAGTCAAGCACGCGAAGGAAACGGCGTTTGTTTCTATCATCAAAAATACAAAGAAAAGGCAAAGAAGCGCTTGTCACCATGCACTTTCTCCAGCAAATCGGAAAAACTGAGAGCACCGCCGACGCAAGAGGCAGCGTGCGACGGTCCATTTACTGCTCAACATCGCCTCTTTATCACAGACCCAGGATCTGGAATACGGTATCTCATCGATACAGGGGCCGAGATATCAGTTCTATCCAAAAGTTACGTGCACAACTCATCCATCCATCCAGGAAAAACAACATTATTTGCAGGTAACGGTACAGCCATACGAACTTATGGCGACAAACTTGAAACTTGAAACTCTGCCTTGACCTCAGATTGAGAAAACAATTTAAGTGGTTTTTCATAGTAGCCTACGTTTCTCGACCAATTATACGAGCCGATTTCATTAGCAGGTATTATTTATTAGTCGTCCTTGCTAATAAAAAACTTATCGACAGGCAGACCAACCTTACCACAACAGCATCAGTGGAAGCATGCGACACATTAGGTATCACCACCATCCTTCGGACGACCTCCTTGCCAAGTATGCTGACATAACCCGTTCAGCACTTCTAGTCAAATCACCTGGAACCACTGTACACTACATACAGACTACAGGACCCCCAGTAGTGCAGAATTGTCGGCGACTTCCCCCTGAAAAATTAAAAATCGCCAAGGCTGAATTCCAGTATATGCTAGAGCAAGGAATTTGCAGACCGTCAAAGAGTCCATGGGCAAGTCCTTTGCATCTCGTAACCAAAAAGACTCCTGGTGAGTGGCGTCCGTGCGGCGATTATCGTAAGTTTAACAGTGTGACAGTGCCCGATAGATATCCAGTTCCGCACATCCAAGACTTTTCATTGAGGTTACAGGGGAAAAGTGTATTCGGAACAATAGACCTTGTGCGTGCATACCATCAAATCCCCATAGCCGAGGAAGACATTCCCAGGACCGCGATCACTACTCCTTTCGGACATTTTAAATTTAATGTAATGACATTCGGTCTTCGAAATGCCGCCCAAACTTTTCAAAGACATTTGAACTCCGTACTTTCAGGTTTGGACTTTTGTTTTTGTTATATAGACGATATTCTTATCGCATCTACTTGCCCAGAGGAGCATTTAGAACACTTTGAACTAGTTTTCAAGCGGTTACGCGAGTTTGGAATCGTTGTGAATCCCGCGACATGTGTTTTCGGCGCCTCTCAAGTAGACTATCTTGGACACCGAATTTCAGCAGAAGGTATCAAGCCGTTACCCAACAAAGTAGCTATAATCAACGATTTTCCTAAGCCTACAACAATAAAACAGTTGCGACGTTTTCTCGGATTGTTAAATTTTTATCGTAGATTTGTTAGAAACTCAGCTGAGTTCCAGACACCGTTAAATGATTTTTTAAAAAACAGCAAAAAGAATGATAAAATAGTGTGGACTCCTGAGGCAGACGCAGCATTTGCCCGGTAAATATAACTACAATACTATACAATAATTAAACTTACTGGATAAAAGTACTGGATAAAAAATAACTTTATACTTTAAAATGATTTTCCTCTAGACTATTTTGACTATTTTAGCAGTTGTTGTCAGCAACTAAAAAAAGAGAAAAATATGCCAAAGAGTGAAAGGTATTCCTTTGTTACTTTTCGACAAATTTTAAGTTATTGGTCTTTATTATTGGTGTATTTTCCCTAATTTTATTCTCCATTTACCTTTTCTTTTTGATTAGATTTTCGCCTTGTCTTTGATCTGCCTTCTATCACGTTTCAAAAATCTTTTTGGCCGCTCCTGCTCTTCATTCTTAGCGGATATCGTTGCTGAATTATTTTTTAAATTTATGCTAGCTTCAAATATTTTCTAAAATTCTTCTACAATTTTAGCTTTTTTTATTTTGGTCTCCTTTTTCTCTTCATTTTCTTCTCTTTGCTTTCTTTTCTGCGATAGGACTTAACATTATTTTGAAAAGTAAAATTCTTTTCAATTCATTGTGGAACTATTAGATCTTTTATGCAGGCAAGAATTAATTTACAAATTCATAAGCTGGTTCAGGTAGATACCGAAAATTAGTTTAATTTTTATGTTTATTTTTGTTAGTTACTTTTCATTTCTGTTTTACAGTTTATCGCGTTCCTTACATCAAATGGAAGTTTAAGGACTTCATAAATCTCACATTTATTAGCACTAGACTGCAACTCCTCTTATTCATGTAATAATGTCAAAGAATCAATAAGCATTATCATTATTGTTCATTCATTCATACTAATCATTAAGAAATAGTTCTTTAGTAAATTAAATCACATTATCTTTGCGCCGAGATATAAAAATGAATGCCTTTTTGAAATAAATACAAGTAAAAATAAAATCAGTAGTTTCGCACTGTCAACATAATAACGTATGATTTTTAAAATTTTAGATGAAGGGAGGCCGTGAAGAGGAAAACATACAGCTTAAATTAACTCATACGTACGTTTTGGTTAACATCACTGCGAAAATATGGTTCAATGATGAATGCCTTTTGATGTTTTGTAAATATTATTTTGAATAAATTGTTGTATTTGCTAATTTTACGCCATACGTCTCATTGAATTATGCAAGTTACATTATGTGGTTGAATACTAGACTTTATAGCTTATAGCTTTTCAAAGTTAGATGTAAAATTTGTTTGATGAGGTATGCATATTTAGGTTGCCAAATTTACTCTCTGAAGATGAATGATAATCTATTTATTAATTTCGAGATAGCAAAATAATACTATTCAACGGAGAGTTTCCAATTTTCATCCCCTGTGAAACTCCACATTCGCATAACGTGTGTAATAACCTAAATGATCATTCAACCGCGGGGAAGCTCTTAAATGAAAAATATCTAGCCACATGAAGGGATCTAATTTCATAACAGCGAGCGGTACGGAACCGCATCAGTGTAAAGCTTATGCAAATTCCCCTCCATACAAATCCAGCTTCACTATTACACACTTCAACCCATAAAGCTCACAAACCGTTTAAATCCTAGATCATTGTTTTTCATTATAAAATTGCATAGGATAGCAGTTAAGTTTTCGGAACACGTTATCCATCTACTACTAGTGCTTGCATTTCGTGTCGTAACATATATTTGAGAAGTTATATTTTCCGGACACTAATGAGTCCGGAGAGGATCGTCAGCGCAGTAATAAATTCGGATGAACGAACAGGGCCAATGAAAACTGCAAGAAAGTGACGTAACCGACGAGCAAAACAAATAAAAGAGATTTTATCCAAATATATACAGTTCTTCGGAAGTAGAACGTTGAAAGCAGTCGCGTTTTTATGACCCTAGATAGGAAAAGTAGGACAGTTCAAATGTAAACATTGTCTGTATTAGAAATTATGTTCTCATACTTTTGTTATTTCCTATTTTACATGTTTATGTGATTCCGTATCTGCTTCTTATTATTATATCAGCTTTCAAACAGTCAATTTTGATTATACTAGCATCTTTTCGACAAATCTTTCTTTTGCTGATAATAATTGTTAAAAGTATAATGTCAAAGTCTTAACTGACGCAATATTACGCTACTTATTACGTTATAAAGATTCATTCAGTAATTATCTTGCAAATTTAGTTTTGCCGCAAGTATCTGTTTAAAATGAACTTGGGCTTAGTTAACTTCATTTGCTTTGAAGATAAAGCGCATACGGGTACAAAGAAAAGTTAACGTAAAGTAATACAATCATTAACAACATATGCTCTACCTTGCTTAGTAGTAAAGTGCAAAGTTTAGAGGGCGTTTTATCACATCACTTATTCATATATGCAATAAAAGCAAACTCCTTGCGTTAGACGTCGTCGTCTTAATTGACGAAGAGCGAGAAGCTAATCAAGGTTTTGATTTCACTTTAAAATCCTGGCTGCACAGGATGAATCTTAATAACCTGGCAAATTAAAACCAGTAAGAGAAAATGAAAAGTGTTTGAAAATTATATTTAATGGATTAAAAATTTACCCTACAAGGATGTTACAATTACAACGCGACGTTTTTTGTAAATACATCAGTAAAACTGTACCATAATTTTTTATGATTATTGTTACATACCTAGATTTCCACACACTGCAATTTCGCATAAAATAAATATTGGTAAGGAAGAGTCGGTATTTATGAAATAGGAATTGGCATTTTGTTACAGTCCAAACTTTCTCTCCGGCTTTCGTAGTATTGTCCTCCAATTTTGCTCTTTCCGTCAGTCGTGTCCGTAATTTTAAGAACCTGTATTAGCTAAACATTGCTATGGTTGAAGTCTTGACACAATTACCTGTCATAGGTAACTGATTCACATCATGGTAGATAGACTTTTTGATAAACATAACTCCATCGTCCAGTCTGTTGTGTTCTTCGTAGAAACCGTATACATAGAAACGATTTAATGTTAAAAAAACAGTAGTTGTTAATTGATAAAAATATGTAGACGTCTGTCAGTATTAAATTGAAATTAAAATATAAGTCTATAATAATTGGCGACGAGGACGGGATAGGATCTGAAAGTGCCAGAGAAAGTTATCTTTACAGACCACAATGCCTAAAACGGAAGAGGTAGGGTCTAGACAAGATGATCCGATTAAAACGTTGGTAGCGTTATTGATTCAAGAACGTCAGGTACGTGAGGAACGTGAACATCAAGACCGAGAGGAGCGCAGGCAATTAATGGATCAGTTACTTCGAATGACAGCTAGTGCAACAGCAGCGGGTGATGGCACAGCAAAGGCTGGTGAACATTTTGTTTCAACCAATGCGCCTGCTTTTCCAGCATTTATCCTAATGATGATTGGAATACTTACTTCAACCGCCTGCAACAACATTTTACAGCGCATCAAATTATCAACAATAATCAGCGTCGAGCATATCTTTTATCATGGATTGGCAATGACACGTACAAGCTGTTGCAGAAGCTCCATGGCGATCACGATTTGGGAAGCATCGGTTACAACGAACTAACGACAGCCTTGACAACACATTTCAAGAGAACGACACACGTGTTGATGGCACGTTATCAGTTTAATAAATGTCTTATGAAGCCAGGCCAGACGCATGCACAATGGATAGCCGACTTACGTGGTCAGGCAACGGCCTGCCATTTCACTTGTCCACGCGAAGGCTGTGGACAATCGCTGGTTGATGAGTACATTCGCGACATGCTTATTCTTCATACACCATATGAGCATGTTAGAACAATAGCATTACAAAATGCAGAACCAACTCTAGACGATGTACTAAAAGTAGCTCAAGTATATGAGGCTACCCAGGCAGCAAAGCAGCTTATGGGCAGTGAAGAATCAACCACGGACAACAACCGAATGACAGACAGTTACAATCGACGAGGCCGATCGAAGTTAAGAAGACGTAACGATGACAACAAGCAACAGCATCCTGAGAGCGGCAAGGGTCAACCAAGGACTAAGTGGCAATCTTGTCCAGACTGCGGAATCAAGCACCAGCGAGCAGATTGCGTTCATCGCAAGTCGAAATGTTACAAGTGTGGTAAGACTGGCCACATTCGAGTGGTTTGTCGATCAAAAGAAGACAGTCAAGGATGATCCGGTTCAAAGCAGCGATTTGACGGTGGTGGTCAACAACAACTCCATCAACTGTTCAACACCAGTGGCAACGGTCAATTGGATGAACCAGGGTCACGATACCATGTCAGCGTCATGGTCAATGGCTGTTCAGTTAAGTTTTTAATGGATTCAGGAGCGTCGACTTCAGTGATTGGGCTGACAACATACGAAACATTGGGCAGTCCTAATCTTAAACCAATTAATAGTCAAATTTGAGCTTATTGCAATACAGCAGTATCGATTAAAGGATGGTTCATCTGTGAAGCGCGGATTGGGCAACGAGTTCGACAACTTCGATTATTGGTAGCGGACTCTCGTGACGCCGGCAACTTATTTGGAACCCCATGGTTCAAAGCGTTTGGTTTTGACATCAGTAATCCGACGATGGACGTTGAGTTGATCAACGCCGTTGAATTAGCCAAAACCGAGCAGACACCGGCTCAGCAGGCCCAGGTCGGTGAAATAGTCAAGCGACATGAACGTTTATTTGATGGTCAACTTGGAAAATGTACCGTGACTAAAGCGAGGTTGCATTTGAAGCCAGGTGCAATGCCACGTCTCTTTAAGCCACGACCGATTCCATTCGCGCTACAAAGTCAAGACTGAATTACAGCGACTTCAGGATAACGGTATTATTCGTTCAATTAAGTTTAACGATTGGGCAGCTCCAATTGTTGTTGTTCCAAAACCTAACGGACAGGTTCGAATTTGTGGCGACTTTAAAGTTACTGTTAATCCACAACTGAATATAGAACAATTTCCGATTCCCCGAGCGGAAGAATTATTTCAGCGGCTACGTAATGGACAATATTTTACATTTGATATTTTGATTTAGCTGACGCGTATTTACAAGTCGAACTAGATGATGATGCGAAAAAACTTGCAGTTATTAATACCCCGTATGGATTGTTTCAATATCAACGCCTTGCATTCGGTATCGCTAGTGCCCCGGCCATTTTTCAACGCCTGATTGAACAGATTACCAATGACTTACCAGGTTGTGCGTGTTACTTAGACGATATTACTGTTACTGGTTCGACCGACGAAGAACATTTTCGGACATTGGACAAACTATTTACGAGACTAAAGGACAGTGGTTTACGATGTAGACTAGAAAAATGTGCATTTTTTCAACACGAAGTTGATTATCCTGGAAATACCATTTCGAAGGATGGTCTACGGCCTTCAGAATCAGGTATTGCAGCAGTGAAGAACTTACCACGACCTAAGAATTTAGATGAACTACAATCTTTCCTTGGCAAGGTTAATTATTATGGTCGTTATATTCCTAACTTTTCAAACAGTGCAGGTCCGCTTAGTGAATTACTAAGAAAAGGGGCAACATTCGTTTGGAGAGATGAACAGGAAGCTGCTTTCCAGAATCTCAAGAGGCACATCATTGAGGCAACAACATTAGTCCACTATCGGCCGGAGTCAAAACTTATATTGGCGAGCGATGCATCATCGTATGGCATTGGAGCAGTTTTATCGCATCAGGACGCTAATGGATCAGAGCATCCGATCGCGTTTGCTTCTAAGACATTAAACGATCATGAGCGACGGTATAGCCAAATTGAAAAAGAGGCGTTATCAATCGTTTTTGGAATAAAACGTTTCCACCAGTACTTGTATGGTCGATCGTTCGAGTTGCAAACGGATCATAAGCCACTTGTTACAATATTTAATCCCAGTAAGCGATTACCGGCCATGTCAATACAACGTCTTCAACGTTGGGCGATTTTCTTAATGGACTACAATTATACAATTCGGCATAGGGCAACGAAAAAGCACGCCAATGCTGACGCTCTATCACGATTACCAGTGGGGCCCGATCTCAATTTTGACAAAAGCGTCCAACTGCTTAATCTTAATGTAGAGCAAGATTTAAATGATGCTGTAGAGAGATTTCCAGTTAATGCGCAGCAGATCGCCAAAGCCACGGCCACAGATCCATTATTACTGAAAGTACGGACGATGATTAAAAATGGTTGGTCAGACAATAACAAGGACCCGAAACTTCAGTCGTTCTACACTCGAAGACTCGGACTCTCAGTATACAGGGACGTTATTATTTACGAAACTACTAATGCGTATTCTCGAGTGGTTGTACCGACACAGTTACGATCACGAGTTTTGATCATGTTGCATAATGGTCATTGGGGTACGGTCCGAATGAAGCAATTGGCAAGGCGACACTGTTGGTGGCCGGGTATCGAAAGCGATATTGAGCAATTGGCAAAGACTTGTCGAGCTTGCCAACACAATCAAACCGAGCCGGTCAAGCAATTTGAACAATGGCCAGCACCTACACGACCTTGGGAGCGGATCCACATTGATTTTGCGGGACCTTACATGGACGCAATGTGGATGGTAGTGGTTGATGCATATTCAAAATTTCCATTTATTACACGAATGGTTAACACGCTGGCAAAATCGACGATCAACGCGCTCATGGCTTTCCTGCTACAAGAAGGATTGCCCAATACTATTGTCACAGACAACGGCACGCAATTCACGTCCGCAGAATTCAAACGTTTTTGTGAGGCCAACGGCATTACGCATTTAACCACGGCACCATTTCACCCAGCTTCCAACGGGCAAGCAGAACGTTTCGTGCGAACGTTTAAGACGGCTATGGAAAAAATTATGTGGGGAGGAGAAGTCACAGATGAGAACAAAGCGCTGGGCACGATGCTCTTCACTTATCGGACAGCGCCAAACCCGATTTCCGGCAAATCACCAGCGAAACTGTTACACGGCAGACAACCGCGAACATTACTTTCCTTAATGAAACCAACAATGCATTGTCCAGATGTTATTAGATCATCAAGAAAATTTTTACCAAATGAAAGTGTACTGGTACGCATGTTCCGACCGAAAAGACACTGGGTTCAAGGGACTATCGTCAAACCGATTGGGCGCATGATGTTCCTAATCCGGGCAGAAAATAGACTTCATCGCCGACATCGAAATCAATTACGCGTTCGGCAGGAGGATGATGAGTTGGAGTTAGATCGAGCGCTCAAAATGGCAACAAAGAATGCGCAACGAAATGTTGTGGTCACTCAATCTGCCCAGGCAGAAACTAAAACCACCATGGAAGAAAAAGGCGACGCAATTCCTGAAGCAGTGAGGAAACCGATAGAACCACGACGGTCAAAACGCGTACCGAAGCCAGTAGTTCGTTTTTCGTCCTCGTAACGAACATTTTGACGAGGAGGAAATGTTGTGTTCAAATGTTGTGTTCTTCGTAGAAACCGTATACATAGAAACGATTTAATGTAAAAAAAAACAGTAGTTGTTAATTGATAAAAATATGTAGACGTCTGTCAGTATTAAATTGAAATTAAAATATAAATCTATAATACAGTCGGTCTGAATTTTCTCCTTTACAACATCTGTGTTCACTTTCATACATTGGTTATCAATAAAACTGCAACACCCAGACGGATAGAATTTGTTTAACGTCCTTTATATGTCAAATAATGGAGTTTGTGAACACAAGAAAATGATAAAAAACATCAACATTTGTTAAAGAAATAACTAATGATGTGTTGTATTACATGTATTATGAACCCACGATTATTCTTAATATTTTCTTGTTTTATCAACACTTCATTCAAGGTTTTACTCGCTCCCCAAAAAATTAGGCCCGTAGGATAGAGTTGGTTGTATCAGTCCGAAATAAATCTTTTATAGTTACACATTCTTTCAAGTTTCTAAATAAAAAAACACATGAACTAAGTTTAGCAAGCACATGATTAGTTTGTTCATTCCACATTAATTTTTGATCAATTTGATTATTCCTAAAAAATTTATGCTGTTGACCTCTTGAACAGATTTGCCATTGACGCGCACTGGTATACTTTTATTAATTTGTTTATTAACTGAATGAAATTGCAACATCTGTGTTTTTTCACAATTTAGAAGAACTCCATTTCTGGTGGACCAATTTTGTAACTCGGCTATTGCAGAGTTGCATTTTTTGACAGTACTTTCAATATTTTCTTCGGTGATTACCATACTCGTATCGTCGGCATAAATGTTGATGTAGTCAGCGGATGGGCAGGCAGTCGGTAAGTCATTTATGAGTATACAAAAAAGCAACGGTCCAAGAATTTTTCCTTGCGGTACACCTCTGTTGTTATCTCTAATTTGCGAGTTCTCGCTTCCTATTGTCACTATCTGCTTCCTGTAGTATAGGTATGACTGTATCCATCCATGGGCTGGTCCGCGTATACCGGCATTATATAACTTATTCAGCAGTAAAAAATGATCGACCGTGTCGAAAGCTCGGGTCATATCAAAGAAAAGTCCTACACTTTGGTATTTATCTTTTAAAGCTTTATTTATTCCTATCATTGCTTGATGTACGGCTGATATAGTAGATTTAGCTTTTCTGTAACCATGTTGACAGTTGCTAAATATTTTAAATCTTTCTAAGAAAGTGTAGAGTCTTTTGTGGAAACAGGCCTCAGAGATTTTTGAAAATTGTGTTTGCAAAGCCAGCGGTCTATAGGTTCCTGGATTGTTACGGTCACCTTTATGCTTGTAAACTGGGTACTATTCTTGATGTTTTGAACTTATCAGGATATACTCCTTCTTCAAACGAAGTGTTAATTATTTTTGTCAAAGGTTCAGCTATATATCGTCGCCCCAGTACTTTTTTGTTCCATACCACATTTTTTGATATTTTCAGTTAAATTCACTTTTGATAAATTCAGTGCATGTTTATTGTATTTACCAAACCTTCTGTAACAAAAAAAGCTCTATCACTGGGAAATTAGATGCCCATTTGTTCCATAATTCATTTTGGGCATGTAATTTCCGTGCTTATATGTTGAATATTTCCAAATTAAGTCTTGTTGTATGGCACAAATAAGTACTGACGCGACGGTATGTTGAAATAAAAGTATTTTTCCGGGGATCCCATCAACTCCGGATGACATTTTTTACAACGATTATTAATGATGTTTTTTACTTCATCCACGTTTACCGGGCTTAGGTAAAAACTATTTAAACATTTACTGCTGTGAGGTGTTCGATCAGATGGAGGTAAGCTGTTTTCAGAAAAGGTTGCGAAATAATTGTTGAACATATTGGCTGTTTCTTCGTGACTTAGTGTTCGATTCGATTATAATATAAATTATGAAAAATTTAAGAAAAGAAGAAAAACGATATTGATAACAATTGCGAAATAATTTTATAAAGAGAAAACATTATATTCTGTACAATAATTAACGCAGTTAGTTACTAATAATTAATTGAGGACTAAATTGGTTTTTGCTCATCAAATGTTGATTTTGGATACAGAGGAGAAACTTGAGATACTTGATTAAGATTATACTGTGACAGTATTCGAACGCTGTGTTAACAACAATACTCATGCTGACTGCGTAATGCCAATTCTCGACAACAGCCGCCGCATTTTATTTAGTTTTTAAAGGGAAAAGCTCCATTTAATTACAATCAAACGATATCGAACAATTTTTGTTGAAATCAGACAGCTTAGATTTTCTTCTAACAGCAACTTACAACAAAATCTAAGCCGTCTGCAAACATTTTTTTTCCTAATTCCAAAAATATGTAGTTCGTCTATCTTTGGTTTCATACTTTTTGCGATATTTAAGTTTAAAATTTACAAAAAGAATGCATTTACTTTGTTAATAAGAATTTTATTATGCGTGACAAGCATTAAATTAATTAAAAGACATTTTATATGTTAAAACGCTAACATCTAAGACCAATTAACATATCATTTGAAATAAATTAATAAAAATATACCAAAACATTAATAATTTCAAACTTAAATATCGCGAAAAGTATAAGACTAAATATAGAAAAACTACTTCTTTTTGGAATTAGGAGAAAAATATCTTTCTTAATTCTAGAAAATGTACTAAGTGTTCCACTTAAAATAACAAAGTTGTTACTCATTTGTTAAGTTTCCGACTGTCATTTGTACTATTTTAAAGTAAATTCTGGCGGTTCAGGTAAATCCACAAAACTTTTGTATTAAACATTTTTTGATTATGTCTAATAGTAAAATGTATAGGCACCGTTCAAAATATAAACAAAAAGCCTGTACATACAACCTACAAATACACATATACAGTTTCACTCATCCTACACATACAACAATAAATATAATACGTATAATACAATAAATATGGAAATTTTATAACCAATGAACTGGTGAGAATGAGCGTACTGTATTTAGATATGTTGCTTTTGGCTAAATTTAAGAAATCAACGATTAAAATTTTCTTTCAGTAAATTACCTAAGTAATGTGTGTTTGGTTGCAGTACTTTTTGCGGGTTGAAAGAGTTATTTTGAATTTAAGATGGATATAACGAATAACAATAACTAAACGATAACTAAATTTTCATTTTCTAGGACTCGTTTATTCTCATAGGCTTATTTATAATTCTTAAAACTATTCCATAATTGCATATTTTATATACCGCTTAAATAAAATGTGATATTTTTACTTTGATTTTATCATTTTATTCAGGTCCTGATCATCTGTGAAAAATCGTTTTTTTGGCATTTATCATCAGACCGAGGGGACTTTGCGGGATTGTACGGTGAATGACCTAAATAGAGCGCAAAAACTGTACAAAATACGTAAACAACAGTCAGTGACGGATGTCACCTGGCGCTCCCTAACAGAAAGAAAATAAATATCCACACGTAACTTTACGTACGTTACCCACGACTGTCCCGCCGCTTGGTTATCATACTACCTTTAGTTACTTATTAGTACATAAAATACTTACACACTGAATGTATTAAAGTACTAGAATTAGCGATTATGATTAATTTAAAACGTTATAACTTTCTCCAAATACGTTTGAATCACACGTGACGTTACATGTGCGACAAGGATGTCGACGGTTTATGTGTATTTAGCCGTAGATGAAAAAGGGAATTATTCTCGTTGCAACTTTTTTCATCTAAGGGTAGGGTCGACCAACGCCGCGCCGTTACAAAGCAATGCCCCCTTACATAAAAAGTAGAAAGTAACAATTTGATTGGTAGCCCTTCTGCTAGATCATCCAAAACTGATTAAAATGTACGGTGGACATTCGACTTGTCTCTCATAGTGTCATTGGTAAAGTAAAATTCGAATTTTCTTCGTCATGTTAAGAAGGTTCAAGTTTCTCTTTGCCAATTTCGTTTTATTATTGCTTAGGTACCCAGTATGTTGTTTATGCTGGTTAAGAATGAAGGAATTCACTTCACTCAAAGATCATTTTCAACAATTCTCCGTTGTTTTTTTTTTTTCTAAATCATAACATGGTTCATTTTAATACTGAATTGCAAATAATTTTTCAGAAATACAACAACTATTCTATGAACTTCCATTCCGATGACAAGGTCGCTCTTTTGGGAGAACTTACACGAGCGTTTTTCTTATGCTGCGTTTTTTTCTGTTGCGTGTTGTTTTAATGAAAGCACATAGTTCTCTCTCTGCCCATAAAATGTCCTCTGAATCTCCGCAGCGGTTTTTCTGTTGTGATTTGTTTCATCAAAACAAGAAAGGCGTACTCTCTCTGTGTACCGAATGCAATCGATTGCATTTCACCAGTGGACTCGAGTTCGCATAACATTTATTTTATTTATTTAGAACCAACCTGTAGGTACACTGGGTGCTTAAAAAACGGCGAAACAACCCCATTTTGCACTATTCAGGGATACTCTCTGAGTATGGGAAAAATGTTAAAAAATTTTAAAATATTTAATAATAATAATAATAATGTCTTTATTAATTAATACAGAAACATTACTCAATAACATTAACAAAAAAACAGGGCGAATTTCAGTTTCCTCGCTGAAGTAGGAAGCTGCTCTTCCAACTAACCCTGTTGGAACATCTTAAGGAATAGATAAGACAGATATGGCGGCAAATTAAAATAAATACATTGCTTTTAATAATGGGTAAGCATCAATATCTTTACACTGTAATATAAGAAAGGAAACATATACATATTTACATCAAAAGAGATATATAATCTTTTACCCTAAAACACACGGTCCTGCTCTGACTGCAATTTTTTAAAATAATTTTGCTTAAAATTATAATAGTTTTTTAATAAGAATAGTGAAATATTACTGTTATAACGGTTAGTAATTATATAACTGAACGTGTTTTTAAATTGTTCCGTTTTATGTGAAGGTGGTGTAAGTAGGCCGCGAAACCTTAGATTTAAGGTATGAACATCTGTCCGAAAAATAATTTTATTATATAGGTAAATTGGCTGCTTCCTATTCAATATTTTGTAAAATAGGCAACATGAATGTAACATTCTTCGTCGTTCCATGTTCAACCAATTTGAATCTTTAAGTTTGTGACTAATCTTTTCATATTTTCTAATACCATGTATCAGTCTCAAACATGAATTTTGCACTTTTTGTATTCTATTTTTGTCTACTACAGTAAGAAACGGTCCGTATACGGAATAGCAAAAATTAAATTTACTTAAAACAAGAGAATTACAGAGCAAAGTTTTAGTTTGTTTAGTAAATAGATGGCGATTGTTATAAATTATTCTTAGATTAGAATAGCATTGTTGAATAATGCGAGATATGTGTTCTCTGAAATGTAGAGAAGAGTCTAATATTACTCCTAAATTTTTAATAGTTTCCTGAGGTTTTAATGATTGAGAATTAATTTTGTGTCAAGCTTAGATAGAACTCTCTGACGATTATTTTTACTTCCAAAAATAATCACCGCACTTATGTTTGGATTTAGAAAAAGTGAATGTTGTTGTGATTTTATGAAAAGGTTTTGCAAATCAAAATTTATCTTATCACAAGCATCGATTACGTCAGAAGGTTGAAAAGAGAAATAAATTTGTGAATCGTCAGCATAAAAGTGTGACGAACAATATTTAATAAAATTAGGAAAGTAAGATGAATAAATAGAGAACAACATAGGGCCTAATATAGAACCTTGTGGAACTCCGCATTCAACATTTATTGCCGATGATGAATTAGAAAAAATTTTTATCGATTGTTTTCGATTTTGTATGAAACTAGTTAGAAGTTTGCAAGCTGAATTGCCAAGACCAATGTAATGTAATACTGACAATAATATTTTATGACCGATGGTATCAAATGCTTTGGAATAGTCCAAAGCAACAACAACAGTAACCATACCTGCGTCATTCGCACGAACAATGTCATCCGTTATTTTTAGTAAAGCGGTCTCGCAGCTAAATCCCTTCCTAAATCCGGATTGGGTGTCCGGTAATATTTTATTATCAGTCAAGTGCTTTCGGAGCTGAAATTCAAGAATTTTTTCCAAAACTTTTGATAAAGTTGGCAGAATGCTAACTGGACGTAAATCACTAAATGACAACGGATTTTTAATCTTTGGCAGCGGTGTCACATAGGCATGTTTCCAAGCATCAGGAAATACAGAATTTTTAATACAATAATTAATGATATGCGTGAAAATATATGACAATTGAGGCACACAGATTTTTAACATTTCTGCATTTATACCATCGGAACCAATTGCATTCGATTTAAGAGACAACATAATTTTGCTTATTACCGATTCTGTCACTTCTGAAAAAGTAAAAACTGACGTAACATTAGGATTAATTAATGAGTTATAAAAATTTGTCATTGTATTACTGTTTGTTCCCAATTTAGGAATACTACCAATAAAAAATGTATTAATTAAATCTAAGTTTTTAAATAGTTCAGATGCATTAAGTGACTTTTTCTTAAAAATATTTAAAACTTTTAAATCTTTCCACAAAGAATTTACACCTTTAACTGAAATATTGTTTTGAATATATAATATAAAATTTCTTAAATTTTTATAAT
Organism: Dorcus parallelipipedus; assembly: GCA_958336345.1. NCBI lineage: Eukaryota > Metazoa > Arthropoda > Insecta > Coleoptera > Lucanidae > Dorcus > Dorcus parallelipipedus. The sequence continues at coordinate 46,656,542 of OY284475.1, forward strand.
TTTCCCAATCGTGCAAATTTCGTGTTTGTTTAAATTTAAGAAACGCCTTATCTCTACATTTCATCATAATTTCTACATTATCTGTTAACCACGGACTGAAGGTTTTGGTTAGACGAACAGTTGCCAAAGGGGCATACATATTAAAAAGTAAATGCAAATTTTCATTAAGAAAATTAATTTTATCATTAATATATTGCAAATCATATATATTGCGCCAGGGAATTGACAGAAGACTGCTACAAAATGATTCATATTCTATATTTTTCAATTTACGAAAAGTTTTTATAAGTACATTAGATTTATCAGCCGTACCTCCCAAACAACAAAATATCATTTCATGATCCGATATATTCGGAACATTTAACGTTCCTGAATTACTAATGGCCTCCTCTTTATTAGTCAGAGCTAAATCTATTAAACATGAGGACGACAGAGTAGTACGTGTAGGTACATTGATAATTTGTTTAAGTCCAACACTGTTGATGAGGTTAAAAAATTCTTTCGTAGATTTATTATGAACTTTAAAGAGGTCAATATTAAAATCACCTAAGCAAAGGATGTTATCGTAATTTGGGACTAAGAACGATAATGTTGTTTCGAAGTGGTTGAGAAATGTTAAAACATTAAAATCTGGAGGTTTATAAATGGAACCTAAACACCATTTTTCCTCACCAATTTTCAACGAAATCCACAATTGTTCAATGTCTTTTGGAACCTTTAATAAAGTATATCTATATTTACACTTAATGTAAAGGCCCACACCACCACCACGAGACAGTCTATCTAATCGCAAAAAATTATATCCATCAATACTTACATGTTCTGTATTAATCTTCTCATTTAGCCAAGTTTCTGTTACTGCAATAATATCAAAATTATTTATTATTACCACATCTCTGAATTCATTGAAAGTCGAGAGAAGGGACCGTGTATTTAGGTGTGCAACTTTTATATTGCTATTCATGTACCTTGGTTGGTTATAACTACAACATAAAATACAATATACATATATTTAATACACATCCATATTAAGTAATAAACATTTTTCCCCGAAATTAACAGATATATATTTTATATTTAGTGCAATGTAAAATAGAATATAACGTGAATTTAATTAAATTAATTCGAAACACAATAGCTGAAATAAATGTAATTTTTATTTTTATTTAATTTTTTTTTCCTTTTTTTTATGAATTTTGTTGGAGTTACTTTTCCGTTTGACGTGCCTCTGCTGACCATAACTTCTTAAGTATTTTTTTCTAAATCATCCAGTGTGCGTAATCGACGAATGTTGTTCTGAGACTCGCAGCAAATGACTCCATCATATACCCAAACATGACGTTGTCCAAACTTATTTTTTGCAGCATTCAAAACTTCGAATCTTACTTTGGTCAAATCATCAGAAATGAATATTCCAGATCCCTTCAGGACACTTCGTTTTTGCGATACGGTTTGTTTGTTCGATTAAGAAACAAATTTGACGATTATCGGCCTTGCTTTTTTACTGTTACTCATTTTTTTCCCAATACGATGACAGCGATCCAGTACAATGTCCGATTCCATTAATTGCATCTTGTTGAGAAAAATTTCATTTACCATGTTATTAATATTTTCGTTTGGAGTTTCCTGAACACCGTAAATGCGTACACAGTTTCTTCTAGAGTACTGTTCCAGGTCATCCAGTTTTTCGCGCAAGTTTTTGTTATCATTCTCCAGTCTTTTTAGATTTTCCTCCACTGTTTTAAATTTCTCATTAAAACTGTCACTAATTTGTGTACTTATATCATTTGCAATAACTGATATAAAAGATTTGTCCGCTAATAACGTACGAAAAGTGTCCTTCACAATTTCAATGAATTCTGCCTTTTCACCACGTGTAAAACCCATTATAGTTGTTTTTCGCAAACACTATCACGCAAATGGAGAAAAACTTTGTACAGTACTTTATAGTTATCACACGAAACCACTTTTAAAACAAAAAATGTTAGATATTTCTGCAAACTGGATTAAAATAAGATTTAGCAGCAGCGCTCGACAACAACGACTAATCAGTACCCGCCATTTTTCATCATTTTTCTTCTAAATTCTAAATTCACTTCTAAATTCAGAAGAAAGAACTGCCAGCCATCAACAATTTGCGTAGTCTTGAGGTTTGTTTAATATTTGCGAAATCAAACAAAGTAGGTGACCTCTGCTGGTACCATCGAAACATTTCACGGATTGGCTTAACATTGAAAACATCAGAAAACATGCACCAATCAGACTATGGAACTGCAATGTTGTTCACCCTTTTATCGGCCATTTTGCGATTAACAAAGACCTCTCGCGTTGACAATTAAGTCGCGAATAGTATTACTTAGTTTAAAGCATGTGTAATTACACGCTAATAACTGATAATGAAAACTCTTCAATTAAGCAAGTTCAAAGCAATTTGACACAAATTGCTGATACTTGTAAAATGAACACCCTGTGTAATTGCAAATAAATTTAACGTGTAGAGTTGTTTTTTATTTAAGGATGATAGCGTTTGAAATTTTTTTCTATTTAAATAGTTTAGACACCAGAAAATAACATCACACTCGGTGGACACGCTGTATATTTACTTTCAAAAATATTGTTGTGTTATTAAGAAAGGAAATGGAGTTTTATTAAAGTTATATTTCTTGCATATAAATTCTATTCATGTCTTCGTTTTACATCACCATAATAATGCGCTACTTTAGCATAAATCTGAAAGCGATTTAAAGTCTTTAATGTGTTTTGCCGGTCTGAGGCCAGCAAGATGCTTAATAAAAACGGCGGACGGATCTTTCAAGGCATAACATCATAAGCATAATTAGATTTTCCTAAATACCGGCGTAAGAAAGTTCAGTAACAAGGAGAAATAAGTTTGACATCGAGTAATTAAACTACGGTTTGCAAAAACCGGTAACTTTACGAACCCTGGAGGAATTTGAAAGCTTAGAAATGAAGTTGTAGAAGATGTCTTTCAATACATCTCAGCTTCAATTTGTTTGTATCAGATAACTTTATATTATTGTTTTGTCTAGGTTTTCTTGTTATTTAACAAAATATAAGTTTATATTGGAAACAGATTAAATCAAATTTATTCTAGATGTCTTGATGGCTTCATATACTCACAGAAGCCAAATATTTACTTATTTTCGGAACCACATATTGATTTTTAACGTAATATGCATTCAAAAAGTCCTGTTCTGACCTCGTCGCACGGAACGCGCCTATCGCCTCCACCTCATTGGACTGGTTCACAAAACGATATTTAAATAAAACTTCATTGTGTGTACGCGGCAAATAAAAATAATTACAAGGGTATTGTGTTTTTATAAATGCTGAACGAATGTGTGTCAAGGTAAATGTATTGTAAATCATATTTATAATTTCGCTGGCTTCGGAAAGGGTGGTTGCTCACGCTATAAACATTGCCATGAATTTATAACCATGTTGGGAAATTATATTAATTCTCGTTTGTTCACGTTAAAGCTCATATGTACAACGTAGTAAGTACATGGTATTTGTAGGATGCAAGCTTTCAAAGCATTGTCACAATGCGCTCTCCAAGATAATCCTCTAATTTCTGTTAAACTGTTAAATCGATGGTATTATCCCATGAATATATATTGATTTCTATAGAATCGAATTTGAGTCTTTTGTAATCTTTCTCTTCACTGCCATCTCTTTTATCTCTTCGAGCATTTCCTGTTGGACTCTACCGATTTTCCTAATTCTACACATTTAATTTTTTTTTTTTCGATTTGCCTCGTTTACTATTCTTAATTGATCTTGTTTCCATTACTCTCGTTTCGCTCAAAAGAAAAATCGAAAAATTAAAGCAACACCTGTTTTTAAGAGGCACATTATTTCTGCAAAGAGGTTTACTTCCAGACTGGATGGAATTGTCTATATTTAATGACGCTCGCACTTTACTTGGACATAAATAATTCAGAAAGTTCATAAAATATTTGTCGATATTTCTGCGTTCAACAAATTGTGCCTTTGAACGTTACGATGCAGCTCTGAAACATTTTCCGTATATTTTATTTTCGACGAATTTATAAGCATTACATTTTATCGTAAATAATTTATTAAATACCCTGCTTTAATAATACATGTTGAATATCTTTTCTTACAACATAAAATTTATTATAGCGAAGCCTTAAAAATAGAATATTTAAAACTTTTTTTTTGGTTTCACGTGAATGTTTGAGATTTTTAATTCTATTTAAAACAAACGGTTTAACAAAAAAAACCGTTTCATGTCACTGTAAATCACTTCATTGTCATTTACATAATTTTATACTCCTAATATAATAAATAGCTGGCGTACTTTGATAGGGATCTCAAATTAAAGCACCAGTAACCATCAGTTATTTAGACGTATTAGTTCATTTGCATTAATTGTGTACACGAAAGCCATACTTAGCTTATTATAATTTTTAAAGAGTAATTTAATTTGTGTATGTTTTTTAAGGTCTGTAATAATTGATGTAGCGAGTGTAAGAGTTAATACCTGATGAGTTTTTGATTTTTGTTTAAAGAATAATGTTATTTAATCTTCGGGAAACTGATTTTCATAAGCCGTTGTAATTTAATCTAATTTCAAGCTTTCTCCGTAATACCTTCCGCTTACATCTTTTGAATTGTTAAACAAGTAATCCTTCCAAAATCGTTACCCATTAAATATTAAATCCATCAGCCACACCGTGATTAGGCTCATGCATTTCGCACAAAAATCGTACTTCTTTGCTAACTTAGAACTGTATATACAATTCACACGCAAAGGTAACGACCCTTACCCCCTAAAGGTCTTCGTCAGTCGGAAATGTGGCAACTTCATAAACGCTTATTGCTGATGATGAATTACCATATACACAGAGAATTTTCCTTTTAATTAATGAAAATTGGCAGTAATGCCTATGAATGAGACAATTTAACAGACGAATAATGTAGTCACTGGATATTTAGTTGCCTTCATGTAATATGAGTCAGGAAAAATTCCCTTGACATTTAAAGTTAATTTTACTTCAACTGTGGAACAGTACCTAACATAAATTATTTTCGTTTTATAACTTCATAGTTCTGTTGTGGGTATACGAGGAAAAGAATGTTACGTTATTTACAGAAATAAACTAATTATAGAAAGAATTGGGCAAACAAAATTATTCATGAATCACATTAGCTTGGCATTTTTTTTTTCGTTAAAATGGACTAAAATTTAAAATTTTATTAGGCTTTACTTTAAGTATAGAATTTGAAGATAAATAGAATATTCATATTCAAATAGAATTCAAAACAGAAATTATGTACCCACAGTGACAGTGAATACCTATACGGTTCATAAAATTTGTCATCAATTTCACGTTCAGGTGAGCATAGTATACTGCAAATAAACATATTTTTATGTCCTCACATACGACAGACGAAAATTCACCCGAGAATACGTTAGCAGATATGTATACGGCGGACCTTTTGACCCGAAGGAAAATAGAATCGTCTGAATTATTGCGTATTCTGGTCAGCAAACGCGGCTGTTTTGTCCGTAAACCGCAAACGGAACACTAATTATCTCACTGGCCGGATACTCAGTCAAATAATGTGTCCAATTATAGCCGGCTTATAATTGAATTTTGATACATGACTCCGGGCTGTAAATATGTTACGGAGTTTGTTATATCTACAAACATATTTGTAGCATAACTATGTATATTAATTAAAATGTTTTACTTTAGGATAATTATGTCTGCTTCGGAAAATGACTCGCGAACAAATTGGCAAACTTAGGCAGTGCTTGTAACAGAATCGATTTGAGCGTATAATGGCCGACATGGAGCCCACTATTTTCGGCGTGTATGGCCTAAAACATTGCTTTCATAGTCCTCCTGAAGCTATAACTTTCACAAGAACAATAAATTCCGCATACTGGGAGCCGACCATTTAACTTAATGACTTGTTAACTCTTGTGAAGGGAGATGGAATAGGAAGGAGGCCTTCTAAATTATTGAATTTAAGTGATCGGCACGATTCGCGACGACATCTGCGATTGTTAAATGTAATTGCTTTATTTCACGTTAATTTGAAAATTTAGATTCCCTCGCTGAATTTTATTAAACATAGAAGTATATTGCATGTATATTTTTATGTTCTGAGATTCAACAACTCATAAATATAATATTTCTCCTAAGATTAATATTCAGCAGAATCCTACAATCGTGAAAATGGTAAAATCATTGCTGAAAAAAAAAAGAAATATTAAATTAGGATGACAAGATTTTTCGATAGCGCATGCTGGACCCAAACTGTAAACATTACAGGGTGAGAGGCTTCACCATAGCGAGCAAACAAAGCAGTCTTCGCAATTGTCAAGATGAAAAAATGCGTTGGAGCAAACTTGTCAAAAACGAACATATCTATAACTATGTAGCTATGGGGATACGCGACTCCAAGATTTTTTTACATATATTTAATGGAGATTTTTTTTTCTGTTGTAAGAAATAAGAACCCGTCTGCATAAATTGCACCGGAGGTACCACAGCCATTTAGGCTTATTGTGCTTGCCCTGGTTCTGTTAACTCAACCATTCAATGAGCCAGGTCCCCTGTACCCGCCGGTACAGGTTTTTCCCTGGTTGCGTCTTCGGGAGTCATCATAAGACGTCCGAATAGACGCCGTCTGGGAATTGTCAGCGCATTGCATCTGCACAAAATGTGCATTGCGTTCTCTGGTTCTCCATTGCAGAGTCTGCAGTTTAGGTTACCACTGAATTTTCCGATCCTTCACAGAGGCTTCTTAACAGTCAAGTGTCCTGATAATAACCCTGTGGTGATCTTAAGTTGGTCCCAGCCAAAAGCAAAAGTTCCGCAGCACACTTTTTGCAAGGACCTCTGAGAAAGATTTTGCTATTACGATGTCCTGGCCTACTTATCCAGTATCTGTGTTCCTCGCTTGTCTAGTCACTGGAAAAATCCCGAATAGTCCTCTTAGTTGTACCCAGGACAGTTTGAGAGCGAAGTTATGCCATACTCGCATCCTGCTTGGACCATCGACAAGTTTGTTGCCGATATTGCCCAGATGGCCTTTAACCCACACCAGCTTAACGCAGTTGTGCTCGGCCAGGTCAATGAGTTCACTTCCCACACCAGTTTCGATGAAATCTTCGAGCTTACTAAAGCCGTCTGGCTATCGGTTAGAATGAAGATCCGCTTATTAGAGTAAGCCTTCTACCTACCTGTAGGTTTACAAATTTGTACGAGTGACTAATGTTTCTCCGCACCGGCTCGGCATAGTTCGTGGAGAAGGGAGGTTCGACGTAATCCCAAAGCAAAAGGTGGGCAAAGTGATTAAAGTAAAAAGCACCAGCTGAGCACACTTGCTTATATTTAACTTGCTCATAAATTAAATAACGACAACTCAAAAACGAAAAGTAATTAAATAAATAACACGTTAAATTAAACCCGTACCACAGATCTGTGCTTCGGTCACACATACAGGGATATTCACATAAACCGTTCGTTAAAAGTTTTCAAGGTTGTAGTTCACGTAGATATTTGAAATTTAAGGAGCAAGGGTTTTCTGTAGAGATCTCTTTAAATAAAATAAAATTGTCTTTGTACCACTTCCGGTTGTACCGGAAGTCGCTATCAACTCGCTTATTTTAAATGGAATGCTATATTTTTTATCACGTTTTTGAATTCTACATGTAAAAATATGTTAAGTTGCAATACATTTCCCTATCTCTAAAATGCACCATTTTTGAGATATTTTGAAATTTCTTAAAAATTTGGATTCTGCAATCTGATTTTCAAAAAATTAAAACACTGCTATGATTGAAGCAATTTTATTTGTAATAGCTGATATTGTAGTTGAAGCTTTAAGGTTCTTAAAAATTCCATAAGCATAATCTATTAAGCTACAGGGTGTCTAAAACGCACCGCTCCCCTCGAAGATATTCAAACACAGAAAAATACTTTTTTCCAAATGGAACGACCAATATTTTAATACACCATCGTATGTGGAATCAAATTCTGCGACGAACTGTACTAGCATTCCCTATACCTAACTTTAACAGTTTTTCAGTTATAAGATATTTTTGGTTTAATACATAAAAATTTACATTTATTAGGTTAAATATATCTAATTTTGTTGATATAGTTATGAAAACAACAAACAATTGCATTTAACGTTTCCTGTTACTACAAATTTTAAGCAAAGGCAAAAAAAGTTGAGAATCAAAATCAAAATTATTCAAACGCTGATATTTTAAATCTATTTTTTAAATTCATGAAGAATGATCTAAAATTGTTCAGAGCAGAGAATGAGTGTTCAATTAAATGTACCCCTCTTGTCTCCTATGAGTAAAACACAGTTTGGAAAGTTTGAACCTAACTTTATACAATTTGGAAAAATAAAATGTATGAAGATCAGTCACAAATAACGAAGATAATTAGACAATGGTTTTAAAATACTTTCACGCTAATCCAGAAAATTGTAAACTAGCAGCTATTTTATTCTTCAATTTAAAGTAATGAAATTCATACTTTTTCGTTTTATAAGATCACAAGCGTCCTAAGAGAAGGATGATTAAAGAACTATTAAAATTTGTGAATTTCCACTTGCCAAATTCTATTTTCTTTGGTTGACTACAAAATTTGTAGTAACAGTAATCGTTGTTATAATTTCCATGCTATCTTAATAAAATTAAAAATATTTGACCTATTAAAATTGTAATTTTCTATGAATTAAATCGAAAATGTTTCATAACTCAAAAACTGTTAAAGTTAGGTATAGGGAATGCTAGTACAGTTCGACGCAGCATTTGATTCCACATACAATGGTGCATTAAAATATCGGTCATTCCCTTTGAAAAAAAGTATTTTTCTGTTTTTGAATATCTTCGAGACACCCTGTAGCTTAATAGATTATGCTTAGAGATAGGGAAATGTATTGCAATTTAACATATTTTTACATGTAGAATTCAAAAACGTGATAAAAAATATAGCATTCCATTTAAAATAAGCGAGTTGATAGTGACTTCCGGTACAACCGGAAGTGATACAAAGACAATTTTATTTTATTTAAAGAGATCTCTACGGAAAACCCTTGCTCCTTAAATTTCAAATATCTACGTGAACTGCAACCTTGAAAACTTTTAACGAACGGTTTATGTGAATATCCCTGTATAACTTCAAACGGTCAAAAGAATTATCGATATCACGAGAAACGCGTAAATGTGAACAAACCCCGCGATAATGTAAATTGATACCAAAAAGAAATAAGGGTAATCCGACCTTGCTAAAATTCACAGATCCAGCATCAATGTCAATCAGCTGTCACCATTCAACAGGTCGGAGCGTCCTCCCGCAGTGGTTAGCGAAGTGAGTCGGTGTTGCGGTAAAGCCGCCAAAAGTAGCGTCCTCTTGCAGGGCGAATCTATTCTCAACGACGGGGAAAGCCAGGTGGCGGAGCTCAATTCGTTGCCAAAAAGCCAACTCCGGACTTCTCGGAGACGATATTTCTCACCCAAATAAAACTACCTCAGCAAGCTATCTTGAACTGGGGCTATGTCTCAAGGTTGTCTCGAACTTAAACTTAAAGCCTAAACTTGAAGCCTAATGGAAGAAAATATGCGTTACGTTTCGTCGCAGTCAGAACATGGCCACAAGACATAACTGTTTCGTATTTCGACGACAGGCTTGGAAAGCTGTTTAGCAAGCTTAAAATTCTCTCCACGTACGATAACAACAAATCTCGGAATAATTCCGGTTCCTCTTCCTTCACAAAGGCACGTGAAAGGAAGCACAAAGCTACAGCACACAAAATAAACGAGGCGCACGTGGAAGCTCTCGAAACGAGACTGGCCTGCGAGCGAATGTCGCGTTCTTCCCCCAACACCAGTTCAGACAGGAATTGTTACGATCGAGACAGATTTACCCCGGAAACTAAGTGAAATAGAGGTACACAGTATGCCTGAATTAACAGCGCACCACCCAACTGTCGCAAGATTGCACCACATTATGAAATTTGAAAACGGCACGCACGCCGTGTGAGTGTGAACGTTAAATTTCCCACGTTGATACAGGGTGTTCGGAAAATTATTATGAATAACTTGAATGGATTTTTCAACCGTAACAAACCCTCCTAATATTTTCCCACGCACATTGTAATACAGCGTATATTTCTGCGTAAAATACAGTGGCAAATTGATCTTACGGGAAGGATAACTTCTCCTTTCTCTTTGGCCGTATACTCCAGACCCGGCATCAGATCAAACTTCCAGGAGAAAAGTCCTGTTCAGGCTCATGATGGTCAGTAGGTTCATTAAAATTTACCTTGATGAGCAAGTTTACTTGCCTTTGGAAGCCATACAGTCCGTGTTCATACAAGTAAAGGACTCTTCATGGCAGCGGCGGGTGTTGTACACATCTCCCCCGTTATGCCTACACAGGCAAGTCTTTGTACCTTGCTCAGTCTAAGTTTGGTGGTGTCCTGTTTGACATTGGGCCACAAAAACGAAGCGGCATAAGTTATTGTTGGTGTGACCATTCTGGTGTACAACTAGTGCACCACATCTAGTTTTAGGCCCCATGTTCTGTCATAGTGGTCACAGATCGCCTGACTTTTTTGTCTAAGTGTTGGTTTGGAGTCAAAAATTACTCGAACGTACTTTACTTCCCCCGACAAAACTATCTCATTTGCCCGAAGACGCAGAGGGCCCGAACCCTTTAGGTTCCGCCTTCGTGTGAATAGTACAAGGAGTTTTCTTGAGAACTGATCCTCAGACTTTCCTCGTCAGCCCACCTTGTTGCAGCAGTTGAGATTCCACAGCAGAGGAGACATCACTCCTCCCTGCGGACAGCCTCCTGCCACCAGCGCCATCAGAGTGTCGTGCAGCATTGATGAATAAGTAGACCACTCTACCTTTGAGCAATTTTTTGAAAATGTTAAATTGTGTCAGTGTAAATTGTTAAATTGTCAAACTGCATTAATTTTAACGTGTCAAGGAATTTTTTTGAAGTAAGAAAGTGGAATTATTTGATCACAGTCCAAAATTCCATTGTAACTCTTTCTAAACATTATATTATAACAAAACTGGCGAGCCTTTAAGTCAAGTTTTGCGCTTGACAGAAATATGTTATGTTTCGATATGGAAGATTTGGAAGTATTAATTTAATTAAAAATTGCTGCCTCGCGCTGTGGAGGTGATCAATTAGCAGTGTTGAGTTGTGGCTCGACGAGTAAAATGTTATGTCACGAGCCAGGTTCGTCGGTTTTTAAAACCGCGGTCTTTGAGCTCATCGACGCACAATAATATCAACGAGCCTGGCTCCCGGACTAAAACCGCGGTTATACTCGCACGTGGATCAGGCACTTTAGGCAAGTTTTCGTATCAATTTGTATACGGAGGTAGTGTGTTTAAAAGTCTAGTGTTCTTGAAGCACAAAATTTTAATCTAACGCAAAACGTCTAAAGAACTTAGATGATGAAGAAGATCTTTTATTAAGAATTTCTTTCAAATTTCTGGTATGAGTCAGCACCATTTGCAATCAATTTTTTTTTTCATAAAACCTAGAAAAATCAGCTCAATTCTTTCGTAATTACCTACCCTTCATAAAATATTCGACACATATCAGGAAAGTTCTAGGAACATAATCCAGAGAGAGAGTTCAAGGTACCATCAATTAACTACAAATATAAAACAAAAATTGTTTTTTCGAGATACAGAAGTAAATTCTCTTACTATTGATAAAGTTATGAAAAGTTGCATCTTTTCTAATTTTTTTCTTGTTAATATACATCACATCTCAGATGAAGTTTTCTAATTCTGTATAATATCCATGCAAGAGCAATTTTTTTTACCAAAAGCTAGACGTTTGCTTAACAAATATGTTTGCATGCCGACCGTTTAAAATGCCGTACTATGCAGCAAAGAAATAAACTGTGAAAAGGAAGAAGATATAACAATAACAATATATAACAAACACAAGAAACAACAAAATGAAGCCTCCGCGAAATATGAGATTACTAACAATAAAAAAAATAATAATAAGATTAAGGTCAAATGAGGAGATGCTGTATTACAGGAATTATGGGAAGCAGAATAGTGTAAATAAAATAAAGGTGTAAATAAAATAAAATAAATGCGGTGTTGAAATGTTTTTCACAGGCTCTTCTCTCTACGTAATCAAAATTAGTTATCTTCTAATTTTTTTCTTCGAATTTTCAAACGGAGCACTTTGTATTTTATGATATAGTAAGATTTACTTTACTACCTCCTATCTTTTATTAACCATCGATATTCTTGAATAAAATTTTTATAGGGAGAGGGCTTTGGAAAATAAAACAGCTACATTTTACGATTTAGATTTACTTTTTTGTTACTTCAACTTTTATATCAAACTTTTTTGTGTTTTTCATGTAACAATGAAGTTATTGATCTTTGCCACATTAATGTACCATCTTATACCTATAATCAGCCTGTTGTTAAGTTCTGGACTACCAACCACTTGCAACCACTTATTTGATATTATTTAGAAGTAAAAAAAAATCCTCGACATTATTAATCTCCGAATTAAACTGTTGCTGACTTTGCTTAATTGCATGCAGATAGAGATTTAAATTTTATTTTATTTTTTATTCGGTAAGCTCAAAAGTTTTCCGCCAACTTTTTTTCGTGCTCTTCGAAACTTTTTAAATTTAATTAAGAGTCCATTATAGATCACGATACGCTATCGCACTGGCTTAATAGGATAATATATTATTTATCACCGTCAGCGCTTTATTTAGATAGAAAGGTGAAGATACCGATAAAGTTCCTCGAGAAATTGAGCCAGTTAGATAACCTCAGTAATAAAATCGATTCTAATAATGGCCGACGAAGCCCACTTTCAACGTACAAGGAATTTCTCCCTATCAGTATTCTGTAAATCTTACTCAATTGGATTATAGGAAAAGTGAATAAAAATTTGATATGTACTTGACAATTTTTTTTCTCAGGTTTATATTATTATTGTTATTACAATATTATTTATATCATGTATCTCTCTTTTCATTTTGAGATCGAATGCTTTTTTATTATAGTAAATATCAATTGTGCTGGTGCTTCTGTTAGTGAATCGATTAAACGTGGCTTTAGTAAGGATTCATTAATCTGGATAGTTCTAACTCGTGCCCTTTTTTGTGTACTCAGCAAAACTACTTTGCTCTGTAAAAGCATGACACGAACGTCACTTCATTATTCGCGTTTCAATTTCAAATAAAACTCCGCTTCCGGAATTTAGAACTTTTCGCGGCGACCGTAATAAAGCGCGGGCAAATTAACCGGGGCAGGACTTTTCACTGAAATTATTATTCGTGAGGTGACTCCATTCATTAAGTCTCTGAGGACTTGATGTAGGTTTGTGAGGGCAGCCCAGTGTTATCTGCTGAAGAAGGGCCGTGGGCAAATCTTTAATTAGTAAGGAGAGCCATTAACGTAATGGACTCGGCATTAAATAAATAGTTCCTCTAATGATTTGCACAAGGCCTAATGGCAATTATCATTTTCGGAGTCGGCGTAATTGAAATCATTAGTTTATCGTCCTTTGTTGTTGATCGTGATTGATTGAAAATTTAAATATTTGAAAAGAATGGCTCGCAAATTCGACCTGGCGTTTTTCCAATTATAATTAACATCTTTATTACGAGTTCATTTTTGACATTTTCAAAGCTTTTAGGTTCGTCCGTAGTCCAGTTTGTAACTAGTTTGGAACCGTCAGAACGAGTCGCCCATGGAAGTGATCATCAATTTGCTCGGTTGCGTTAGATGCAAAACGTTCAATGCTGCATATTTCCAACGGTTGCAAACTAGTCAGAACTGCACTACGAACAGACCTATTGTCATTCAGGTTTTAATTTCAAATTAAAAGTTATGGTCATGGCATTCCAAATTTATTTATAAGCTTTCTGAAGATTTATTTAACTAAGCCAAAACGTGAAAGCCATTTATCTACATACTTACAATAGAGGGGTTATTATGTGTAATCAATCCTTCTAATTAATTGGCAAGTAAACAGTAGTTTAACACTCTATGGAAACGACCGTCCTTAATGCTTCAGGAGGAAACGACCGTGCTGAAAGTCATTTAATCTTGTTATAATCTCATTGAATTATGAGGACGAACAGTATAACGTATTCAGCGTTAAATGTCAGAGTGCAGAATATGGCGTTTCTATTCTAACTCACTCGAAAAATTATATATTTCTAAAGATGAAATATTCTACTGAAAAATAAAAGATATCAGCACAAAAAGATTCTTCTTACATGATTTTGTCATCAAAGTTTTTACAGATTTTTCATAATAATAATTTAAAGATTTTGTTATCTTTAACAGACTACTTTTAATACTAAAGCTTTTTTTTAAATTTTATTATGTGTAAGTTATATAACTGAGTTCTCATTTTCCGTTTTAAGATTACCGCCACCAATCTTTCATCAATTATTTCGGTAACTATTGTATTTGTTTATTTACATTCTAACATTTAAAATAATTCTGTAAAAATTTACAATGTTATTACTACTGCTTAACAGGGTGATTAAAATTCGAGGATCAGCTTGCGGATCTAGCTTATTTTAAGAGATAGAAAATCGGTTAGATAGATGCAAAGTTGCCAAATTTCATGCTGATTAATGATCTGTTAACAAATTTGAAATATCCCGGTTTCTTCGCAATCGGAAAAAAATTAAAAACTGCGCTCTTTCGAAAATCGAACATGATTTTTGTCAAAATAATAATAATAATAATAATAATTTTATTGGCAAAAGTTAATTACATGGACACATATAAATTTATTACTTATAAATAAATGTCATTCTTTTTTGCCAAAAGGAGTACAATCAGATTAACTCATTGAGTCGTCTGTTCCTCCTTGTACCCCTTCAAAAATAAAGAAAAGAGGAAAACAAAATCAAAAACAAAAGAACAAAAAATTAACTTAAGATTTTAATAAATGATTAATGATTAACTAGTGTGCACCAGCATAAAAAACCAATACCGATTAAATATGCATTTAACTACATATATGTAACATGACCAGATTATCTTAAGATGCTGATCTCATAAATTGACAATATGGTTATAATTATTCGCCAAGCAGAAACTTCCTATACTGAATTTTGAAGGATCTTAATGTGATCGATGTCCAATCAAATAATATAGCGTTCAAGCAGTTGCCGACATTATATGAGAATGATCTTTTAAAAACCTCAGCATTGTGTTTAGGAACATCTATTAGATTTTTGCGTCTGATATTAATGTTGTGGACATCGGTTCTAAATCTTATCCTTGAGCTTAAACATGGTGGTGTATTGGATCTTTTCAGTTTTATAATAAAAGCATGCCGAATGCAAAGATGTTTTCTGCGACATAGTCAACCCATTTTAACGTGTGAGATATTCTCTGAAATTTTCTTATCCCATAAGTAAACCGCAAACACGAGTTCTGTAAACGTTGGATTCTGTTAACATCTATGTTTCTTAAGCATGAGTGATATACTGTATCACAATAATTAGAAAATGACAAGACCAATGAGTCACATAATAAGAGTTTAACTTTGTGATTCAATATATGTCTGCTAGAAAAAAGTCTTCTTAAGGTTCCATAGGCTTTTTGAAGAATAAGAGACACGTGATCTGTGAATCTGAGCTCACTATCCAACGTTACACCGAGAACTTTAATTGTTTTTACCACAGGCAACAAGATACTTCCTATTTTTATATTAAGATCCTGATTAAGAATTTTTTTTCCAAAAACGATTACATTAGATTTGCTCGGGTTTATTTTTACAAAATGTGATTCCGATATCTTTAGTAAATTTTGGAGATCTGTATTTATTTTAGTTACAGCTGAATTTAAGTACTCATAAGGGAAAGAGTAATATATGAGCGTATCATCGGCATACAAGTGATACTTACAATACTGAAGAGCGTCAGGCAAACAGCTGGCATAAATGGCATATAATATTGGTCCTAAGATTGAGCCTTGAGGCACTCCAGAGTTTACCCGTCGTTCCGCTGATGCAGTACCTAAAAGTTTTACACACTGTGTGCGTTCTGAGATATAGCTACGAAGCAGCTTCACTGCATCTTTCGACAACCCTATGTAGTTAAGCAAGGATATCAAAATTTCAAGATTCAGAGTATCGAAAGCTTTTGTGTAATCGAGAGCAACCAATATCGTTACACAATTATCATCGAGCGCCTTAAATACATATATTGTCGGTGATGTCTAATAGAGCGCTAGCACAACTGAATCCAGGCCGAAAACTTGACTGGTACATGGGAAGTATATTCATAGCTGAAAGATGATTTTGCAATTGATTTTGTCCTTATATTCTCTCGGTTGTTTAACTTTCGGCACAGGTGTTATTAAAGACTGTTCCCAGCACTTCGGAAATACTTTGGATGTAATACAATAATTTATAGGAGTAATATGAGTTAAGTACGGCAAAAGGAATATTCATTCATAAATTTTGGAAAAACTGAAATTAAATTCATGTACACACATAATACAGGGAAGGGCAAAAATATAGAACCGGTTTATTATTTCGATTTTCGGTTTTTCGATAATGGCTCTTTCCAGATTTTCGGAAAGACACCAAGTATTTATGTGAGTAAATAATAGAAAAAGAAAATGACGCGCAATGAATCCATTTTGAAATTGTCAGTCCCGGAAGCAGTACTGGAAAGTTTTAGCAATATTTTAGCAAACAGGTCTTCCGTAAATGCACAAAATGAGAAATAAACCTTCATTTTCTCTTATATACTTCATCCTCTAATAAATTTCTTGTGACCGCAAATGAGATTGAGTACCAGTGATCTAGACCGTTGAGATTTGAAACATGAATTCTTTGCATAACAGAAAACTTATAGTACTAATAAATGACTTAAGTATAGTAACAACTTGTAGAAAAAATACAAACGTTACATATTTTTTTAAGATAGCGTAAATTCATTTTTAATATCTACTAATAGATTCAATTTGTCTTTAAATATTTAATCTAACATTAATGATTAATCAATAATACAACTTGTAATCTCTATATGCTTTGATAATGATTTAACTATATGAAACGTACTCCAAGGATTACAAAGTAGTTACAAGGGAAGCGAACAATAGTTATCGTAATATGTAATTTATACCTACATACTAGCATGATTCGCTAACGTGAATAGTGCCTCGTTTAATCGCTTATTAGTAATAGAACGCAAATTGAATTTCTGTTTCGACTTAAGCCCTCCACTAACGCCTGATTTAAATAGCACTGACGCCTGATTTAAATAGCTGGAAAATGCGAGCTCAAGTGATGATTTAATTAATCTCATATATCAGGTGGTCACATTCTACGAATACAGCTCCATCACACAGGAAGCAGATATCTTTTTGAATAATCGCCAAATCCCCTTAAAGCGGACCTTTTCTATTTTTGTACGTGCGGTTGGGCGGATTTCAATTCATTTCCTTTCTTTGCGCGGAAATACGTGATCCATTGTGTGTTATCGAATGCGTTTTCCGCGCAAAATATTTCCGATTATCTCCCACTTACAAGATGAACGTGGTGATGCGGTTAAGGCGGAGGAAAGTTGTAAAACAGAAATTGAAAATATATGCCGGCTTTCGAACTTGGTCCATAAAAAAAAGTTTCGAAGAAGACTGCAATAGATCTTATTGAACATACCTTAACACTAAAAATTTATTTCTTTTGTTTATAGACTCGTCGGGTATAATATTTCTTACCGTGTGTTTGAGTATATTTATTATGGAAGATTTCTTGACGAATAAGAAATAAATGCCATAAATCGAAAGTGAAGTAAAAAGAAGTTCACCCTAAAACTAAATTTAGTGTGAAATAGGATGAAACCTTCCCTTTCTGTGGTAAATGGCCTGCACTCTAACCTGTGTCGGTGTAATATCCCCCGTAGTTTCTAAAGCGAACAACCTTGCTATTAGTTCTTAGCGTAGAATACAAATAGCCAGCCAGTTTACTTCCGTATTTCATTGCTGGCACAGATTGGCCCTGGCGAGCAAAACGACGAAAAATCGAAGAGAATTACGAGTAAGCAGTGCCGTAAACACGCTGAACTTCTATTGACAATGAAGAACAGGATACAAGCGAATTGAAGTTCCGGTAAACGTTAGCCCATCACTTTAAAATCGATTTTTAAGCCGAGCCTGCCCTAGAATACTGATAAAATAATAATCTGGACACGCCTTCGTAGCATACGTATAGCGAGGTAATATGAAGTGGCATAGATGGAGAGCGCATAAGCCATGAAAGGGTCGTTCCAAATTACATTGCATTAGCACGAAACTATCCAACTGTTTATTTAGTGGCACTAATTAAATCTGCTTGCATATATTAGATCAATAGTTCTCAAAGTTTGAAACCTAGAAGACCCTCCAGTTGTTTTGGCAAACTCCTTATTTTAGTTATGAGATTTATAGATGTATAAACATTTATCAATATTCGATTGAAGCTGTCCAATTTTCTTCGTATAAGTGTCAAATACTTCATTCCACGCTCTTGGTGCTTTCTTTAGTCCATATAGCGTTTTATTTTATCTACACACCTGTCCTTTACTTTCAATTCCTTTAGGCACTGTCATATAGGTTTCTTCTTTCAGAGTTCCATGAAGAAAGGCATTTTTCGCATCCATCTGTTGTAATTGCAGATTTTCTTTAGCAGCTATCGACAGTAATGTTCTAAGTGTTGTGAGACGTACGACAGGTGCACATGTCTCTTGAAAATCATATCCTTTCCGTTGACTACAACCTTTTATCACTAGCCTTGCTTTGTATTTTTCTCGATTCCCCGCTTCATCTCGTTTTAATTTAAAAACTTGTTTAAAAAATTGTTTATAAGTTTCTTTTCAGATGGTAATGCAGTTAGAGTCCAAGTTTTATTTTCTTCAAGAGATTTGAATTCTTCCTTTACTGCCTTTCTCCACTCAATTTTGTCACTTCTCAATTCTATGTCTTCAACGAATTCCGGCACGTCCTCTACAAACGTTTCAGCATTCAGGGCCAATACAACATAATCTTCTAGATATCCTGGCCTTCTCCGATTTCTGCCACTACGTCGAGGACTTAATTCTTTTTTCTCGTCTGCCGTTGAAATTTCACTTTCTTCGTGGATTTCTCTTGACTTGAAATTATTTTCTCTTGTTTCTGTTCCTTTCTAATGTGTCTCTGTATGCCATTCTTCCTTACTAATTTTTTTCTCCAAAAATATCACGTCTTTTCCAAAAAAGAATCTTCTTCTCTTCCGAGCACCAAAGTCTGTATCCATTGGGATAATATCCTACAGGGTAACAAATTTTAGACTTTAAATTAAATTTACTTTTTCTGAGTTCCTTAGGGATTAATAAATACGATACACAACCAAAAACACGAAGTTTCTGCAGATAAGTTTTTTGGTCGTACCATAAAGCAGCAAGCAGCTTTCCATTCAATGCTGAAGTTGGACTTCTATTTATCAAGTATGTAGCTGTTACGACAGCTTCCGACCAGAAACTCTTCCCCAACTTGCAGCCTAGAATCATACGACGAGCTCTTTCTAGAATAGACCGATTCATACGCTCAGCTATCCTATTTTACTGCGGTGTATATCTAATTGTAACTTCAAATCTTATTCCTTCCTTCTCAAAATGTTTCCTTATTTCTTTAGAAATATACTCCCGTCCATTATCACACCGAAATCTTGATATTTTTAAATTAAATTGAGCAATGGCAGTTTGAGAAAAAAGTTTAAAATATCGTAAAACTTCAGTTTTATTTTCCAAGGTAAAAGTAAAAGTAAAATGCTTAAAATCATCTATGAAGGTTAACACGTATTTTTTGTTATCATAGGAGGTGGAACTAATTGGACCAATTAAATCGCTGTGAATTAGCTCAAGAGGTCTTTTCGAACGCATTTGTGATACTTTATGTGGTAATTGTGTCTGCTTACCTTCAATGCAGTTGGTACTTTTGGCGTTTGTTTAGCAATACCTGAATTCATTCCAAAAACCTGTGATTTGAGCCTTTCAGTTCCGTCGAAGTGTAAATGCCCCAATCTATAATGCAATAATTCCGTATTGCCTGTTGTACTTGTTGAACTAAGTAATGCCCTTTCCTTGAGAAAACTTCAAAGCTTAACGTTGAGTGTTACTTCTTAGTGCTATGGCAACGACTTTATTTCCGTCTTGAATCACTCCTTTTCCATCTTCAAAAATCACTCGAAGACCATTCATCTCTAACTTCCTGACGGACAATAAATTATACTGTAATTCCGGAACCAATAGAACATCTTTTATTCTAATGAATGTGGTTCATCCATTAACAACACTTGTAACGTTTATTTCTCCCATTATTTTAGTTTCCAGGTATACACCAGATTTTGCAACTTTTATTTTTAACGGATTTTGTAAAATGTTTGTATTTTCCAGTTCAACGTTCTTATTGACCAAATGTTCAGTTGCTCCAGAATCTAAAAACCAGATTATATCTGTATTCGTGCTATCTATGATAGAAGCTTAAAAACAAATATTTTCAGGAGCTGCTTCTGTTGCCGGTGCTACATTAGCTGCATTATTTCCTGCAATGCTATTTTTGGTCAATTTAACTTTACATTGTGAACGCATGTGTCCCGTTTTTCCGTATCTGTCACATTTGAATGGAAATTTATTTTCAAATTCACCTTTTTTGAATCCCGAGTTTTCATAAGATATAGGAAATATAGAGGAGGATTGTGAATCAATCTGATTTTGTTCTTTCAAATTCCTACGTTTGATTTCTTCATCCAACAACCTATTTTTAACAAAAATAAGTGTTAGGTGATCTACTGACAAAGTCTCAAAAGCCGTAACAACTACTTCAAATTCTGTTGGCACTGTCAACAGCATATGGCAAACATAGATTTCCTCCAAGTTAGCTCCAGTTGCTCATCTAAGGTGTCATTGTTAATGTCAAATTTCATTGTCAATAGTGTTTTGTGTATTAATAATTGATTTGCCATACCTTCTCGTTCGAATGTAGCCATAAGAGAAGTCCAAAGATGGTACGCAGTCTCTTTGTTCTTGACATATTCCAAATGGCTTAGGATATTCTCTGAATAATTTGAGACATGCACTTACGGTTAAGTTTTCGAAAATTGTTCAGTTTTTCTTCCTTTTTAGCCTTTTGCTGAGCTGTATCTGTGTCAACTATTTCAACCATTTCTATAAATGGCTTCTTCACAAAATTCAACAAATTCATTTCAAGTGTCTCGATTCGAAATTTCGATTTCGATTTCATTTGGTTCTTAGTGATTATTTCAATGCGTTCCGAAATGTTGTGCTTTCTTGTAGCACACTTTTTGAAAGACACTGTATGTAGAAATGTTGAAGGGAGTTATGTAGGAAAATAAAGGGTTGTTAATATTATACGTGTATGATGTATAATCGCTAGATTTCGCAGTTTTATATCGCCACCACCACACAACATCGCTCTATGAAAGTTCATTTTCACATGCGATTTACTCCAAATATTAATAATACACTGCGCCGCAAAATTAACGCATAATGCAAAAAAATCACAACCTGTTGTTAAAACCTCAACGGTTTAGGTTTAGAATCATTAGATTACTTTTTAAAAAGAAATAAAACACGGTTTTAATAATTGTGGTAAATAGTTATTTTTTTTGGTCAAATTTGTAAACTCTTAAAATCTCAAAACGCAACAATAACTCAAAAACAACAAAAAACAATAATTTAATTCTTCGTATTTTCTCCCCTTTGTTCTAATTTAACCAACCTCGTATCTCTTAAGATAACCGAAATCCCCATGGTTAGGCTCGAAAAACGGACACCTTGTATAGGAATATTTTTAATTTGATGAGAAATTTTTAACGAAGTCTAGAAGACGAAACTATTCCCATTTGACCTGTATTGTAACTTTAATAATAAGCGACTTCCTCGTAGTGTTCATTTTATTCTGGACGGTCTGTACATCAGCTGTAAAGTACGATTGCTTTTGAGTTTTATTTTTTCTTGTTAAATGTATCCAATTTCAGTTTTACAAGACAGTTTTTTCAAAGTTACTGATTTTTGCATGAAAAAGGACGTTTTATCCTTTTGTGCCCCGATAACAAGCGAAACCCAGTTTCGGAATCATTGAGTTATGTAGGTGATGGACGATGCAACTTTGATTTACGCTAAAAGTTTTTATTATTGCGATTACTTTCTTACCTGTAACTTCGAGGTGTATCCCTTGAATTTAATCAATACTAGATTAATTTTATGTTTTGTAATGTTTCATTTTCTAGATTATTCTAAAAAATATAAAGGAAGTTTTTATTCAAATTTCCACGTTAGATTCTCACGTGTTGCTTCATGTTAACTCACATTAACTCAATAAATTGCAACTTAACGTTTTTATGAAACGATAGAAATAATGCATTTTTTCTTGTTTTAAGAAAGAATGATACATTGCGTTGTACAATCAACTAGGGCACATTTTGCTTGGATGTTATATTATTGTTACGAATTCGGGTTTAAAATGAATCTGCCAATTAATTGAAAAATAGTTACTGTTTTAATTCATACACTACCTACTGTTTCTGAATAAAACATCGGCTCACATCTACTTTCTAATTGTGTCTTTTCCTCTGGAACCTTCTGGAGCCAACGATGAATTTCTGGGAATTGCTTGCGAAGCTACTACAATACAAATCTAATAAACAAAGTCATACTGTTTTGATTGTGGTTCATCCACCAGGGTCTAACTTTATCACTAATATATTAGGTATATACGTTACTGTCATTGCAACGGAGTTACTGATACATCACTTTTTGTCTGAAAAAATTGAAGGCTATGGTGTAAGAAGGAAGCAGCTTCAAATTTTGAATATTCCCTATTTTTTTATTTTGAGCAAAAACGACATTCTCCTAGAGTTTTCTCTACATTTCACTGAACAATTAAATAGAAATGCAGTTTTTCTCAATTCGTGAAAATGTATAAATTTTTAGGTAAATGCTCAGAGAATCCATTGCAATCGAAACCGCTTGCAACAAATTTTTAAATATGTAAATGTTATCGTTAATATAGAATTTGTTCATGTAATTTTACCGTTACGTCATCAAGGAAAATATCCCTGTGTGTTAGAAAAAAACATTTTTATAAGTAACTTAAAAGGCAATATTTGTAGCATGTTATGGCGATAACGCTCATTTTTAGAGTTACTGATAAAGGTAACAAGAAAGACAGCTTCGCAGCTTAATAAATCCAGCAATTTCTGCTTCATAATAATAGTGATGAAAGTTAAAACTTGTATTTCATTGCAATGTATAAAGCAAATAATAAAAATGAACAAGATGAAAAAAAAATCAACACCATTACTTTGTCTCTTCTGAAAAATTTTAATTAGGAGTTGCCTCTATAATGCATTGTAATTATTTTTAATTTAATTTACCAGAACATTGTACTGCAAGTCCTTTAATATTCTTTTTATTTTCTTGTCTGTTATTGTGCAGAATTTAACTAAGTTTTCTTTGTTGCAGTGCGAACCCGGTCTTGGCGCTAGCGTTATGTATAACCTCCTCTACAATCAACCACAGAAGCTGATGTTGCTCGCTGGATGCAGTACTGTCTGCACTACAGTGGCGGAAGCTGCCAAAATGTGGAATCTAGTAGTTGTAAGTAAATCAGATTTTGAAAATATGTATTTGTAATGATACTAATGATTATTTATTGCGTATTTTTTGTGCGTTGTTTTTGAACTTAAAATTGCTATTTCGTATATGAAAGTTCAAGAAAATAATTTCTCACATTTCTGTAAACAATTTCAACAAGTAATATGCTTTACAGTTGCATGTTAGATACATGGATGTTTCCTTCTCTTCTCAACAATCTGGAGTCGAGTACAAAGCTTGATTTGTTGAAGTTTTTGTTTATTAAGGTTGTAGTATCCAATGAGCAGCTACGTAAGTTCCCCTAGTTCCATTTTGCTAATTTTAAGTAATCCGCAGCTACACAGGGACATTTTTTCACATGGAAATTATAATTTTGTCTACAGTAAAAGTGAGTTTTTTTTTCCTAGGATATATGGAATTTGTTTTTTTACTGTGGATATCATTTTGTAGTAAAGTGTGTTCAAAAACTCCCACGTTTGTAGTTGGCCATGATTTGAGACAGCAAGAAATATGGCTTTACATATGAGCAAAAATAAACAGTACATTAAATCAGGGTTAACTGCTGTCAAACGATAGGAGTATATGTGTGCATCATTTCGCTACATGACTTTTTTTGCCCCACCTTAATAGCTCCTCTTTACTTGAAACACTAGTGTTTATTTTAATCATAGTTGGCTAGATTTGGACTCTAAAAAATCTCATTCCTACAAAAAGATTCATCTTCATGGTTGCGTTATTAATAAATCAGTTATTTAGTTAAGTTTTTTTTTTAGAGTAAAATAAATAAATGAAACGTGATGACAGACGTGTAACTCCAAGCACATACTAAATATTTTCGTAAAAAATCAACATTCATCAAAATTAATTACTCTATAAAGTCCTGGCATAAATATAATCAATAATCCTGACATCGGTTACATAGTTTTCGTTCATGTATTATCATTAGTAATGCTAAAATCCGATGTCCTATCAAAACGATGATCGAGCGTCCTCTCGACATAAAACCGCTTTTTGCCTTATCAAAGCAAGAAGTAGTAAAGTAGAAATATTGTTTTTGATGGATTTTTATGGAGCGTCATTTGTTGTTGGTTTTATGGGGGCGACTTCTCTGTCCTCCCTTTATTGGCTTTCTTAGCCCTTAGCGGCCCTCGTTATATGTTTACCGGCACTAAATGAACCGCGATCGAATATTAAATGTGAAATAAAGATAAGATTTTTCTCCTCTTCACAACATTTATATTTATAAGTATACATACAAGTTAATCACTATCAATGTGAGTAATTATTATAAAGAGAATATTCAGTTTTTTTTTGCATTATCCAGGATTTTGACATATTTACGCAACGGAAAGCCTTTGATCTCTGAACTTGATTTTATGAAAGCAAGTAAACTTTGAGTCTGGAAGCATTAATCTTGTTAAGACGGACAGTTGTTGATGCATATTTTATTAAAATTGAGAGTATTTTTGGCCTACATAAAATTGTACCATGAATGAATTATTTTGTTATATGCATAAATGCATAATGGTATTTGAAGAAATCGCAAACACCATTCATTATATTACCTCGTGAATCAAATTATTATTAATTATACTTTTACTTTTTAATATCGATACTTCCTTACACTTTAACCACCATTTCTTTGTAATACTGCGAACCGCGGTCTGTAAATAACACCGAGCGATATAGAAATTAAAGCAGAAAGTAATAGTATTAAGGGCCGTTTTCAAAATAGTGCTAAAGGAGACTTTAATTTAAAGTCACTTTAAGCATAGGAAAACTAGTGTTTCTGTAGGTTAGTGTCGCTTTAAATTTAAAGTTCTATTATGAAAACGGCCCTAAAGCCGCGTTTCCACGAGGCCAGTAAACAGGCCAGTAGCTGGAGTCCAGTCACAGGACTCCAGTAGTTGGCCTTGCCAGTCCAGTGAATTCCTATTTCAACGTGGCCAGTTCACTGGAGCCAGTTAGACAGTCCATTCGGGCGGCAACCATGGATGTGTGTGCATGGGCAAACAAAATACGCACTGGCTACTCTTCAAGCAAGTCGACTGGAGGAGCATTTTTCAATTAGACTGGACCGTCACTGGCATCCAGTGGTGTTTACACGGAACCAGTTACTGGAGTCCAGTCACAGGACTCCAGCTACTGGCCTGTTTACTGGCGTCGTGGAAACACGCCTTCACTAGACTGGCAAGGCCAGCTACTGGCCTCGTGGAAACGCGGCTTTAATGTGTGGGACAACGCGTGTTGATTCTATTTGTAACGAAATTCAGACAACTGAGCGTAATTTCATGGTATGTTGATATAGTACGTGTGTAGTATAGTAGTATAAGTAGTATATCGTAAATTGTTACTTCAAACTTCTACGTATATATAACTTTTACTTTGTTACTGTGTTTTACACTTTTACTTTAATAGCTCAGTTATCCGTGAAAACACAAATTAAATAACGCTAGCCGATGGCGACGGCAGAAATCAATACCAAGCTAAAAAATATTCAACGCGAGCTGGCATTTATGCCCGGCACTCAACACCAAACATTACTGCCAACCGTAAATCGACTATTAATTTCACATAAAAATCCTGGTTAACGTAAACAAGTTTGCAACAGAATTTTTTATGTTTTCCTACATACGTATACAAAGTTTCTACATCCGCGCTAATTAATATCATTCTTGAATGTATGTACCATATGTATATTCGAAATGGATGCCATTCATTTAGATCAGCAGAGAATATTCAAATTTCATTGATTGATACTGCGCTATTTTGTGAGCTATGAAAACATTAATTTCCCGATTTTATAGTAGAATCGTTCTGCGTGCAGGATTCGTTTATGTGATTTTGTTCTCTCAGTAAACAAACTTTGATTTGCCATTTTCATGGCATTCAGCAGCATTTTCAGTTAAATCAATTTAATTTATCTTTCACCCCTTTGGATTTCTAAGGTTTTATTCCATTTTTATAGTTAGGAATTTCATGCAATTCTAGAATAATAAGTCACCTAATTTAATAATTTTGATGATGATAATGATTTCATTATTGTTTAGGCTATTTTCGCGACCCCCCTTTAATATCACCGCGACCCCCTTGAAAAACAATGACCTAGATTAAGATTCAGCCCAACTATCACATTTATAATGTAAATAAGACATTATTTTCTTTTCTTTTATGTTCTTTGTACTATTGTTCACAAATGCGTTTGCGTATTTTTCTTGCGTTTTTTTTTATTTACTGCTAGTAATCTGTGGGCAACTAAAAATCAGATTAGAGTCGGCGGTGCAAAGAAAATCTATTTCTGTGATTAACTGAATTAATTAATCTAATACATTCATGAACTGTGAGATCAGCCTAACGCCGCGTTAGTAACAGACATATTTTTTCTTTGCACCGCCGACTCTAATCTGATTTTTAGTTGCTCACAGGTTATCATATTATACATATTCAATATTCTGGTAAATAGTAATGGCTATGAAATTATTTTGTCTCTATAAAGGCATGTCGTAGCTTAAGCCACGCTTAAGCTCGCTGCGAACAGAATTGTCACTAGTGTCATTCTTTCTGTTTTCGTATTTGTATACATTGTTTGTTGTCTTATATAAAAAAAAAATTGTTATTTTCAAGATTCATTTACTTTACATTGCATTACAAAATAGTGTTTACATTAGAGCAGAAAACATTTGTGATTGAAAGTTATTTTCGTAATAGTTCAAAAATTGATGGGATATGGCCGGGTATACTAAGTACGAAACTGCTTGGAAGAGTTTAGAGTTGAATTTCCCGATGTTATTATATATCAGAGGTTAGAGGTAGAGTCACCAATTACTTATATCAAGAAGAAAGACCATCTGATTTTTAAAAAAATTATTATAAAACTAAAAGGTTTGTAAAAAGAAATCTTCAAATTCTTGTTGTGAAAGCCGATAAACGCAATACGATAGTAATTATGGACTCAGCCGATTACAAAAACAAAGTTCAAGAACTTTTGGGAGAGGACGATGCATATGAGGCTGTAGAGAATGACCCCACAAGTAAAGTACAAAATAGATTCAACAAACTGATAAATGAAATTAAACAAAAAAACAATTTGTATGCCGAAACTTGTAAAAATTTGACTATTTATAATTCAACTTGTCCTAAGGTTTATTGCCTTCCAAAGATACATAAGACCGATATTTCTCTAAGATCAATTGTTAGTAGCATTGGTTCTACCACATAATTTAGCAAAATGTTTATCAAACATTTTGAATGAAGCCTTCAGCTCAAAAACAGATTACAATATTAAAGATACGGTTGCCTTTGTTGACAAAATAAAAAATTTCAGTCTTCCTAATAATTATGTTCTCATTTCCTTGGATGTGATCTCATTGTTCACCAATATTCCGATTAATGTAGTTATTGACATCATCACAGAAGATTGGAACAGAATTGAACCTCATTGCAGCCTTACTTGTGAACAGTTTTTAAAATTACTGAATTTTATTGTAGGTAACAATTTTTTCTCTTTTAATAATCAATTTTATTTGCAAAAATTTGGCATGCCTATGGGCAATCCAATAAGCTCGATTTTAGCCCTGATTGTCATGGATAGATTGTTGAACTTTGCTATCAATAAACTTGAATTTCATTTAATTCAAATATGTTGACGACATGATCACGTCGGTTCCTACAGATCAGGTATAGAACACTTTGAAAACAATAATCTCTTTATTGACCAATTGAAAGTTACATCTGCACATATTTATATGTATTTAAACAATTAAAAAGAAGAAAAAGAAATAAAAAACTGAATTGGTCAATCGGCGCAGGATCAGACTTAACTTGAGCAAGTTGATGTCTGATTTACATCCTGTACCGAAGCATACACAAGGTTAGAGAAATCTAGGCTGCAATCGATATTAACACATACATATATATATGTATTTTTAATACATAGAGATAAAAATAGTAATATTTTTTGGTTTTGTTCATATTTACCTGTACTGCTAAGAAAGGACACTAATCAGCAAATCAAAGACCATCCCATTGATTCTGTAACAACATTTTTTTGACTTTCTGTCTGAAGAAGCTCAAAGAGCAATTTTTGAATTCCCTTGGTAAGGAATTATATGTTTTAGATATATTATAGGAAAATAACCTCTCACAAGTAGTAGTTTTGTGAAGAGGTGGGGTTAGCATGTCTTTACGTCTAATATTTATATTGTGGATATCAGTCCGAAATCTAATTTTTTGATACAAATACTCAGGCTTACCTGTCATAATAACTTTACGAAATAAGTAAGCAGCATGTAGTTTCCTTCTATTTAACATATTTAACCATCCTATTTTCTTTAGTGCGCAAGATATCCTATCATATTTCCTAAGTCCAAAAATAAAGCGTAAACAGGTGTTTTGAACTCTTTGAATGCGTTTAATATCTACGCTGTCGAGACATGGCCCATATAGAGAGTCACAGTAGTTGAAATGAGATAGGACGAGAGATTCACAAAGCAGAGTTTTTAATTTATTATCCAACATATGCCTACTATTGTATAACATTTTTAGATTACCAAATGCTTTCCGTACATTATTGGATACATGTTTTTTGAAGCGTAATTTTTTATCAAATGTAACACCAAGGTTCTTTGCTTCTTCTAGAGTAGGTATAATTGTATTGAAACCTTCAACAGTTTTAATAAACACCTTCAATTTACTGTAGAAATTGAAAAAGACAATAGCGTCTCCTTCTTAGATACTAAAGTTATAAGATTGAAAGATCAAATTGTTCGATTAAACTGGTATCAGAAACATACAGCATCAGGTAGATACATAAATTTTCATTCTTGTCATAATATCAGACAAAATTTGAGAAAGATTATTTAAACTATTAATTAATAAAATTCCTGAATTACTCGGTCAATATTTTCAAACCCGGCCGGGTTCGTCCTCATTGCCACAGTGATTAAGAAAGGAGTCTAAACCCGACGAGAAATGGGAGCAGACTTAATCACTGTGGCAGTGAGGTCGAACCCGGCCGGGCTTGAAAATATTATAATATTTAAATAAAGAAAATTGAAAGAGGAATTCAGGAATTTTATTGGACAAAAGTTCAATGTGGTCGGTCATGTCCATGGGAAACAGGATAAAATACATTTCACACCTTGAATTTCTTAAAGACAATCTAACTAAATTATCTAAATTATTCATCAATAACGGTTTTCCTCAATCTGTTGTGACTAAATTGATTAATCAAAATCAACAACCCCAATCACTTCGTGTTGATAAAAATAACGATATAAAATTCAAAAAATTAACTCATGTACAATCTCTAAGCAATAGAATCATTAACGTATTTAAGTAAAGACTTTCAATTTCTGAATATTGTCCAACACAATACTTTTTCTATCAAAAATTTGTTCTCAACGACCAAAGACAAGACGCATTTTGGTTTTAACAGCGGCTTAATCTATTCTATACTATGTAATTAATGTCAAAGAAATTACATCGGACAAACAAATCAATGGTTAAAAAATCGGATTGCCAAACACAAAAGTGATGTTAAGACTAAGAAGGTGACTTGTGCAATTAACAAATGATCTGGGAATATCAATAATCTACAAGTATGCATAATTTTTTGCTATTTAATCACAATTTCAATGAACATTTTGCTCTCCACTACAGTTTGAACGTATTTTGCTCTCCGTCCAAATCATTATTTTTTATTTTCCCTGTATTCCACCAACTTTTTAAAAATTTTGTACCTGATTATGGATCTACAAGTCACGCAGAGCTTTTTATAAAGAATAGTTTTTTTTTGTGAAATGCAAGATAAACTTTTTCTCCATTTGTATAAAACTTTTTGGGACACACTGTATATTCAGAAAGATGAACAGTCTGTAAACTTTAGAACTGATATAGACAGTATTAGTAATTTTTATGCTAACATTTTAAATGGTTTAAATAACCAATAGTTTTAGTAATTTTTCAACTCAACTAAATTTAGGTTACATTCTTGTCACAAGATTCTTGAACTTTGCACTAGTCACCATTTTGTAATTGTACACATGTTTTTCGTTTCAATTTAACGTCTTTTACAATTTTAAAATGTAATTTAATATTTTACAATTATGTTCAAGTTTGTTGATCAAATTCTCAAGTCTCAAGTTGTAAGTACCTTACTTTTAACTTAAGCTTAGAGAGACACTTGTTACTCTTTATAATGTTTCTCCTGATGAAGATTTTAATAAAAATCGAAATATTGAGATTTAAACAAAGGAGTTTATTTAGAAACTAGCTAAGTTACGGTCGAGACTTACAAAACTGATATTATTGACCACAAAATACTCGAAGACAACCTACATTGGTGTGTACAGTTGCTTCGTGAAACTGGAGATCTTTTCCGAAGGAAAACAACAGGTCAACCTCAAAAATGTCCTGCCGAGGTTATCGAAACGGTAAGACATAATACAATGTGCTTTTCACGACACATTGACGTTGATGAATTCGGAACTTAGGGCCGTATTCATAGTTGTGACTTAAGCAAGTGCTTAAGACCCAAAGTCTCTTTGTGTATAAAGTTAGCACGTACGACTCCATATTGAAAACGTCATATGGAAGATGTATACATAGTTGGTTGCATATACTAGGCAATTAAGTAGAGAGATTATTGAACTTATTGTATAATTTTGTGGAAATGAGTGAATTCACATTTTCTTCATTCTTCATTTTCCCATAACTTATACAAAAGGGGACACTTGAACAAGGAAGTGCATATTAGAAAAGAAAAAAGATTTACCTCAATTTAAATATCCTTTTGTGTATTAATCGAGTGTTCTCGGCACAGCGACAATGGGCAGATAATCCGATTAGTGAAAACTAATAAATAAACTAATAAAGCCACCATAATCTCCAATGTACTAACCTTATACAATAAAGATCATATCGCATTCATAGTCAGTTCTTATACGAGGAGCGTTCAAATATGAGTGAGAATGAGTTTAGAACGTGTTTATTATCAATAAAACAAAAACGTGTTACATACTATTTTTCAACGTAGGCCCCCTCAATTGCAGTACGCTTGCGAAAACGTTCTGGTAGCTTACGTATACAATTTTCGAAGAAGGTTTTTGGTTGCGTGCGTATCCAGTTTTGCACAGTTGTAATGAGTTCTTTATTATCCCAATATTTATGGCCACTTAAAAATTGTTTCAATGGTGAAAGCAAAGGACTCGCCACAGCTATAACAACTTCTAACAATTTTCTCACAGTTATCCAATGATCAACCCGAATAAATTGATCAACCGTCCCAACATTGTCAGGAGTTAAGGACGTTTTCGGTCATCTCACATGGAATATGTTTTCTACGCGGTTTTTCGCCCAATCAAACACCCATTCCTTGGGCATACATTCATCCTCTAACTGGACTTGAAGTCTTGTAAAGATTTCAGATGGTAAAACACTTTCATTCACTAAAAATTTGAAGATTATGTGTTGTGCAACAAAACATGGTACTTGTTCTCTGAGGTGCTAAGTCACAATCTAAGTGACGCTTAAAGTCACCTGAGTTAATTCGTTCGGTGCATACGGCTATTAGGGTTTAAGCTTTAGCTTAAAGTTAAGCTGGAATTGTACAACTGGACCTAAGATGAACTTACGAAAGACGGTCTTAAGCACTTGCTTAAGTCACGACTAAATACCGCCCTTAGTTCATCTTACACGTTTAAGATTGTCTTAAGTTGCTATGGGCCAGTTGTACAGAGGAGGTTTAAACTGACGTTCAACTGAACCAGGTTCAAAGTGAACAATGTCGCATCAAATTTTATTTATGAATGCATTAATTGCCATATGTCCTCGAACCTGGTTCAGTTAAACTTGAGTTTAAACCGACTTTGTACAACTGGCCCTATGTATTCACACAGGTGAACTTTGATAAGTCAGTGTCAATATTTTCAATATCAATATCCGGCAAGTTCTGCAATAGAGATAAAATTTGTTCATCGTTGCAAAGAATTCTTTGTTATACCAATATTAGAGAACATATTGGAGAACAGTGTGGAACTCCTTCGATTACATTGAAGTTTTTAAGTGACTATGAAACGTTTTTACAAAAGATTGCCTTACGTAGAGTCGTGTTCAAAAAAGTGTTGTACAGAGTTTGTACTGTGTAAACTTGTATGTGCATTCATGATGAAGTTAAAAAAATTGTTGTACAAGTTTTGTTACACATACGGTTTCTGGCAATAATAATAGGTTTGTTCGTAGTGCAGCTTGTAACTAGTTTGAAACCGTCAGAACCAGTCGCCCATCGAAGTAATCAGGCTTGTTCGGGTTCCCGTGAGGACAGGTCCAGAACCGTCAGGAGCATGCGCATAACAAAAAAAGCGTACGTTTTTTTGTTGTGCGCATGCTCCTGGACGTTCTAGGGCGGTTCTAGGACTCTCCTGGTAAGAACCCGAACAAGCCTATCATCAATTTGGTCAGTTGCGTTAAATGAAAAACGTTCATTGCTGCATATTTCCAACGGTTGCAAACTAGTCAGAATTGCACTACGAACAGACCTTAAATTATTGAAGACAAAAATAGAAAAACCAATTGCCGCTCAAAAGCAAAGATATTTAAAACGTAGCTGTACAACACCTTTTTGAACACATCTGTAGGTTAAGGCTTCAAGCAAATGCATAAGATTTTCTTAAAATCTGTCTATGAACCCACAAGACATTGCTTAGATTTTTTTTTAAGTATAAGAAACAGTTTACGACTACGAACCTTAGACCTTAAATTAACGAAGATGAACAGCAAAATCTAAAGAAGTTCTGGTACGTAAACATTATGCATTTCTTGAATATGTTGTGATTTTTTTTTTTTGAGAAAGTAATTATACCTAATAATTCAATTATTTATTGCTGTTCTGGTACTTAGACCTTTTTGAACTTACGGTCTTCAACTTTACAGTTCTTAAATTAAGTTCATGCGATTCCTGCTATTTTTAAAATCATTAGCTGATGTAAGTTAGCTGTTATTTTACATGGTTTCAAACGAATTTTATTTTTATTTTAAATTGTCACTACTTGTCTTATTATTAAGGTTTGCTTTACGACGTCGATCTTTTGTTGTTATTTTTTAATTAGAAAATACTTTTATTTTACATCAAAAGAATTCTAAACTCATGAAAACAAATTTTTGAATCTCTCTATTATTGAATATGTATACCAGACCGTACATTCTTGAAACAAGTTATAAGTTTGCCATTTTCTTTTTTGTAAGCATTTAAAGCAACATTACGTCGGCCCGATGTTTTTTTTATCTGAGAAACTTCGCTATTGATCTGGAGAACTTCAAATTAAAACAGTTTTATAATACTGCTACTTCCAACTCGGAGGGGCTGTTCTGGATCTCAGGTTGAGGAAGCGTTGTTTTGTTAGAAAGGATTTCAGAACTTTGTGGTAGTTCGTGTCATAAATTCACAATAAGCGAGGATTCTTTTAGGGCCCGGCAAGTATCAAGTTGTAGTTGTTTTTAAATAAGGCCAAAATGAGGGACAGAAAAATATAAATCGCCATCCAGGATGATTTATAGTGTTAGGTTGTGTCAGAGAAATTTTTGAAAAAGCGAAACCTTAAACTCGTGTTACTTTATTAATATTTTCCATTTGAATTATCTGATCGAATATTCCTTAACTCGCACAGCTTACCCGACGGATTTTAAGTCCAGGAAACAAAGTTTCTCTTCAGTGGGAATTCGCCGGTATAAATCTGGTAATCTGTTATTCGGAGGTGCCGTCCGAATAGCGCGTTGTTAAAGAAGCAATTTAAGATTTGTGAAGGATTTGAAACGTAATCTATTCTTTTTGTGTGCAGGTTTAATTTATTTCGAGATTAGTTGAGTCACGTGTTTTATTCAGTCCGCCCGGGATTTATTTCGGTGTCGTTTAGGTAGAAATGTTCGTGATATTTCAAGTAAATAATTTTCAGACGAGTGAAGGGGAAAACTTTTATGTTAGCGAGATTTTCTTTCTAATTTTCTTCTTAAATACGTTGTCTACCTTCGAGGGTGCCTGATACTAAGAATTTAATGTGAAAGGGCGCAGCTTCAGCGTAAATTCATCATTAATTAAATCGTGATATTTGAAGCAATTTTCCAGAGAGTGAAGAGAAAAAACTTTTACGTTGGGAAAACGTTTTGGCTGGATGTTTCTAATTTTATTTTAAAGAGTTTATTTTTAAGAATTAATGAGAATTAAAGAGCGCATACTGTTTGAGATTCAACTTATCATTAATTATCTAATATATTGCAAGGCTCTATGTGTTTGCAAGATAAATTGCCAGAGATCGATGCATCGTGTCCTTTAGCATTAATTAATTGTTTACTGTGCTGGATCGATTGCATTATGTCCTTAACCAAACAGTGGAATGCTAACCTAAATCCGTTTACACTGTTAAATTTAGTGCTGTTGTTATTAGAGACACTGACATGCATGTAGAACCTTCTTTTATTATTTTTTAAGATCCAAATATCTCGTTTTAGTTGAGATGTCTGAATGTCTTCAACGTTAACGTAATGAACCAACTTTCTGTAACTCTGTATAGTAATTCTGTTTTGTTGATAGTGGCATACGTCATAGTTATTATTTGTGTGGATGTTTGCTTTCAGTTCAATTAATTTCCTTGTTTAGTGATGGCTATTTTTTCAAATAGAAACACAATTTACGTATCTTTTTACGTAGTCATTTTATGTGTTATAAATATACTCATTTCAGACCTGGATATTATTAGCGATGAAACAATTCATAAATAACTTCACCTTAATTGAATTACGTCGAAATAAATACCAGCCATGCAAAATTAATTTCCACGTTTCCAATTTTAGCCGAACAACACACAGCTTCAATAAATAACAGGAATTTTAAGCTGCTTTGTAAATTATACGGTCTCCTTCAATCAAGTGCGATTATATGTAAATCATCCTAATTGTAAAATAATACAAAAGCAAAATGATGCCTTTCATTCCGAGTCCGTGCCACAGAAATAAATTCACAGTTTTACGGTGAACTGCGATTTATTTACGAGGAGGGCTTGTTAGCCGTCTTATAAAACGGGAGGTCTTGTTTTATATTTCATGATGAAATTTCAGTCTTCGGCAAGTCATTAATTAAGGCGGCAATGCCGCAAGATAAAATCGACTGAGCTCGTCGTGTGCTGTGTATGGCTACTCAGCGCTTTTAATATCAGTACTTTATGTTCGTTCGAGGGCTGCTATTGACTTACCGAAGACACCCCCAGGAAAATTATCGAACACATTCTGCGGAGCTCAACTGTTGAACGGAAAATGGACCCTCTTGTCCTGAACTGCTCATGCGTGCCGAAGTTTTCAAGAGGACCGCAAAAATTGTAATATCTGTTTTTATGACCCGAGGGATACTGAATTTTCTTGGGGGCCGAATGTCATAAGCAAGGATATCACGTTACCTAGTTTCATCAAAACATTCCCCGGCGAAATGTCCTGATAGAATTTCAACAACAATACTATTAAAAGCTACCAAGTTGTTTGGTTTTGTGTTATTGCTTTAAACATTTGTAGAAAATTGATTTAGATAATATCCATCATAACTTTTTTTGTGGAAAATATTTCTAGTATAATTTTTTGAAAGTTGCCAAGTTTTTGTAAATGCTTACAAACAAATCAAAGCTTTCTAAATTTTTTCCTTATATTTAAAATAATTAATATTATTTTTTATATTATGTTATAATAGTTTATAGTTTAGAAAAATATATTGCTCTATAACTATGGCCTGGAACACTCGAATAGCTGGTTTTTATTTTGTTACTAGTGCTCAACTTCTCTGTGTGGAAAGAAATCGAGCTGTTGGAGTACCGGCAATACTTTTTCCTAGAACTATTTTCCATTCGCAAAGAAAAATATTAATAATTTCATTCTCTAAAGTATAAATTCTGAAATGTAGCCATGAGCTAACAGGCTGAGAATTGACTTGCGGAGTGAATATGAGTGAACCTGTTTCTGTGTTAGACTCCTTTGCATAGTAAATTAGTTACATTAATTTTGGACGTCGACGTCGGTTAGGTTAACCACATGTTCGCTGGATAATTCTTCGGAATTTTAAGCGATGGTCCAGCAAATATATTTGTCCAGGAGAATCCAGTATGATATTAAAAAAAAAACGCTTTTGTTCGCAATTCACATCTTACATGGATAGAATGCTAGATGTCGCACGAGGATTCGACGATATAATCTCTATACACATATACATATATGTATATAAAAGGGTACGAGTTCAGTTTGTATTGCTCAGTTTTCATTTTTTATTTGCAAGGAATGCCTGTTTATAGTTCAATGATATTCTTCAATAAGGAATTTTCGAAGAGAAGTGTTTAGGTTTTTGATAGCTCTAGAACCCATTTCCATTGATGAGTTTATGCAGCAAAGCATAAAGTAAAAATTCTTTCTCGCGAATGTTTTTTCTTTTGTTTTAACAAATTTAAGTAAGTCGCAAACGACTCTCAAATGTTGGATTACAACAAAAATTAACACTGACTCCACGATTGATAACCGAAAATTAATACGTTTGCCTAGAGAAATATCAGAGACTAGTCAAAGCTTTGAAGGTTGTGCAGAATGCCGTTTCTTTTCTCTTCGAATTAATTTTGATTGTATTGTTTGCATTTTCATTTATGGTATTTTGAATTATTTTGTATGTTAATTTATTTTGAATTTTCTACACATTATTATTTTAAATTTTACGTATAATTTATATGTATATGTACAATCGCAATAATTAGTCATGACGCTTACAGGACATCGTGTCCATCTCTTTCAAAACTATGAACGTCGAATGCATCCAAATCTTACTACTTAAAAGTGAATCTGGGATATCGTAAATAATTTCTTGCCTAGAAACCACATATAAAATGTCCACGATGAGTTTTTCTTTAAAGGTTATGTCATAATTAATTATTGTGAGTGTACATATACCTATACGTTCAATATGTCCCAGATAACTTTTCCAGCATGAGGAGCTTATTATAAGAGATACGAATTCGGTTTCCTGGGAATTTAGTTTTTTCTGAAATACCTTCTTCATTGTAATCGATACATTTTTGTTGGTCACCCCAGTGCGAGTTTCTAGCACGTTATTGAATTCTTCTTAGTCTCACTACTTACACTCATAATAATTAAGGACTGTACCAAAAGGAAATAAACAGAGTTTTTTTTATCCGAAAATGATGTGTACATTTAACTAGTGACAACAGAATAACTGTCATTTTTGTTTCTATTGACTGAAGTCCCGTACCTTTATCCGTCTCATTCAGTTCTGTACTTTAATCCCAACTTCTTTGGTGTTTTGTTTTTTCAAGTTTCTCTTGATTTCACCCAGTACTTTTTAATTGGTCACAAATCGACACAATTTGATGGATTCAGGACTTTGGGTTGAGATTGTTGCCTTGAAACCAAGTTAAACGTGATCCAGTATAGGGGTTAAACGCTTGGTCAAGCCAAAAAATTATCGCTTGTTAATGACAGAAGCATTTTGTTAAATAAATTTTTTACTTGTTTTGCCACACGAGTAGATATAAAAAACAGACCACACCCTTTTTTCCCCATTTGAAATGCATTGACTTCCGGCCGAGTTTTCTGCCTCATCTGAGCCCGTGGTAAAGAGTGAGATGGAGCTCCAGAGAGAGAGAGACGGAGACAACGTAGTTCGGGCGTCCGTCCGCCAGATGCCTGCGGCGCTGCTGCTATTTTCGTTAGTTCGGAAATTGCCCGCCAGATGGCGGTGGCGTTGCGCCGTCTGAGCGTTAGTTCGGAAATTGTCCGCCAGATGGCGGTGGCGTTGCACCGTCTGAGCGTTAGTTCGGAAATTGTCCGCCAGATGGCGGTGGCGTTGCGTCGTCGGAGCGTTAGTTCGGAAATTGTCCGCCGGCTGTCGCCACCGGCGCTTCGCTGCGGAATTTTTTCCTCCGTCCTGAGAGAGATTCGAACCCCGTTCCTCGGCGTTCGTGAGGCGTCCACCTAAGCCGCTCGGCCGTCGAGGCAGTTGTTCGTATTCGTTCGAGATGTGTAATATTAACGACGCGCGCGGCGAATGATGTCCTTATATTTTTTTTCGTCGAACACGGATGCGATGCTGGTTGCGTCAATTTTTTTCCTCCGTCCGGAGAGAGATTCGAACCGGTTCCTCTGCGTTCGTGAGGCGTCCACCTAAGCCGCTCGGCCGTTGCGGTTGTTGCTCGTATCGGTTCGAGATGTGTAATAATAACGACGCGCGGCGAAGGATCTCGTTTTTTTTTTCGTCGAACACGGATGCGATGTTGGTTGCGACCGGCGGTGTCCATCTGCTGACGAATTGCGAAAGGACGATCGCCGGCGTCCATCTCGGAGACGTCGCGTCGCGTCGGTGGGTTTCTGTAAAAAGGATGGCGCGCGCGAGCATATAGATCGCTGCACGCAGAGCGGCGGCGGCAATTTCGAAAAAATGGGTCCTCGGGGCGTGCGCATTTCCGCGTGCGGAGGCGGACGAAAACGATACCGATGTTCGTATTAAGAAATAAAAGATGCGTTTTGCTTACGTATGTAGTTTATTACTATGAAAAAAACTTATATTCATAACTTGATAATACATATTTACAAATTACATTTGCGTTACTCATGGAACAAATACTGTAATTGTTTGTGTGATGCAGGCAAGATGAATTTGTTTTGTTTAAATTCGGACAGTCAGGATCGGATTCCAGGTTTACGATTTCTATCGCTGGTAAATGCTCTTGGAGGAAATTTGCTTTTTGGTGACCTTTTACGTAGATTCGCTGATATCCGTGTGTAAATTGATGAAGAATATTCTTCACTTGTCTGTAAGGAATGTAACCGTCAGAGTAGCGTAGATAATGATAATTATTTTCCAACCAAATAATTTGTCTTTTATGTTCTTTTTTTAATTTATTGAAAGGAACGTCGGGTGGACCGAATACGAAATGTGCTATGCCACACGCGTCTCTGATTGCCATTTCTTTTACCACAAAACGTTCCAATTGGAATCCTTCTATGTCAACAACTAGCGATTTTACGTTTGCTTCTTTCTTGTACAATTCGTGCTTCCGGAGTAGAATAGGGTCGAGAATTTTCGATAATTTCTTAATACGTTGACGGAAACGGATTCTGTCGCGTGCGTTTTGCATCCAGTTATTGTCTTGCTCTTCTTCTTCATCACTCCCGTTAAATTCTATTACAACGGTCGGTTCTTTGGCAAATGTTACGTTTTTCTTCATAATTTCGCGTACACTCACCGCTCGATGATGCAAACGCAAAGACTGAGCGAGAAAATGCATTCGGCCTCTTTTTGTTTAGAGTGGAGGGGAAAATAAAAGCACTCATTGTTTAAAAAAATATATTTCAGATAATTCAATACATAAAATAATATATATTTTGTTTAAATTATATCTCTAACTATATTCGTTGCAGGGTTATATTCAACGATCTTGTCGTGGATAATTAGACAGTATGCGACCATATCCGCCTTAAATTCCTGTTCGCTCTCTAATTCTAATTTAATGTCGACAGTCGAAGATTTTACGGACTCGTTCTGTTTCGAACAGTCTATAACGTAGAGAGCTTTCTTTTTGAATTCCGCCAAATTTAGAATCGGTTCGTTGCCACGTCCGTAATAACTGTTTTGAAAATCTGCGTACATCAGATAAGCAATGCCAAATTTATTTTTACTCATTTCGAGATTTAAATTTTTATACGGATAACTTTCAGAATTGAGATGTAATTTAATATTTCGAATGTGTGCATGATCAAATTCTGACGCGTTTTTAGTAGGTTTGTCTTTTCTAGCGTCTTGGAAAGCGACGATAACATACCTAGGTTTTTCTAAATTCGTAGACGTTCTTATTGGCCACACGTCATTAAGGGTTGGGCGCATGCTTGGTAATTCATGTAGTTCCCATTGCCGATAAGGAATGAAAATAGATTTTGACTCTTGTAGAAACTGTAGCATTTTCAATTTCATCTCGTCATTGAGCGTAATGTGTGGCACGTGCCATTCGATTTTTTCTAAGCTTATGCTTGCCGTTTTCGTTCCCGTACTCATGTAACAATTATTGTCACTTCTGGAACGAAGTAATATTATTTCTTGTTTGGCGTTCATTATGATTTTCTTGTAGTCCTCGCAGAAGCCGAGCAGAAATTTTAACGGTATGCATGCCATAAATTTATCATCTAATAAAGTCGGATGCTGGTCCTGAAAGGGCACCCATCCGGCCACTTGTAATACTTTACTTTCCGCATCGTTATAGGATAGGTACGCCTTAATGGTAGTT
This sequence comes from Dorcus parallelipipedus, assembly GCA_958336345.1. NCBI lineage: Eukaryota > Metazoa > Arthropoda > Insecta > Coleoptera > Lucanidae > Dorcus > Dorcus parallelipipedus. The sequence continues at coordinate 46,697,551 of OY284475.1, forward strand.
GTCACGCCTACATTTCGAACTTTATCTATTTCCTTACCGTCGATTTCGTATCGGATCTCTTCAAAAAGGAACGAATAAGGATTATTTGTCAGACGACACTCGCCGGTACCTTCGTCGCTCGGCTTGAAAGTTCCCTCGATGTACAGATAACTTTCGTGCGGATAGGTGTAAATATCTTGATGATTGATTAAGATTCTCACTTCGTCGTTGTTGTTAAAATTTTTGTACGTCGGAGAATACCAGTGAAATTGCTTCTTAACGATAACTTCGTCGAAGTCGAGTCCTTCGGATAGATGCAACATTACCGTCGATATTTTTCACTTTATAGCCTAAACTTTGCAAGAACAATATATTGCTCGATGTTAACCTTTGGGGAGCTGTCTTCTGAATGATGAATTCTGCGGGCTTGTTTTGTATATTATTACTGCTGTCGTTATTTTTGTCGTGGAAACGAAGGCCCATCACTTCACGTTTGCTTTTTCAATTCCAGACTGATTCGAACTTGTTCACCTCTTAAATTTATCGACGATCCGTTCTGATCGAGTAACGACAACGTAATGTTATCGATCTTGCGCACTCTTACAGGTAAATAGACGATGTTGCTGGGATTAATGTTTATGCTGTAACCGGGATCGACGGACGGTGAAAATTCAAAAACCGTATGCGATATCTTTTCGTTGTAAAACGAATCGGTAGCAACGTTACACTCCACACGGATTGTCGTCACCTTTATAATTTCCACTGGTAAATCCGATTGATGTAATAGATTCGGTTCTAATATTTTCGGCGAGAAGCCCAACATTCGGCCTATCGAATCTGGTTTTTCAAAGTCGATCTTAAACACGCACTTAATTTCACATTTTAGCGTATTGTTGTTGGGTTTTAGCGAAAGCGTACCATTTAGTTCTGTCTGCAGGAATTTCTCCAGATCCTCCACTTCGTAGGAGCCCGTTGGAATTTCGATAATCTTGCCGTCACCGTAATAAAATTTGTTATTCTTTCGCTCTTCAACGTTAGGCACAGTATTGTAGGTGTAAAGACTTAGTAATCCGATTTGATATTCGTAACGGGGATCCAGTTCGATAGGTGGGTAATAATTTGCCGAAAGTACGCTACTGTTGCCCACCAACGTGAACGTTCTCGACATGACTGCGTATTTTTTGCCCTCTTTATGTAAAAATTCTAAGCACAGATGTCCACAATTGTTGGCGTTGAATTTTTGATATCTCTTGTGATTGTAGATTATTCGACTGCCCTCGAAATATCGAATCACTTCCGACGGTGGCGGAAGATTTCCAAAACTGTCGAAATACAGCACGTGTTTATTTCTTTTAAAATAAGCGACCCAGTGCGTCCCGGGACCGTTTTTCGAATCTAAATTTATTATTCCGCTTTCGAATTTACGAGGTTTTCTAGGTAAATCGTCACGCATAAAGACGCCTCTGAAATGTGGCACGTTTTTGTTTGCAAATTTCGCCAGATGGAAATCGGTCAGGGCTGTTCGGGGCAGTCTATCAATTAGTTTTTTTGTTGTTTCGGTGGACGAATGTAGAGACCGAGTCCCTTACGATACGGTTTCAGATATAATCCCTCGCCCTTCTTTCCCAGCGCGATGGTCTCCATCGTTCGATTGTGTCGTCTTGCTTCTTCCAACTTCCTTTTCGCCTCCTTAGCTCTGCCAATTGCGTGCGCAATGCTCGCGGATCCTCCGGCAAGGGAACCCGCCGCGCTGAGACCCGCTAACAACGGTATGAGAAACGGTATGACGCCTCCTACTTTCGGAACGGGTATCACTCGAGGTTTTCGAACGTTCTTCTTACCGCCGGCTTGTTTCAGAGCAACCTTGGCCGATGCTCTCGCGAGTTTTATAGCTTCGTTCGTATTGTCCAGACGATCGAATTTTTTGACATTGTTGCGAATCTTCCTGACAACTTCTCCGAAGGCCACTTTACGAGAACCTCCGCCTCCGCCGTGACCGCTTCCGAGTTTTCGTTTGATTTTCATCGCAGAAGTAACAGCAAGAGACGCTATTCTCTCTCCGGGTTTCGCGTCTTTCGATTTGACACGATTCCAAGCGCGCTCTTCTAGCTTCTTGTCTGCCAAATGTCTGTTCGGTAAATCTTTGTACCTGGAGTACGCTATGTCGTGTTCTTTGCAGGCTCGATCTAATTCGTTAATGCCGACGTCTCCGCGTTCCAAACGCTCTTTTAATTTCGTACCGGGTCCGCAGAATTGATAACCTCCGGGTAGATGCAATTCGAACGGTAATTTATTGATGAGAGAATTTAAGAGACCTGCACCACTACGCGCAGTCATTTGGTCTGAGAGACACTGCGGTCGACAGAAGCAGAAGTTAAATTTATATATATGTGCGCGCGCGCGTGTACGTGAAACATGCGAATTGTCAAGCAGGCGCATAAGCTTCCCGTAATGAATATGAATTTTTTGTGCGAAGAGACAGAATTGAACCGTCATCCTTTATTACCCTCAACGATGAGATGTCTCGTCGCGGGAACGTCAAATTCTGGAAAAACCAACATCGTGATTTCCTTGATCGTCCATCCGAACGGCCTGTCCTTCGAAAATGTCTACGTTTACTCCAAGTCCCTGTATCAACCGAAATATCGAGCGTTGGAGCAAATTCTAAGTGAAGTGAAAGAAGTAAACTACTTTGCGTTCAAGGACAATGAAGAAATACTGAATCCGGAGGATGCAGAAGAGAATTCGGTTTTCATATTCGACGACGTCGCTTGCGATAAGCAGGATAAGATACGAGATTACTTTAGTATGGGTCGTCATAAAAGGATTAATTGTTTTTATCTCTGTCAAACTTACACCCGAATCCCTAAACATTTAATTCGCGACAACGCTAACTTTTTGATTTTATTTAAACAAGACGAGACGAATTTGCGGCATATATTTGAGGACCACGTATGCATGGACATGTCATTCGATCAATTTAAGTCGATGTGTGCTGAGTGTTGGAAGAAGAAATACGGGTTCATTTGCATTGATAAGGAGCATGATATAAAAGACGGAAGATATCGTAAAGGATTTGACAGTTACATACTGATATAAGCGTCGCCGCATCCAGGTAACTAAAACAGTATCGAAACAGCTTTACAACCGGTAACTGATCGGTAAAACAGCTTTACAACTGCTCGGAAACGGATATTAACCGGCGGAAGAACTGGACCAGACAACTAAAACAGCTTTACAACTGGTTTTAACTGCTCGGAAACCGGCCAATTGGTTTAAGAATGGACAAAGAGAAGAAAATGAAATTAGAAATTATCAAAGCAAGTAAAGCGATAAGAAACAAGTATCTGGCTTTGAAAAGAGGTAAATTGGAACGAGACTATGAGCTGGCGCAAAAGTATAAACCGATCACCAAGTCTCTCAAAGAGCTTGAGCGAACGGTAAAAACTGAAAAAGATTCCGCTAATTACTTACCTGTAAAGAAATCTGCCGACGATAGCTTGGCGGAACCGGAAAGAAAACTGCAAAAGCAAATCGGTCTTCCACGACCCAGTTTTGTTGAATCGGAAGCAGCTGCCGGATATAGTCCGCTTTCGGACGTTGTTCCGCTTTCTTCGGACGTCCAAGAACGACCCAGTTTTGTTGCCGGACAACAACAACAACGACGACGATTCAGTCTTCCACAACCCAGTTTTGTTCAATCGGAAGATGTTGCCGGATATGATCCGTTTTCGTCCGAGGAGGAAGAAGAAATCGATGAAGAGAGAAGACTTTCCGACTACCAAAATTTATATCAAATAATGTCTCCCACTCCTAGAGACGAATACCTTAAGATGTACGATCCACTTCCCAGAGGATACATTGATGGTTTATTACAAGACGTCAATAATGAGTACGACAATGTGTACGGCATTCGCTATAATCCTGTTACGGACGCTTGGCGAATCGGCGATAGCGACGTGCAATTAAAAAAAAAAGATTTGATAATTAAAGGTGTTACATATAGCGGTACACCGGGGCTTTATGAATTACTCTTTAAAAAGCAACCGATCGGTCATAAGAACGAAGATCTCGAGAACTATCATCATATACTAGATCGCACGCACGCTCACAGAAGAGGCAATGATCCGGCAGGGCAAATAAAGGGAAGTCGAAGTGAAAAATACAGAAGTATAATTCAACCGTTGTTCGAAAGAAGATCTCGCGCTAAAACTTGGAGCGGTAAAGGATTAGAAATTGAAAATAAACCGTTTCAGTATATATACTGGGATAACATCAACGAGCTGGTGGATCGCCTGAAATTGTTGAAGGCTTCTCAACAGGCGGGACACACGGGCCATAATAACGAGATTATTGCGATCATCGAAGAACTGAAAGAAGCCGATGTAATAGAATGAGCGTCGATAAATTCGGCAGATATTTACGCAAAACGAAAACAACTCGAGGACCTCCCGGTTTAGGATTTTCTCTCACAAGTGATAAACATTATGATATCGGGAACAAGCGACTGTGCAACGTCGGCTCGAGCATCAATCCAAGAGACGCGACCAATAAAAAATACGTGGACGAGATAAAGGAAAAAATCAAAAACGATTCTAGGACCATACAAAATCAAGTTACGGACGTGAAATCGAAAATCGAAGGAATATTTCGATCGCAAGCTCTCTATCTCGGCGATCTGAAACGAGAGCTAAACGTATTTCAAGAACAAGTGAAGCTGATTAATATTAGATTAGATAAGTTGGAGCAGCGGTTCGGTGAAGGGCACAGCAATGAGCCAAATTAAACGTGACGTCGTCAATGAGTTACACAAACCTGCGAGGAAGAATTTCTCGAGGAGATCCATAATTGTAAAGTCTGTGGACGATCTTTGGCAAGCTGATCTGTGCGAATTTATTCCTTACGCGCGTGAAAATAAAGGTTATAATTACATTTTAGTTGTAATAGATTGCTTTTCTAAGTATTTGTGGGCGCGGCCGGTGAAAAGGAAGACAGGCGAGCTCGTAACTCAAGCTATGCTCGAAATATTGAATACCGACAAGAGGACGCCTGCAAATTTACACACCGACGAGGGAAAAGAGTTCTACAACCAAAAGTTTAAAGATTTGACAAATAGATACGGAATAAATCACTACTCAACATTTTCTCCGATAAAGGCCGCCATGGTAGAGAGAGTTATACGGACAATTAAAGAAAATCTGTACAGAGAATTCAGTATGCGCGGCAAATTTAAATGGTTCGATTTATTGCAAACGATTGTGGACAAATACAACGCGAGCGTGCACAGAACAATAGGCATGGCTCCTAAAGATGTGAACAAGACAAATGAAAAGACACTTTTAGAAACGGTATACAATAAAATTAAAATTGCGGGCAAAGCGAAATTTCGTGTCGGTGATGTCGTTCGCATCAGCAAATATAAAGGAGTATTCGAAAAGGGGTTTACACCGTCGTGGTCCACGGAACTGTTCAAAATCGCTAAAATTCAAGTTACTAATCCCGTTACTTACCTGCTAGAAGACATGTCGAAGCAACCGATTTTGGGCGCCTTCTATAACGAAGAACTCCAACGAGCTAAACACGAAGACGTTTATTTGGTGGAAAAAATTTTGAGAAAAAAAGGAGGAAAAGCCTACGTGAAATGGTTGGGCATTCCTGAAAAATCTTGGGTTAAATTGTCAAATATTGTTTAATTGTATGAACGTATAGAAATAAATTGATTTGCTTTTTTTAAAGAAAAATAGTTTTATTAACTCGTCTTATTTAAAAAACACATTTTATATGGCACATACAAATTATCGTTAACAATATATTGAAAAACAGTGCGATACAACTTACAAAAAATGCATGCGAACAATAAGTATTTTCATTATCGTTATACAAAAACAAATTATGGTTGAAATCAATTTGCGTTAAGTTGCCACATTCCGAATCGAAAAAATTATCTGCATATTCGTGCGAAATATTTAGCGCAATCTTCCAGTCGCTGTCTTCAACTTGCCGACGACCTTGATGAAAACAACGAAGTTTGTAATACAGCAACGCCTGATCTTGATTTGTTAAATTTACGTCGAACATGTTTGAACCTTTCCATGCAAGTTGAATCCAATTCTCAGGCCAAACGCTATTTTCATAATCTGTACACACGTAACACTCACTTATGTTCGAATTATTAATGTTTATATAAAACGTATTGTTCGCAATTACTGCGAAAACAATCGCGGCAGCAAGGAGACCCATTTTCACACGGACGCACTCTCGTCGTTGTTTAGGCACACGGGGCACAAATGCAGAGAAATCGGAGGTCCGTCCCACTGCGTTTCGCCGGTGTTATAATGTAAATAACAAGGTAATTTACGCTGCAGCTCTTTATCTTGCTTCAAACGATCGGGTAATCGCTCCCAAATATCAATTAAATTTAACGTAGATTGTTGCAGTAAAATGTATCTGGGAATGTAGGGAATTAGATCCGTATCGATATTGCTCAAACCGAAATTTTGATTGTTATATTCCAATATTTTATCCACGATTTCAAGTATCTCTTCTAACGTTTTCATTGCGACTGACCGACGACGGTTGATCCCATTAAAATCGAGTTTTTATATCTTCCCACGTCGAGTTTTATTTTGTCCTCGTGATTTGCCAACAATTCTAGCAAACAATCGATACTTTCTGAATACCATTGCACATTTCCGTCCTCTGCTTTTGGGATTCCGATAATAAAATTACGGGCATATGAAATTAAGTTTTCATTATCCGGGAGATAAGTGGCGATTAATTCTATAATTTTATTGTAGTAGCCGTTGAACGTAAGTTTTTCGAGCCTTTTGATGCGGTAATCGACGACATGTAATAATTTACTTAATATTTTAAACATAGATTTATCCAATTCTATTTCTGTTTCGCCTTTAATAATTTTCACTTTAAATTTACCTTTGGACTCGATAAAAAATAATTTGATATCACTGTCGCAAAGCTCGAAATTGGAAATCGTCTTCGTGTCCGCACATTGTTGGCACCTCGTACTTTTTAATTTCAGATGATCTTCGATGCGAGGAAAGTATTCGATGAATTGATTCCACTCGTTGCCGTTAAACGTTAAACATTTTGGTTTTGAGCTGTACGTTAGTTTTACCAACGGTTCAAAATTATTCATTACACTGAGTCCCGTTGAAATTTTTGTAGATCTGCTTAGCTTGTAAGACACCTCGCTAACAAAACGAAAATCACTACTTCGTCTGCATTCTTGCAGGAAACTTTCCAGAAACTCTAACGACGACGATGATGCCATTTTCAGATATATACTTGCACTTATTTACGCACGCTGCGAGACTAAACGATCGAAAGCAAACTTGCGCTCTTAAATAAGGAGGAGAGGAAAAAATGTGAGCGTAATTTATTTTAAACCAATAAAAAAGACGTATTATACACGATGTTTCATAACGCGAAGTGAAGAATTAAGGAACGTGTACGCGGTGATAAAAAATGTTAAATATTTTTGTAAGTTATGAAATAAATATTTAACTTTTTTTATCACCCCGTATACGTTCCTTAATTCTACGCCGCGAGTTATGAAACATCCTGTATTTTTAATTTTAAATCTAATGCGCACACGTAGATTACTCAATGCATTGCAATTTACCGATAAGATAAATGCACCGCGAACTGCAGCACAGCACTTTAGTTTGCATCATCTGTCCCTACAGAAAAGAGTTCATTTTACGTTTTCTCCGTGCGCGTTAATTATGGATACCATTTCGAATATAAATAGTGCTACTTCGTTAAAATCATTACCTATTAAGAAGTTGTCGGAGCTGGAAATCGACCGCAAGTATCCGTTGTCCGATTTAAAATATGTAAAAACGAAATTTGGAGAATCATTGCTGGCGGAACTCGATCAAGAGTTTGTCGTGTTTCTGCCTCGTCGATTTAACAAAGCCATACCCGAAGATAAGATAGGTGACGTGTTGTCTTCGCAATGCGGCTTGATTTACAAAGGATTGGTGAAATTAGCCAGTAAACCGCAGCCGGCTTATGACCTTGAATTTGAGAAATATTAAAAATACAAGTAAGTACAAAATTTATTATCTTATTTCAAGTCACTAGAATTAGTCTCTCTTTTTTTTTCAGCTCGTTAACGTAAAAAAATATTAGCTTAGTTATAAACATAATTTTAAAATTAGATTATTATTAAACATTGAAATGGATTTACGAGAATATTTAAATGTGTTTCGTTTATTGGATGAGTGCGCCGATAAATCAGATGCTTATAAAATTGCAAAACTAAACAAAAAAAATATTAAAACATTAAACGAGCTAATGAGAAATTGTCCGTCGGTGCACGATAAGAAACAAATTGAAAGCTTAATTGCAAAATTACATTCATTCGACGTAAAACTGGAATTAAAAATTAAAACGTTGCCGATTGGTCGAGGTTTAAGAACAAGTCGTCGTCCCGGAACAGAACGGAGAATTAATAAAATCAACCGAATTCAGTGGAAGGATGTAAGTTTTAAATTAAATGCGTAAGTATTTTTCTAATTTGTTTTTTTTTTAATTTACAGCTGCAATCTGCATTTAAAAGCAGAATTCGTACCGGAGTAATAATCAATAAAACTCATACACAACCGCAAAGCTTTTTCCTAGACGCCTCGTCTCTGATTAGAACTAGAATCGGAAATCAATTGGTGAAAACGCCTTCGATGAAGATAAATTTGGTATTTTGCGGTGAATTTGTAAAACCTCAAACCGATGTCTCGGAATATAAGTTTTTCAATACCAAAAATCACGTGATCAACATTGGAGCAAATCTAGACGAAATTTTAAACGAATTGTTTAACGAAATCATGGTGCAGGTAAGTTTAAAACGAAATAAGCTGCCACATATTAATTTTCTTTTTTTCACTTTCTTATCAGCTTTCAGAATTTCAAGAGAGACAGAGCGGTTGGGCGTTATCGGCAATCGTGAACCTGGTCGTGGCGTTTTGCAAGTACACACCGTTGAGAGGAGCAGGAAAGAAAGATAACGGTAGCACTTACGTGGATCTGCCGGACGAACTTCGGCGAAAAAGTAACGTCATATTGAACATCAAAAATCGAGACCGACGATGCTTCGCGTACTGCCTTTTGGCTCACCTATTTCCGGCGAGAAACGGTCAAGATGCGTGCGATCCTTCTACGTATCATCAAAATATATACGATTTTTTTAATTTTAAAGGTATATGTTTTCCTGTAAATCTGTGCGACTTACAGAAATTCGAAAACGCCAATAAATTTATTTCAATTAACGTATACGGTTATGAAAACAAGAGCATCGTGGGTCCGCTTTATCATACAAGAAATGTCAAAAACTGTCACGTAAATTTATTATACTTAAAGAAAAGTCAACGCGTAGGTCATTTTTGTCTCATTAAAAATTTATCAGAACTGTGCAGGTATCAAATTTCATCAAATATGCGTGTCAAGTTCATTTGCGATCGCTGCTTGTGTTATTTTTCATCCAAGGACAAATTAAATCGTCATGTGTCAGATTGCTCGCGTCACGAGGCCGTAAAAATTGAATTACCTAAAGACGGAGAAAACATTGTTAAATTCAAACAATTTGCAGCCACCATGCCTTTGCCGTTTGTCATTTACGCGGACTTCGAAGCTCTAACGAAACCTATTCATTCCTGTGACGATACTTTAGAAAAAGCATTCACGAACGCCTATCAACGGCACGAAGCCTTTAGCGTTGCATATTTAACAGTCTGTTCTTACGACGATCGACTAAATCATTTTGAAATTTACCGCGGCGAAAACCCTGCTGAGTGGTTCGTAAATAAATTATTAGGAGAAGCAACAAATGTTCAAGAAATAATAAAAAATCACGTTACCGTTCCTATGAAAGATTTAACGTTTGAAGAATCTACGGCACATGCAAATGCCGAAAAGTGTGAGATTTGTGATTCTAATTTTAACGAAAATAATGCTAAAACTTATCACCACGACCATTTTACCGGGAACTATATTGCTGCTTTGTGCAATAATTGTAATTTACAATGTCGCGTTAAGAATATTATTCCCGTGATTTTACACAATTTATCTCATTACGATAGTCACTTTATAATAGAAGCTCTGGCAAACGTAAACGACGAAAATGTCGAAATTTTAGCAAACACAACTGAAACTTACATATCGTTCTCGAAAAGGGTAGGCGATGTGAAGTTACGTTTCTTAGATTCGTTTCGTTTCATGCCCTCGTCTCTTGAAACATTAGCGAAAAATTTGAAACCAGAACAAATAAAGTTCGTACAAAAAGCGTTTCCGAATCCGGATTCTTATAAATTAGCAACTCGTAAAGGATGTTTTCCCTATGATTACGTGAATTCTGTTGACAAATTGGAGGAGACAAGTCTTCCCGATAAATCGCTATTTTATAATAAATTACATGGCGAAAACGTCAACGATGATGATTACCAGCACGCCGTAAACGTTTGGCAACATTTTCAATGTAAAACTCTCGGTGAATACGCGGACTTGTATTTAAAAATTGACGTATTTCTATTGGCAGACATTTTTGAAAATTTTAGAAAATTGACGTTCAAAACTTACGGGTTGGATGCGTGTGGATTTTTCACAGCTCCGGGCCTATCATTTTCGGCGGCTCTTAAAACAACAAAAATTGAACTTCCCCTTTTACAAGACATCGATATGATTTTATTCATAGAAAAAGGTTTACGCGGCGGTATAACTCAAGTTAGTTCCCGATATGCAAAAGCGAATTCTGTACACATGGGAACCGATTTCGACCCTGATAAGGAAATTAGCGAAATTATTTACGTAGACGCAAACGGACTATATTCTTACGCGATGACGACAAAATTACCGTGCGACAACTTCAACTGGGTAAGTGACGAAAAATTAACGAATCTTTTAGAAATGCTCAGTACGACCGACATTGATTGTTCGATGTATTACGGGGATGAAACGGGTAAATCTTGTATTTTAGAAGTTGACTTAGAATATCCTGAAGATTTGCACGATTCTCATATATTTTTTCCATTTTGTCCGGAACACATATCCACCACAGGTAAAAAGGACGACAAAAAATTAATGCTAACTTTATGTAATAAAGAGAAGTACGTCCTCCATTTACGCGTTTTACTTCAAAGTTTAAAACACGGCTTAAAATTAAAAACAATTCATCGTGCGATAGAATTTGACGAGAGCAATTGGTTAGAAAAATACATTAAATTAAATAGCGATCTGAGGGCAAAATCTACGAACGCTTTCGATAAAGATTTTTACAAGGGCATGTCGAATATGGTTTTCGGAAAACTTATGGAATCTGTACGCAAATACAGAAATATCGTGTTGATAAAGAAATGGAAATCTGCTGAAAAATATATTAGTCAACCAAATTTCAAAAAAGCTACGATTTTCAATGAGAATCTGGTCGCAATTGAACTGAACAAATTATCTGTGAAATTTGATAAACCGATCTACGTTGGCATGGCAGTCCTTGACATTTCAAAAACAGTCATGTATAGTTTTCTTTATGATTACATCAGAGAAAATGTGGAGCCCTTATTTAATGTCACAGTATGTTACACGGACACGGACAGTTTTATTTTTAAATTCTCTCCAAAACATCCCGAACGCGTCTCGAGTATTTATGAAATTATAAAACGGGATGCAAATAAAATTTTTGACACTTCAGATTACGCCGCAGATAACCCTTTCGGAATACCTTTGGTTAATAAGAAAGTTATCGGTAAATTTAAAGACGAACTGTGCGGACAGATAATAACTGAGTTCATTGGAATTAGAGCTAAAGTTTACACTATCAGAGTGGGAAAAGAAGTAAAATTTAAAAAATTGAAGGGCGTAGGTCGTTCGGGAATTAAAAAAATAACTTTTCAGGATTATTATGACTGTTTGTTTGATAATAAAAAATTAATGTCAAAATTCAATAGCATTAGGTCAATAAATCATCAATTATTAACCGTTAGCATAAATAAAACTGCCTTAGATGCTCAAGATGACAAACGACATTACGATCTTGTAACGGACATTCATTCGTTGCCGTTGGGACATTATAAATTAAAATGAAATTGTATGTAATTTTGTAATTATGTATTAAAATTAAATTATATGTAATTAGTAATTATATTGTGTGTTAATAAAGCATTTTGTAACATACATCCGTAAGTAAAACGTATTTTTTATTTTTAGAATTTTATTTAAGACGTTTTACAATTAGACAGTCATCGTTTTCGTCCGCCTCCGCTCGCGGAAATGCGCACGCCCCGAGGACCCATTTTTTCGAAATTGCCGCCGCCCTCGCGCGCGCCATCCTTTTTACAGAAACCCACCGACGCGACGCGACGTCTCCGAGATGGACGCCGGCGATCGTCCTTTCGCAATTCGTCAGCAGATGGACACCGCCGGTCGCAACCAACATCGCATCCGTGTTCGACGAAAAAAAAAACGAGATCCTTCGCCGCGCGTCGTTATTATTACACATCTCGAACCGATACGAGCAACAGCCGCAACGGCCGAGCGGCTTAGGTGGACGCCTCACGAACGCAGAGGAACCGGTTCGAATCTCTCTCCGGACGGAGGAAAAAAATTGACGCAACCAGCATCGCATCCGTGTTCGACGAAAAAAAATATAAGGACATCATTCGCCGCGCGCGTCGTTAATATTACACATCTCGAACGAATACGAACAACTGCCTCGACGGCCGAGCGGCTTAGGTGGACGCCTCACGAACGCCGAGGAACGGGGTTCGAATCTCTCTCAGGACGGAGGAAAAAATTCCGCAGCGAAGCGCCGGTGGCGACAGCCGGCGGACAATTTCCGAACTAACGCTCCGACGACGCAACGCCACCGCCATCTGGCGGACAATTTCCGAACTAACGCTCAGACGGTGCAACGCCACCGCCATCTGGCGGACAATTTCCGAACTAACGCTCAGACGGCGCAACGCCACCGCCATCTGGCGGGCAATTTCCGAACTAACGAAAATAGCAGCAGCGCCGCAGGCATCTGGCGGACGGACGCCCGAACTACGTTGTCTCCGTCTCTCTCTCTCTGGAGCTCCATCTCACTCTTTACCACGGGCTCAGATGAGGCAGAAAACTCGGCCGGAAGTCAATGCATTTCAAATGGGGAAAAAAGGGTGTGGTCTGTTTTTTATATCTACTCACACGCTCAAATGATTTGTCACACCAGCACTAATTAACTTCATCTACCACATCAACATTTTTTTTTGCATAATACTGAAGATCTGGAAGAATAGCTCGATTATATTGTTCCTGATTTTTGTTTCTTATGTGTTTTGTGTTATGTTCGTTTGTAAGTTATTTCATTGCGATCCAATCATATGATATCATATCACATGTTGAACATGCTTTATGAATAATCTCTTGCTTTTCATCCCCAAATGTCAATACTAGACGAGCACATAAGTCAAAATCGTAGGGTTTTGTTTTAAATCAACTTCTACAGCCAGTAAAATCAGAAAGCCCAAAAAAAATTTTAATGCGCTTTCTTCGTTTTGGTCTCTCTACGTAATTTGTGAAATGAAGTTTTTAGTTTGGTTCCGTCTTGGTTAAGGTTGCCGACATACCTAACGCAATTTAATTATCTTCCATTTGTCCTAGTTTTCTTAATTGTAACAGTTAAGTATTTAATATCATGTTTCTCTCGCGAGCTGAAATGTACAGCGTTTAAACTAAATATCTCGTTCAATAAAATTTGCCAGAGTCACCCGCGATTCCATCTATTTTTTTAAATTAAAATAAAACTCATTTGATTCAGCATTTCGCCTGTATTTGTTAAACCCCGAACTCATTTCGTTACACGTAAACGTTTTATTTAACTGCGGGAAAATTTCGTGTGTTTCTCACAGTAATAAAAGAATTGCTGAGATAAAAGTTTAAATGGAGTGCGTTTTACGAGCTTTTCGTTGGGAAACGGGGATAGAATGCATTGTACACAAGTTGTTCAGCTATAAAGTGAACAAACGCTCATAACTTTTTTTTATAACGCAAAGCTATGATGATTAAATGGATGTATTTTTAGTGACGGTGTAATTAATTACGGGAACATTTCAGGAGTAGAATAAAACAAGTACGTTTGTTGGAAGTTCGTGTATAAATTAATTATCAACGAGTATAAGAGTGAGAGGTCTTCAGTGCAAATATATAACGCGTGATCAATACCTTTTCTAATAAAGTGACCTATAGAAAGAAATTGTGTGTCTTTGATTAATTTATTTTTTCAAGTGTCATTTCAATTATTTATAACTGTCAGTGTTAGTAAGTTTAATTTATTAACAGAAATCTTTGTTCGTAAGAGTTTATTGTTGCATTGTAAACAGTTAAATAACAGTCCAATAATCCTAGCGAATGTTATTAAGAATTTAAAACGCAAAATTCGCAAAGAACGGCGGACATTTTACATTTTACATGCACCAATACCTCGTTGTATACATTTGACGTTATCTTTATAAACGTAACATTTATTCCAATACATTTTATTACATTAATTAATTCAAAAATATAGCAATTTAACTGAAGCATCATAACAAAATTCATGCACCGAACGTAACCTTAAAACTTGTCGTTGCTACGAGCTGCGGCTGCGTATATGCTCTTGACGCGTGCGTTCTTTTTAAGTGGGAAATGTGAACTTGGGATTTGATATCCAAATTTGTAAAAAAATATGCAATACATAAAAACAGCAGTTAGATTTTATATAGGAATGCAATATAAATAATTCAAAATAATGAACTAATCAAGGACACACGGTTTTATTTACCTGGGTCTTTTGATTAGGAAAGATATTGATCACTCGTTATTATGTATGCTTACGTACATTATATACAAAGTGTTTAGAAAGTACTGCAAATTTGCAAGTTTTTTCTTTTCTGAGAAAGAAAGAATAAATAAAGCAAATTATTGATGTATAAAAGGAAAGAAAAGTTTAGGAATAATGGATATTGACTCATAACATCTCTGATCATGCTGAAGTTTTACACAAAAGAGTCATTCCATGCCAAGTCAACCAATAAAAAAATAATTTTGGATTTTAGGTTTTACAAAATGTGTGACATTTGGTAATTGTGTTCTATCCTTCAAAGTGATGAAAAATACAAAGTATCATTTTTTTTGTACTTTTGGTTTCAGAGTTATAAATTTTTGAAAACTGAAAAATCGGTTGATATTTAGCACATTTTAAAACATTTAAACGTCCGTAAATCTGAAACTATTAGTCCTAGAAAGCTCAAACGTGCACCATTCTTTTTAGAATTCTAAGAGCTTTAATTTGATGTGTCACTTGACTACATTAGCCCATTTATAAAATTTTTCAAAAATAAAAAAAGTTTTTTAGCAGAATTTCAAAATCGAAATTTTTTATTTTTTTTTTTTAATATATGTTCAATGTGCTTCTTATTAGAATGTACGTGTTAAATTTCATTATGGTATTCCAATGGAATCATGTTTTAAAAAAATATTTTGTACTGTAATACACACAAAAACAAAATGTGTGTTAAAATAAACTATAGTCTGTTCAAGATAAGAAGGTAACAGATGTCGCTGCGTTCGAAAGTAAACACACACAGCTAAAAATATAAAACGCGCGAAATTTTAAGAAGGAATTAAATGATCGTAGCTATTCAAAATTGTTAAACCGAATTAACACCAAATGAAACGATAGAAAATAGTCTCCATTAGCATAAGCGCTTAAGCGGCCTATTGAACGTACTTTATATCGATAGAGCCGTTTGAAAGTAAGACAACAACCTACTTTTCCTATGTAATATTGTCTCGTGCTTTAACCAATCACGATAAAGGTCAAAGGCTGCCTATGCTTTCTTTCGCTACCTTCTTATCTTGAACAGACTTATACAATAAACGGGATTGATTTAAGCAAAGTAAATTTTATTTTTAAAAAGTGAAATTTAGTGGATCTTCGTTGTGGTATTCTAATGTAATCTTAAAATATAATAAGTAATAATATTTATAATAATAATAATTAATTAACTTTACTGTACGGTACCAATACCAACGGTGCGTGTTTGTGTGAAGCTGCCAAGTGTTTACTTATCACTATTATGAAATCAGGAAGTGATATTATAATTTTATGAATATAATGCTTGTTTCTTCTTTAATAAAATTTGAGAAGCTTTGGACATCTCTTCAGCAGATAATCTATAAATCCTGCCAGTTTCAGTGATAGGGTTAATGTTACAAATAATAAAGTTTTGTGGCACTGTTAAAATATCTGGTCTTCTCGGGTAAGCAAAAGAAGGGGCTGGTCCATAAGGATGGAGAAACGCTACACGAACTTCTTTTTCAAAAAAAAGTTTTGATAAAACACATGCTACCCACCAGTTTCTGTCATATGCACAAGCGACAAATCCATTTATCTCTTCAAATAGCACATCATTTGCATCTGGAACCACTTGAAATTATGAACATCTGATTTTTCAGAGTCGGACACAATTTTTGTCATAATTCTTGTTTTGCTGACAGGAATAAAAGCGTGATAGCTCTGGGTTCCAGTGATAGTTATAGCTTCATCAAATCTATTTCTCAAGATTTTCTCTTCTTGTAGATATTCATCATTTGTAACATAAAAAAATATTACGGAAGAAATGTTTTCTTTTCCCCATTGATATAACTGGAGGGGAGTCAAAATCTGTTTATTTACAGGGTTCTGAAGGCTTGCTTTGGTTGCGTGTCTTTTCACCGTACCTCCTATCCCGTCACATACTCCCATGCGATGTTGCAAAAAAATGCCATTCTGCCTCTATTCCATCAAAATCCTCATTATGATGACAAGAGTTAGAAAAATTCTTTCGATTCTTATATTGGGCAGCTGAGCCATCACTGAAATAGTATATTTTCTTCAAATTTCTTCAAATTCAAAGTCTTGCTTAATAAATTCAATTAACTTTTTTTGAAATACATGAACAAGTACTGTGTTATGGATCAAACAATCTGAGATAAATACAAAACTCTTGTAGGTCAAAACATCTGCGTTGTCATTGTTTTCGTTTTTTTTCTTGTAATAAACTACACATGGATGGACTGTAGCCGATGAGTTATTCCAATGAAACCCTTGAGCTTCATCCTGAACCACAAACGAAAAATTTTCTGAAAAATCACACTGCATAATCACTTCATTTTCACTTAAATCAGATTTCTTTTCAGAAAAAAACCTAGATTGTTGTTTGGCAACATAATCATGCCTTTTTAGGTGAACAAGCTGTTTAGAAAATTCCTGTACAAAGTCCTCAGTTGATTTAGTTATTGTCTCAAATGTACAGCGATCGACAGTAATCCATTGTTTATACGTTATATTTTCAACCATATCATCTTCAAAAGTTGTAAGCAGAGCATCTTTGAACGTGCTAACCTTTGGACAGTAATCGCAATCATTCAAAAAACATGACTGATTTGGCGGGTTGCACATTATCTTTGGGAGGCATTCTTTGTAGGTTTTTAATGGTTGGTCATTCCCTAAAAGTGTAACTTTGTTTAAATTTGCTCCAGCTATCATCAATTTAATATTTTGATGTACTGTGCAAACACATACAGCATGTGTACCGCTTGCCCCAGCTATTATACAATTTTTGGGTTTTAACTCAACAAATTTTGAAAATCCTAATATATCATTTGGTGTATTTGATTTAAACAACTGATATGCTTCACGTAAATTTACTAAAATCAGCCTTTTCTGAACATGTATAGGTTTACCTTCACAGTTCTTTCCCACGGACACATAATCTTTCTTGCCAGGCATAAGTCTACTAATTTCATCACTGCAGTAAAATTCTTTTACTAAAAGAGCTGTGTTTTGTGGAAGTGGTCTACCGTGCTTGGGATTTGGAATAGACAGTATTCCTTTTTCTTCCACTAACATTTTTGATTTTCTTGCTAAATAGTTACTAACACCAAATTCGCTTTCAATTCGTGCACATGACCAACTTTTTGGTAAAGATGTTAATATAAGAAACTTTTCATTTTTATTTGCATTTTTAAATTTATCTTTGAACTGGTCAATAATTTCTGATTCTGTATCTTCACAATGGCAAACTTTTTTTTTTTAAATCGACTTTTCCTTGAAAATAGGTTTCACTTAGTTTGTACGTTATTTTTTCAAATTTTTCTTCACAATATTTGTTTGAATTGGCACATTTCCTTTTTACCACCGGCGACTCTCCTAATGAAGTTAAAGAAGCATTTAATTGTTTAAAGCCGTCATCAAGATCCATAAAAACTATGTCATCTTCATTCTGTTTACTAATACTTGGTGGTTTTGAATTGTCTTGTTCTTCGGAACTTTCCTCCTGTGTAGTTTGTCTTTCTCTGCCCAGGTTCACTCTACATGATGTACAAATTTTCATACTTTCTTTAATATCGTAATGCTTTAAATCTATCATCCACGAGCTGATTCTCCTTAGGTCTTTATTTACCCAATGAGATTTTTTTTTAATGGATTGCAACAAAAAGTAGACCACTTTTTGGCCATTTTTTATGTAGTTAAAACACTCACTATTTTTAACTTATATGTCAGAAAGAAGAAAATAATGTGACTAGTTTGATATGATAATTTAACTCAAGTGTTTTTAAAATCTGGCGTCGAAGTTAGCCAGGACAAAGTATTGAACGCATCACAAATTTTGAAACCTCTGACACTAGCAGTTGCTTAGTTTTGAAAATAAAATTGGATTTCTCTTCGAATGAAATGGTTTTTCTTCATTTTGATATTTTGATAGTTCACAATGAAATGTTCAAGATCAACTTCGACGTCAGATTTTAAAAAACAGCCGTTATAAATAAATTTGTCTTGCTTTGTCAATTGCAATTCATTATGCGCTGCAATAAATAATTATTTTTTAAAACATGACTCCATTGGAATACCACCATGAAATTTAGCACATACATTCCAATAAAAAGGACATTGAATATATATTTTTTTCAAAAAAATTAAAAATTTTGATTTTGAGATTTTGCTAAAAACTTTTTTTTATTTTTGAAAAATTTTATAATTGGGCTAATATAGTCAAATGACATATCAAATTAAAGCTCTTGGAATTCTAAAAAGAATGGTGCACGTTTGAGCTTCCTAGGACTAATAGTTTCAGATTTACGGATGTTTAAATGTTTCAAAGCGTGCTAAATATCAACCGATTTGTCAGTTTTCAAAAATTTATAACTCAGAAACCAAAAGTACAAAAAAAATGAAACTTAGTATTTTTCATTCTTACTAATAGTATTACTTATATAAAAAAAATTATTGATTTCTGAGACTTCAAGTTCCAGACCACTGGTTGACTTGGCATGGAATGACCCAAAAATGTTATATGATATACAAATTGTTTAAACGACGTAGTACCGTGCCGCTCTAGTTGCAATTCTAAGTCGTAACGATTTTTATAGACACTCAAGATATTTCCTGAAGACGTTTATGTCCCCGAATTGAGTTTACAAGGGGAAAAAAATATTTTTAATTTTACAAAATACATATGCCGAAGAAATTTTTTAAAATTTTAGTTTAAAATGTTGATTTGTTTTAGTTTTTTCGATTTTAAGAACGTACTATATTAATGTTGAAGTTTTAATTACAGATAGGTTCATTATGCAATTTTTTTCTCTTTGGCATTTTTTTGTAAAATTAAAAATAAAATTTTTTACCTTCTTGTAAACTCATCCGCATCGGGTTGAAAACACTTAATAGTAATTTAATGTGACTTCACCACATATTTAATAAACGTCTTCATAATTTGCGAACAACATCTCCAAACTTTGCACAATCCAAATTAACTATGTAATTTCGAATCTAGTTGAATGCACTAATAACCAGAGTATGGCAAGGTCTGCATTTGATCTTCTGAGTGGGACTGCACGAGAAGCAGTGTCAAATCTTTTGGCGAGACGGAAACGTAGCGTAATTATAGCGTAACGTAAACGCGGGAGAGCGGTCGATACTGCTGAAAGAGCGAACTGAACCGGTGAGAGCTGAAATTCACGCGGTCGGTATCTGATAATTGGTTGTGGCGTTATATCGACTTGTGATATGATCACTTCGACGTGGAACTGCGTGGAATATCACAATTAAACGCTCCGGTAAATAGATTGCGACTTGCGTCCAATCAAGTCGAGAATTTGATCAGTAAATTACGATCTCGGTTTTCTATTGTTGGTCATTTGCTAGAGGAACTGCAAAATATTAACAGAATAAAATTAATTGGTTGCTCAATGCTGTAAGCGTACGTAGTTTTTAGTTTATCCTTTTAATTTAAACATTCAAGAAAGTTTTTTTTTTCTGAGGAAAACGACGTCTAGAGTCAATCAAATTGGGGCTTCGTCAGCAGAAGAGTAACTCGAGATCATCGATAAGTCGATAGATCGATAAGTCAAAGAACTTTTATTTAGCTATTTCCTTCTAACTTTCGTGAAACAGCTTTGCGGCTTTTGTCATGTCACGTCATTTCATCGTATAGTTTTTTTTTTAACTCAGATCTATACGATCGGCATAGAGTAAATCTAGTTGATCTAGCTGATTTGAATTGTCACAATTTGGCGTATGTTATAATGACATCAAATTAAATTTGTCCAATTTAACATAAGACAACTTACTAGCTTAAAATCACGGCGTACTGCGATAACAAATAGATAAGGAATAAATAATAATTATCATTCACATTTTAAACAATTTATATGGTAAACTGCACGTTTTAAGCAAGGACTATAATCGTTACACGACAATAACAAAATACAATCGTTACTTACACCATTGAGAAGGCCCTGAGTAGATTGGAATGGTTAGGTTGCTTCATGGAACGGTCATGATGAATCCTCTCACCGTCTGGTTCTAGTGTGTTCAGTGCGCTTTAACTATACAAGCTGTTACAAATTCGAGGTTCACCATTGGAATCTCGGAAACGGTAAGAGATACGAAGTCGGTTAAATTAGGGCAACGTTGCGTATTTTGGTGCTGAACAATAATCCGTTCTGAACAATTTTCTACGATTTATAATTTTGAAATATTTGAAATATATTGAAATATTTCCAAAAAACAAAAAAAAAACATAATTTCCTTTTTTATTTAAAACAAATTAATTTAAATTTACCTTTTAGTACACTTGTTACGAACTCAGTTACACACCGTGTTTCAATAATTTAACTGCCGCAATTTGTATATTTTTGTAATATATCTTTTATAATGAAAAGTTTAGATCACGACATCCTGTGATCACTTTCTGACCTAACATTGCAGTGGGATTGATAAATTGAAGCCAGTTTGCTACGTAATAAGTCATCCCATGCAAGGCGGCCATGCGTGCTTGTCAAGCATAATGAAAGTTTTAAAGAATTTTGTTGCAAGTCGGTTTTGATTGCAGAGGATTCCTCAAGCAGCCTCTGACTTATTATGTAGCAAACTGGCTTCAATTTGTCAATCCTACTACCATGGCCGACTCCATTAATAAGCTAACGCTTATATGGCCGTTTCAATCGGCGGTTTTTCATTGTTGAAATTGTTCCAGAAAATTTACAGATTCATACGGTGACTAGTGACCTCTGTGGCGAAAATTTTTAGTTCAGTGAGCTGTCAAATGTGTAAAATAACTTTAGATAATTAAACTTTATTATAATAATAATATAAAACTTCAACTTGATTATTCAGATACAAAGAATCGATAATGCACTCTTCTCGAATTGTAAGTTAGGAATGCCTCTTCGTTCCCGATAGCCCGTCACCAATACCCCGTCCGCCGTCTTATAAACACCATAAATAATACGGCTCATATCAACGATGACATCACTAGCGGGTTCGGGCCTTCGTATATTGTTAAATCCTTTACACGGCCTTTCCTGACAAAACTAGAGCGTCCTCGATCTAGGTAAATAAAAAAAAGATTACGCACTTATAAACAACAAACCAAGTAACACTAGACCTAACGTAAATATGAAAAAGGAGAGAAAAAGAATCTAACTCATAATAATAATGAAATTACGAATTTCTTGAAGAGAAAAAAAATATTTAATTATTCTCTCCATCCGTTTGCCACTCGCTTCAACCCCAGACACCAAGATCCTGGGATGTCGGCAACAGAGAAAGAGAAAAAATATAAGTACATAATTCACCATCATAAAGGTTTTTTTTTTTTTTTAACATGGTCACTGTTAAGTCCCCGTAGGGTCACAGAACAGAAATGTTACTGATATATCCCTTGCAAGCATAGTCACCGTAAAGACCTCGTAGGTCACAGAACAGACAAATGCTACTGTTAGATCTTTTGCAAACATAGTCACCGTCAAGACCTCGTAGGGTCACAGAACAGACACTTGCAAACATAGTCACCGTCTAGACCTCGTAGAGTCACAGAACAGACACTTGCAAACATAGTCACCGTCTAGACCTCGTAGGGTCACAGAACAGACACTTGCAAATATAGTCACCGTCTAGACCTCGTAGGGTCACAGAACAGACACTTGCAAACATAGTCACCGTCTAGACCTCGTAGGGTCACAGAACAGACACTTGCAAACATAGTCACCGTCTAGACCTCGTAGGGTCACAGAACAGACACTTGCAAACATAGTCACCGTCTAGACCTCGTAGGGTCACAGAACAGACACTTGCAAACATAGTCACCGTCTAGACCTCGTAGGGTCACAGAACAGACACTTGCAAATATAGTCACCGTCTAGACCTCGTAGGGTCACAGAACAGACACTTGCAAACATAGTCACCGTCAAGACCTCGTAGGGTCACAGAACAGACACTTGCAGGGTATAGTCACAGGCACAGTCAGGTATACCGACAAGCCAAGACACATACCTAGGTTTGACGTAGTCAGCGGATTGGGGTTTCACTTACCACATCGGTTATTAAGTTTTTGATATCCGGATCCATGGCTTTATATTTTCCACTCCGGCCACACCCAGATATGGTATCTGTGATTGTTTACTACCTTATTAGCTCAACAATGGTTTCTCGCAATTCGGCCACGTCTACCAAGTGTTCCAAACTGGGTTCTTCAACGTCCCGAGAACCCATCAGTGCTTCGCTTGGTGTCACCCACAATTCCTCATGTATCATTCCATTCTGCAGTCATGCACCTAGCGACCATTGCCTTGACAATCGTACGATTACAGTGTTTAACTTGGGCATTCCCACTGGGTAATTCTACAACAGCGAGGTGGTGAGTCATGCCTACTTTCCGCGCAAACTTTTTTTTTTTTTTTAATGCCATCAAGGCAGATCAGGGCTTGAGTGATTTATAAAAGTAACATAAACTTGTCTGGCACAAACGTGACTAATTTCGTAACATCCTGTATTATACGCAAACGTTATTTTAGTTTGTTTGCAGTTTTGGTCGATAAAAGAGCATTCGTTACCTTGGTCAACATAAGTCATGTGTTATTGTTCGTTAACATTAATTTGTTTGTAAAATGTATGGTTTGAGTTCTTAATACAAACGAGATTGACGTAGTAATCAAGAGCCCGCTGTTGTTTATTATGTTTTGGTCTTGGGGTGTTTAAAAAAATATTTTGGGCATTAATTGCGCTCGTGGCTGCATGCATAGCAGCCGAAATTTATGAGCGGCTATTGACAACAAGCATCGCGTCGTCTGCGACAAGAATTCAGGCGGCGCACATACAAAAGTATTTATTTCAGTTAAATAAAATAAGCTTAAGTAAAGCACATCATTGTTTCATATATCCTACTTTTTTATTTAAATTTTTTTTTTTTGTCTGGTTTTACCTTAAACGTAATATTGAATGACAATATCAGTTTTAATACCAATCTGTAATTTTATAAATTTCATTTGAGAAAACTATTTGAATTGAAGAGAATTTACTTTCAAATAAAATAATCGAGGAGATGTTGGGTTCTTTTTATAAGATTACCTACAGATAAACCTACATGTATCAATTATATTTTGTTGACATAAATATTTAATTTTTTAAACGGAGGAAATAAATTGAAGAATAAATATATTTTTCCTTTCAAGCTTTACTTTTTATAATTTACTTTTTTTTTTTAGAATAAGATTTTAAGAGCTTTGCTAATACTGATGGATTATTAATGCCTGCAGTTTCTAAAATATAAATATAATTAATTGCGCCCATTATTAAATTTACCTTATCTTGAATCGAAAATAAATTTTAATGAATTTATTAAAACCAACTTTTGAAATGAATAATCATATAAATCATCTGCGTCACATGATTTGTAGTTGATCATTTGTAAAAGCTTAGCACAAATGTCTCGTTTTGGTGCAAACGTTTCCAACAATAAACATTTCCATTCAACCCATGAATGGATTCCTGTTTCCATACTTTTGAACTAAGTTTCCGCGGAGCTTCGTAATTTCGTTAAGGCAAAATGAACGGTTGTTTGTTTTATTAAATTTCTATTGGCATCAACAAGTCGTCAATGAGTTGCAAGGACATATGGGTCCGTAACGTATGCCGTCGCGACCATATGTACCTCCATCATCAAACTAACGCGATCCACATCGTTTAACTGTATTTTTAGTTTACGTATAAGGGCTAATTTGCGAACTACATATTCCTTCGATTGTGGCTTACAGAATATAAGTTCCTGCAATAATCTGTGTAGATCGCGTTTGGGATAAAATTTTCCTGAAGCACGGCGCTCCATTCTGCCCACGTAAACAACCGTATTGGGAGCCCCCTAAACCATACTTCAGCGGTGCCCTTTAATTTTGCTAAAGCTAAATGAGACGTTGTTTTATCATCCCACCCGTGTATCAGAGCAAACTCATTAACAGAGTTTAACCACTCATTCACATCATGTATTACAAGATTGAACTCAAAAATAATGTTTGTAGCCACAGAAACATTACTTACGCCAGATATCCTTCTCTCGACCAACCTTTCAATCCCGGGTACCATTGCAGTGCCAAATTGCGATACGCTATCAGCCAAAACAACTGCAGACGCAGCCGGGAGGGCGTCCCCCTTTTTCGTGATCGGCTCCTATCACTATCCTTGGAGTTGCCGTCTCCCTGCGAGGGCTCGCTCCGGGATGAACGAAAACGTTGACGCCGTCGTCCACGCGTTCGGCCATCCAATTCATCAAACTTTTTTCGCTCGTCGGATGTCTGCGGCGCGGTGCAGTTTTCCATATGCCACTGCCGATACATTGCAATAATTGCGGTTAACAAGGCACAGGACACTATCCCACTTCTGATGTAAAATAACTTTAGATAATTAAACTTTATTATAATAATAATATAAAACTTCAACTTGATTATTCAGATACAAAGAATCGATAATGCACTCTTCTCGAATTGTAAGTTAGGAATGCCTCTTCGTTCCCGATAGCCCGTCACCAATACCCCGTCCGCCGTCTTATAAACACCATAAATAATACGGCTCATATCAACGATGACATCACTAGCGGGTTCGGGCCTTCGTATATTGTTAAATCCTTTACAAATGTAACAGTTTCAGAATTTTTCTGCTTGTAAGTTTAAATTCGAACATGTTTCTTCAAAAAAATCTGTTTTCTCTCTACTTGTATTATCGAGAACAGGTTTCTCTACTGTCTTTTGTGATTGTCACAAGCAAAAATTGTATTTTGTTGGAGTACAGGACAAAGAATTTCAGATACCTAGTTGTGCACAGGTTTTTTTATTTTCCAAGAGAAGTAACATTTCAGGAATAATATCTGTTAATTGTTTAATAATTCCGACAAATTTATTACTAGGATAGTTTAAACTTCCTCTGTCCTGAATCATACTAAGTTTCATCAAGGAATCAGATAAGAAAGAAGAGGTTCTACGCAACTATTGCAGTGAAATTTGTCATCTCTATTTTTAATTATGTAACCAGCTAAGAATGCCACAGAAGCAAAGTAAATATTGCCATCAGGTAATATTTTTAAAGATACGTTTTGAACTTGAAGTTTTAAAATATGAGATAACTCTTTCTTAACTTTTTGTTCTTCTGTAGGTACTGGTTTGAAATTTGCCTGACTCGTGTAATCTATATTATCAGTAATATCAGCAGATGTTAAAATTTTGACGAATCCACAACGTAAAATTTGCTGAAGTGCATATTCTGCCGCTCTGACTTCATGTCATGTCATTTGAACCCCTTCTAAGACGAACATGAGAAAATATGGGCTCCACTGCATCTGAACTATGAATTAATATGTCATTACATAATAAAATCTGATTTGTTGCAAAAGAAATTTAATACAGAGGTTGTAAATTGTAAACCAAGGGCCGTTTCTGTAGAGAGTCCTTGAATATCTGGATTTGCTGAACTTTTTTGGATATCATCAATGTAATGTTGCAATGCGACTTCTAACCAATATAATCTTTCATCTGTAACATCAATTTATGGTGCAACACTGCTGTTCAAAGAATGAATATATTAGTTTATACAATTTCATACATTCTTGTACAATTATCTGTGCTGTATACATCGAAATTGATAACTATGAATAGTACGATTGTTGAAACAAGTGAACGTGGCAAAGAAATTCTAATTGTAGATGGTGGCAAATTTACATTTGCAAAAGTGTTGAAAACTGAAGAAACGTTTTGGAGGTGTTATATACGAACATGTAAAGCAAAAGTATGGACCGTGGGTCCTGAAAAACTCATATCAAGATGTGAATTACAACATACGCAGCAGAGCCGTGCGAGTATTTACTGTTACAAATACAAGTTAATTACAAGCACAAGCACTTTTGGACTCGTACTTGTGCTTAAGCACAATTAATTACAATTGTGCTTAGTACTTGTACTTGTATTTATACTTGTGCTTATTACCGCAAGTACACTTCACAGCTGTGCGTATACTTATGGTTATACGTACATTCGTACAAGTATTAAAATGTTAATGTTAACATTTACAAAATAACGCAAGATAAATAAAAATGAGATTGTCCAAAGTTGCAATTAGTTTTAGAATATAATGAGATTGTTTTTCCATAGTTAGGTACTTGCAATTAGTTTTAGAATCAATGCACATAATATATCTATCGCTGAGTTATTTTTATTTTCCGCATATTCCTTGATGATGCGATACGTATATCTACATATCTAGAGAGACGCGGCCTATCTGCGCGACAAAATATTGATGCTTCTAGTCTGGCCGGCAGCGAGTCGTTCCCCCACTAATAAGTATTTATAAGCACGAGTCCAAATACAAATACTTTTGGATTTGTGCTTGTATTTAAGTGTAATTAAGCACTATTGTACTTGTGCTTGTGCTTGTTGTATTTATAAGTAGTACTTGGCACAGCTCTGATACGCAGTCCAAAAATACGAAGGCACTAAACAGGCAAATAGGATTGTATATAAAATATACAGTGACCGCCAAAAAGTTCGCACTATATGGGAGTATTGTGTTACAAATAATGAAATCGGAAAATGGTAAAACTATACCTTTGGTTTGTCATTTTTAGAGCTTAATGAAGTGTCAGACTGTTTTACTTTAGATCTAATGAGTATCCAGCCCAACGATAGAAGAGTAGCCAAATTTTCAGATTATTTAGTTGAAAATTATACAGCTGAAGAAGCTATATTTCGTCCTAAAATTTGGGCTAGTTGCACTAGTTCAATCACAAGAACAACTAATTGCTGGGAATCTTTCCATTCAAAATTTAATGAGTGTTTTTATAAAACGCATCCATAGTTATTTATTTTTATTAACGTTTTAATACACTTTCAAACCGAGACATATATTAAACTAAAAGGTATCCAAAAACCTGTGCGCTGTAGGGATCCTAAAACAAAAAGAAGACAAACATTCTTAGATCAAAAAATTGCGGACTACTTTGTGAATAAAATAGACATACTACAATTTGTTAAATGTCCATAATGTGAATAAACTTATTTGAAAAGAACTATGTGTGTTTTTATTTTACATCTTTAATTTGAACTTCGAGAATGTAAACATGATTTCTGGCGTCGGGTTTAAGATGCAGATACATCGTGCCGAATTCATGGTCACCCAAAAGCTCTAATCCGAGGTCTAGTGCCGAATTCACGTGTCGGGATTAAGATACAGGTATATGGTGCCGAATTCATGGCCACCCCTTATTCATCTAGAGAGGTATAATATTATGTGGGATCAATGACAAATATTTAAAAACAAAAAAGTTTTTGTCAATACATACATACACATTTTGCATATTTTAAAAGTAATCTAAATGTGTAAAATGGTCGGTAATTATTCTAATAGAGAGTATTATGTTATATGCTAATGACATTAGGGATTAGTAATAATCGAGCAGGGCAAGCGGCGCGTTTACTACTGAACGTTATTCTCAACGGCGGCGACTGCCAGACGTTAACCTGTTTAAAAGATTAGAGGATCAAAGTGTTGCGGTTCACGACGATAAATGCTGGTCGTCAGCACCTGATAGGATAGGAAACAGAGTTCTAATAAAGAATATGCCACAAACGCTAATCGTTTTCTGTGGCATAAATATACTATCGCGGCCTTAAAATTTCGCACGACTCCATTTTCCGCTGTAAATAAGACTTTCTTTAACGCCTTGTCAAAAATAATCATTTTAAACATCAGATTTCAAATGTAATGCTAAAGTTGTAGCATTACATTGCCAAATTACGTGCTTTTTGAAGGAGAGAAGGGTTTTGCAATCGCATAATTAGAAGATGGTTGGTCGCTACTTTTTTGCTTGTTATTTCAGTTTTATTACTTTAAACTAAAAAATAGTAAAGGAGACTGTGGTTTAAGAAATAATCGAAATTAATCTCCACCCCAATATGCGTAGATACGTATTTCGTTTTATGAAAGCTTATTAAAATAGTGTTTCACGAGAGTCTAGATACACTGGGTGTTCCATTTGAAAATTTTGAGAAAAATTATCTTTCGCAAAACTCAACGCCCTGTACAAATAATAACTGATAGACCGAAGCTGTTTCAAAATTTCTGTAGAAAATAGATATTGTATTGAGTACCTACAAAAATTCAAGGCGAAATGTAAATAAATGACAAAGATATAAGCACTCATATTATGGCAATTTTTTACACTTAAACATCAATATCTTACAAACTCTTAAGTAAAACTTCCTAAATTTTTGGTTATTACCTATTCGTTATGCGTACTTTCGAAATATGTAAAAATATACTGGGTGTTCCATTTAAAAAAATATAACTTTGGTATGGCTCTCAGTTACTGAACACTCTGTATAGCCAAAAATAATTTTATGAAGTAAAGCTGACTGAGTTACATCTTAGCTTATTTTTAGTCAACACCAAACAAGATCAACAATTCCACCTTTGCAAAACAGTTTCTTGACAATAATCATACCTACTCAGATAAAATTGATGTATTACATAAATGTAACAAAGGATATAAACTTAATCTACTAGAATCTTTAGAAATTCAAAAAGCAAATCAAAACCCCGAATTTTCCGTACTGAACGAACAACTTGACCTGATATTTCCGCCTCTCCTCGCCACTGTGCTACTTAGAATAAGCCGCTATTTATGACTTACTCTTAATATTTAAGCAAAAGTAAACGTAAATTATAGTTAGTTTGAAAATGACAATGTTATGTCGCAACTAGTCACGACTCAATAAAATTAGTGGAATAACAAAGTATAAGTGTTTTAAAACAGTGGTAAACTTGCTCTCGTTAGTGTGCGCATGAGCATGTAAGTAAGGAATAAAAGTTTTAAATAAAATGGCAAGTTACGCAGTAGCTTATGAGTTCAACCAAAGCAGCAGTGACAGTGACGAAGAACCTTTTAACATCAAAGAAATTAGTGATTTGGAATTATTCCAAAGAACGAGACTAACCAGGCAGACGTTTCAATATATTGTTGAATTATTGCGCCCACAATTAGATCGAAACACAGCTCAGGGCAGAAGAAGGAGACTTGATTTGCAACAAGAAATATATCTTCCACTTCAATTTTATGCTAGTGGAGGATATCAATGGCTAGTGGGAAGTAGCGCGAAGAATGTGTCACAACCAGCAGCATCAAGAATAATACAAAAAGTGACCAATGCATTTGTAAATATTTCCGGACAATTTATTAAGTTTCCTGAAAGGGGTGCGTACCAAGACATTAAAGAACAATTTTTTAATATTGGTCAACAATCAAGACATCGATGTGGATTTCCCAATGTAATTGGAGCCATTGATTGTTCTCATGTGCAACTGATAACACGACAGGAAAATCCAGAGCAATATGTTAATCGCCATTTTACACGTAGCATCAATACCCAAATGATATGTGGCCCTGATCTTCAAGTGTATAATGTGTTGGCAGCATATCCTGGAAGTAATCATGATGCTTACATATGGAGGAATAGTAATGTCAGAAACGCACTGCTGGACGGAAACTTGGTAGATGGGTGGTTATTAGGTAAGTAAGAAATATTTTTGGAAATTGTATGCTGTACATAAATTACATACTTATGTTGCAGGTGACTCCGGATATCCTTTGGAACCATGGTTAATGAACCCCCATACATCGGCCAATGACTGAAACTGAACATTTATATAATACAGTACGTATAGTAATACGAAATACTATAGAGAGGTGTTTTGGAACATTAAAATCACGATTTCGTTGTTTGAAAAAATGTCTAAACTATAGTCCAGTTGGAGTGTGTCACATAACAACAGCATGCCGTGCCCTTCACAATATATGTATACAGCATAATTTAGAGGTAGAAGACGATGCAGAGAATGATGAAAATGATTTAGATCCACATGAGGAGGGACAGAATTTGCAACATCCCAATGGACCAAATGTTCGTAACAATTTAGTTGAAACTTATTTTGCACGACACTAGGGAAAGTACATGCAATTGATAGTTATGCTAGAAATTAAATGGTAGAAATGAGGAAAAGATACAGGTAAATGAATATATATTAATACTTTTCCTTCTTTTCACATTTGTTGCTGTTTGAAAAGCAAAAGTGAGTAAATAAATATTTATATAATAACTTAATTATAGGTAGGAAGAATATTTTGCCTCCAAATGTAGGATTCCAAAGAGGCCACTGGGAATGTGCTGTGGTAGCATAGATACAAGGAGATTGGAATCACATTCTCGTCTTTTAAATACGAGTACCTCGAAGTCACTATTCACTAAATTGAAAAGATTCGCCGTCACTGCCAATGCTGCTTTGATTGATACAAATAAAATATTGAATAATGTATTGGAGCTTTTTGTAGTACCAGCACTTGCAATAAATACTAATTTATATCCATTTCTTGTTTCACATTAGACCACTATGCTAGCAAGAGTAGCTCTGTTTTTTGTGTTAGAAAGCATTTTTTTAATTTGAAACTTTTTAAATGAGTAGTAGGTACTTCTGCTTAATTTAATTTTTTTCTGTAAAACGTGTATAAAGGATTAAATAAACTGTGAGTTTTTTATATGTATCTCTGAACATACAACGTAAATGTTCAAACATTCATTAAAAAAAACTGCATTGCAGGATTTGGAACAGGAAGCAAGCTTCAACAAAACAAATGTGTCAGTTAAGAAATATCATGATTTAAATCCCGAAACCTTAAGAATTACTTTGTATGTATCTGATAATTGCTTAGCACATTATTTAAAACTTGAAGGAAGACATTTCGAACATTTATTATAATGTTTTTGTTATCAAAATAAATCTTAATATTACTTGTTTCACCATAGGTTTTGCTGGTACACCAAGATTGAACGTAGTAATATTTACATTGTATTTTCAAAGTTAAAACATACTGATGGTATTGTATTTTCTACATAGAAACATTACATTACAAAATTTATTTTTAAGTAGATTTTTTTTTATACAAGTATAAATAAATCAGTTATTTAGTTTGCAGTATTTTATTACAAAAAAAGAAATATTCTCATTAATAATAAACAAATAACAATTCTCATTAATAATAAACAAATAACAATTCTCATTAATAATAAACAAATACAATAATAATAACTAAATAAATATTCTCATTAATATAATACATAAAAATATTAATAATAAATAGATATCATTTTCGCTAATAATAAATGTCATATTCCTTCTCATTAATAAACGCTACTTACGCTAGTTACGCTATTTATTTCATTGAAACTTGCTCAAAAAAAGTCCGCTAAAGTGTTGCCATGGCAGCTTTAAGTACTAGGTCGCTAAATTTTTTTAGCGGATTCTAAGTGTTGCTATGACGATTGAGGTTGCTAAAGATACGTTTTTCGTTCTGAAAATAGTCCCCTAAGCAACCATTTTGCGGAGCGTGTACCAAAAAAAATATTAATACTTAAATTTATGATCGGTAGCAGTTTTATACAGCTTAAAAACTCTTCTATTTATTTATAATAGCAATGGTACCTACATACCTTACATTTGAACGTATATCTGCAATAAAATTTGCGGATTTGTAGGTGGAGACAATCGTATTGTGCAAGTCGAAGAAAGTGTTTTAATTAAACGAAAATATAGTGTAGTGCTTGCTAAATGAGTTTTCGGATTATTTGATACTATTGGAAAGAAAAGATTAGTCCAGTTCGTTCCTAATCGCAATTCTGATACATTTGACAAAGAGTCTTGTCTTGTCTTCAAATAGACGGAGGCCACTTTGAACAATTTTTATAACTAGTATTGTTTTTTGTTTCAGTTTATTTTTTTAATAAATAGTTTCCAACATAATGTAATATGTGCAAAACATAAAATGTTGTATTTCTTCTGAAAGCAACAGCTGAGCCTACATGTTTACATAAACTTTTATTATTAGTTTTTATCACTGAATCTGTATCCAAATTTACGGACATGCTTTACCAAACACCCTGTATAACAAACTCTTTTAACGGACACTTAAAATTCGCACAATCGCTCCACGCTTCACTATCGGTTGATAGCTTCTTCAGGAAATATTTAAATCCGCTTAGGTCTTCTAAATAGTTTTCTTTTCAAGATGGAATCAGTGGCTCTTTCATCCCATAACAATAAGATGTTTCGACTGAGCGTAAAGTAGATACGGAAAGCTTTCTATGTCATCTTCACAAATTCGCTCTTCTTGATAGACGCTTTAATAACGAACATATTCTACACAATTATCCAAACTGTATAGCGTGTACCAAAGGATCCTGCTGCAACCCATCCCATTTTATTGTGATCGGAGCAATTACTTGAAAGCTTAAGATTGTACGGAGTGTCTCTGTCCTTAGAGCTCTTGTTTTTCTAAACCAGACTTTGACAGTAATTCGAGTTACTTCGAGTTAATTACTTCCAGTTGTAATTTACCAGCTTTTATTTAATTGACTAACGCAAATATGTAATTCCAGAAAAATAAAAAAAGAGAGAATGACTGCGTGCCACAAGATTATTTATTTGCTTTGTACCATTAGTATAATGTTATACAAAAATTACAAAAATTGAAAACATTTTCGAAGCAAATTGTGACTTTTTAATTATTTGTATCATAACGGCACGGTGCGGTGGTGTGCCTAATTGTACAAAGTGTGGAAAATGAGTACATGCAAGCGACGATTAATTAGCTCTCAAGCTGATGGTACATGTAAAACGAAACTCCGGCTAACAAGCAATTAAACGCAGAGCTATTAATTAATACGCAATTTGAATTCGACAAAAAACGTACGCCCTCCTTTTCCATGCCTCGGGCATTCACAGGGGGCGCTCCTCTCCCATCACGTACTTCATTAAATCAATTAAAATTTAAAATTCGTAATTATATATATCTGCGATCCGGCTTCAAATTTCGATCACATTCAGAATACTAATCCGAACGTCGATTGTTCTCTTTAATAGGAACCAAAACGGATGAGAAAAAGCAGATATTGTGCGTAGATTTCATCTCTGAAAGTTTTTAACCTGAAAATAGCGTTCTGGTAAATAAATCAATAAATATAGGAGCAATATTCTTTCATACTAAACATAAATCTGTCATAAAGATGTATGCCTACCCAGAGAGCGTTACGCCAGGTACTTTGTTTTTAGGTGTAATCTTCCGAACTGGGAAAACGCGTTGGGGGAAAGATTTTATTAAGATAGATGACATCACGTGCCTTTACCAGCAGGATTAGACGTCGTCGTCAGGTGTATCACATCTGCAGAAAATTTTTGTGAAACCAGCACCTTTATATTCCGCGGAAACAAACTATATATAAATTTAAATTTTCCTGAATTGACCCAATTTTCGCTTATCGAAAAACGACCACAAAGTGTTTCATTAAGTGGCTAACTTTTGTAATCGTTTTCAGTATTTTAACAGCGAAATGATATGCAAATATGGGTCAAGGGGTTTGCATTTAAATGAAGTTTCACTAATACGAAATGTTGAAATAATGGGTAGATAATAGGGAAAACATTAATAACAGGGGAAATATTTTTTTTACTTGTCGTCATTTCGCATTTTTTAGAATTGTGCTTAAATATATTTGCTTATTTTGAGTGCTATGTTAAATGAATATGTAAATTTATAGGGTATTGAAAAACGTTGACAAGTAGTTAGTAATAATAGCACACCTCATTTGAAACAATATATCATTCTTTCTCTAGTTGTTTCAGTTTTGTTTAAATAAATTTGGCAACACGAATTTGAATAAGAAACTACTACTCACATCTACTTATAAAATTTAAATTATTTATGAAAAAATTAAATGCCTTAAGAGAGGAGGTAATAACAATTTTTTGATTAAAAATTCCATTCGCAAAAATGTATTTTAAAAATAAGAAGCATGCCGTATGTGTACGTGTCAAATTAAGAGCATGTCAATGTTTAAAGCAATGAAGTCCATTCTGTAAGCATTTCATATCAGCTGTGTCGCTTGTTATGATTGATATGTAACAAGCATGACAGTTATTTGCCAAAAACCGTATTCTCTTCAAGTGATTCTTATGGCATATTGAAGAGTAATTGGTGAATTTATTTCAATTTATTTATATTAATTTATTTCTCTTCACTTATTGTTAGATAGGTATCAATTGAAATGACTTGATGCAAAAACTTTAAAGGGCGTTTACATTACACACATATTTTCAAGACATTGAAAAACAAATCTCTACAAAAATGTGGATTTGTCGCATACAAATCACGATGAATGTTTAGCACAAGTTTTCGACAAATACTAGAAAAGGACCTCGTTTACACTCTGTGACTTGTTCGCTACATATTTAGCAATAATAAAATTTTAATAATAAATAATAATAAAAAATTTTCACAAAACATCAACTCGCTTGACAATTGAAAACAGCTGACTATTCTGCACATGCGCAAATACCTACCATTGTTTGGATGGTCTGTGATCGCTATGTTTTCCATTAATTTGGAATACAAATTCATATTATAAAACATGTAGGAAACATGTCAAATACAAGAAAAGTCTAGCACTTGTATGAGAAATTTTAGATTTGTTCCAAACTTTTCAACCGACATGTAGGATACATGTATATTTCAAACATGTATGTAGTGTAAACGCCCCTTAAGAACTATTGAAGAAAATTCCAATTAAATTTTAATTTTAACGCCCCGTATCTCTTTATTATCAACTTTTAGATTAAGGGCCAGTTTCATATTGGAATTTAAAGGAGACTTTAAATGTAAAGTCACATTCATATTGCTGTGTTATGCCGTCACTTTGGGCGACAATTTATTGCTGAATTTTCAGGGTATTTTGGAAATTTCTTTGTTTTTTTTTTAATTTTTATTATTTTACTTTTTTACTTTGTTGTCTTTTCTCTCGGAGCCTCTTCTTTGATGATGAATTTTGCAATGTAATTCGTAGACCAATTTCTTTGTTCTAGAGTGTATTTTATGTGATAAAATTTGGATGTAGTTGGCACTCGCGAGTCCTCACATTCAAAATTATCTAATGTTAGAGTTGTGTGTGTGTGTGTGTGTGTGTGTGGGTGTGGGTGTATAATAAAGAATGCCGTAGAATAAAAACGTAAAACACAGTTTATTGTACCACTTTAAATAAATAATTAATTTTCACAAACTAATTATTATTCCGCAAGAAGAAGTTCGGGTTTTTAAAGGTAATTTATAATATTTAGGTCGGGTTCTTCACAAAACTTTTACTCACTCGTCTTCCATACGATGATCCGGCAAAGGTTCTATTGCATAAATCGGATTTTGCGCGTCGGCGGTTTCATAGCGTGACGTGTTATAAGTTCATGCGATAACTAACACAGCGCCCTCATTTGTTTATTTTTCGAACTTCTTACTATAACCTACAGTTTCCTTTACACATTGAATTATATTGACGTTAAATAAATTATCCTAATATTTATAATTCTAACTTAATTCCTAAGTATTTATACTTTAAAATATCTAAATAATTTATCTATAATAAATAGTTAATTTTTTATTGATTTTTTCTAAAAGTATTTACTTAAAATTAAAAGACAGCTGTAGTTCTTGCCAAATGAAAATTGTAAATTAAATTGATTTGTTTAATTGGCAGTATTAGAGAATTAGAATATCTTATAAATCACGTGAATTATTTCGGCCTTATTGGGCCTCGTCAGAGATATGTACATAAAAATTACTTTTTGAAAGGATAATAATTAAATTATAAACTTACATATTTTTGAATTTCCAAAATCCCAAAAACAAACCCTGAAAGAAATAATAATAATAATAATAATAATAATAATAATAATAATAATAATAATAATAATAACAATAAGGCCGAAATAATTCATGTGATTTATAAGATATTCTAATTCTCTAATACTGCCAATTAAACAAATCAATTTAATTTAAAATTAAAAGATTTGAAAAGCTAACTTGAATTAAAAAATTTCTTAAATAATTCTTTTCAAATACGTTTAATAAACTATCCTTAATTTATTTTATTATTTTCAAATTTTTTTTTGTTGTGTTAAAGAAATTTTCATAGAAATACGCATATACATTAACACCGCAATACGTATAATCAAATATGAAAACACATTTGTTTACACATCTGAATGTGATTTTAATTTTAAAGCTCCTTTAAATTCCATTATAAAATTGGCCCTTTGTGAGTTCAGCTAAATAGCAATATATAGGAATTAATGTTAGGAATTACCTTTGGACCACCATATCGTAAAATCGTGTTCCCTATGTTCATTAATCAACGTTTTTATTTTCAAACGAATACATTTCATTATTTATTATAAATGTATAAATGAAAATGATTAATATTGCAAAATAATCAAGTCAGACGTTCAATGAATTGAAATTTAATCAAATTTTCATGCAGACCACTGACAAACAAAGGCAAACTAATCATTGTTATTCGTTCGACAAAAATTCGCTCAACAGCGTTCTACGTACCAGTGGCTAGGATATTTTTAATTAAATAAAACCGAAATAATCCATAATTTTGTAGAAAATATTTTTTTAGAATAACTATAAGGACCAAGCTTATTGATATTTCAAACTTGTTTCAAATTCGATTAATTACTAATTACAGTTACGACGGCAAATTTACATAGTTTCTCCGATTCTCTTGATATATGGTAGTGAACTCACACAGAAACTAAGCGATTTCAAGTTTGAACTTGAGGCATGTGACAACTGGAATGCGAATATTGCACATTCGTCGACGGGTCTTCTATTTGCATTTTTGAATTTATTAAATTTATATCGACCTTCAATATTCCTGAATTATATTTACAAGGTTATGCTTCATTGAATATTTACATTATCCTTTTAGTTTTTATCTTAATTTGATTTTTTATATATAATATGAAGAGAAATATACAAAAGAATTAATAAATTTGAAAGTAAGTAACTATCGAGAAACAAAATTATTTAAGCAATAATATTAGTGAATATACAATTTAGCAGAGAGCATAAATATTGTCGTAGTCGTGTTCTAATTAATTCGTGACAAATTTAATTACTGTGAAACAAATGAAAATAATTCAGGACATACACACACACAATTAAAATCGTAGTTATAAGTTTAGCTCGCGTATAATTCCGTAATTCACGGACGTTCCGGTTGGGAGTTGATTTATGCGCGCTGAAAACACTGAAAACGTTACCAGCTCTCTAGTCGAATATATTCTGAGGAAATTGGTAAGGAAATAAGTTACTTGCGCGGTTCTCACAGTGCGATCAATATAAGTATGTTCGTTCAAGTACCCAGAATAGATTCTATTCTTAAAGCACATACATTTTGATTGTTTATATGACAGTGCAATTTACAGTTGAATTGAAATTGGAAAGAAACTCAAATTAAGGTCGGAAAATTTTAATTAAACTTGAGTCAATTACAAATTACAAAGTCTTTAACTCCGTCGTACGAACGACACTCCAGATTAAAACGAGAACTTCCGGAAGCAAAATAAAAAAAAGGAATAGATCTCCTGACCTCCCGATTCGTAAACTCGGTCTTGCAAGTGATTATTTCGCTTCGATCGGAATTTAAACAAAGCCCGGGGACATCTAATAAAGTGACTGAAATTGCTTCATGATATTCAATATCCGAAGCGCGCATTTACAAACTTAATCAATGTTATTGGACAGAACTTCGTAATCTCGCAGGTCAACTTCGCGTAAAGTAAATCCATTAGAGCGAACGCTCCACAATGTAATTTTCGAACCCTATATGCAGCTTTCAAAAAACTGTTCTAATTCGATACAGCAGCAAATAACAATTCGAGCGCAACCCCGCTAAGTTAGTTATCTCGATAATTACAGAGTTAAATGTTTAACTCGGCTGTAATCCCATGTGGTTCAGAGATATTGAAATTATGTTGTTTAATTGTGATGTGAAAATTCTGGTCGTTCACTAGTTGTCATAGTTTTACGAATTAAATTGAACACATTTCTCTCTGTGGAATTGTTCGCGTGAAATCATCCTGAAATTTGAAAACCCCTCTCATACACTTCATATAAAAAATAAACAATTTAAACCACAAATAATACAGTATTTGTCGTAGGTATTTCTATATTTTTAGTAATTAAAAGACAATGAATTTTTTTATTAATAATGAATTCACTCGACATAAAATTAATAGTTCTGTAAAATCGCGCGTATAAAATGTTCATAAATCTGAAAATAAACGTAGACAGTAAAATCCAGATAATCAAATCGTTCCTGGAACGCCCTTTTACGAAGTTTCAAACTCGAAGTCGCAAATGAAAAAGTTATGACAAGAAACAGAAAAGTTTTCGGTTATCTCACAAGGGAATATTTGCAGTGGCACCACGATTTTCGCCATTTTTACATATATTTGAGGGAGCGGAAAATTAGGCTTTGTCGTTGTGATATGAGAACAAGGATGTCATTAATGTCAAACTAAATTTATATCTTTCCTCTACATTTTATCATCAAAGATGAGAAATTAATTCTCTGCAACTAACCTTAGTATAAAATTACATTCTTTCATAATAATAATAATAATAATAATAATAATAATAATTTTTATTCGTCCAGTAGATCACACATGTGATACACGTGATGTGATATTGGACAGGTCAAACTTACAAACTAAACATCTATCGATCTATCTATTTTAGACACTTAACATTTACATACATGCCGTACACAAATACTACAAATTAACCTAGTCTAAGTAATCAGCAAGCCTGTAGTAGTTCTTAGCAATAAGATGCTGTTTTAATTTCGCCTTGAATTGGGCTAATGTCGCACATGCTACTATCTCTTTGGGGAGTTTATTGTAATTATTATTAATCTTTAAAATGTGTTTCAATTATATTCATACAAGTGAAGTTTTAAAAAATTCAAAATTATTTAATTTTTTTCTTAAAATGTATTCATTTTTCAAAATTGCATTCATTTATTTTTTTTTCCACATTTATTCAACTGGCGAAAGTATTTGCTTCCATTAGTTATTTGTAAAGTTAATTACTTATTATCAAATTCACGGAACTTGAGCTGTGCATCATCAATCACAGAAGTTACAATCGACAAATATTTCACTATTATTTCTTTGTCAACGGTGAATAAGAAAAAAGGATGGAGTTGTGCTTTTTATGTCTGATGATGCAACGCTAGATGCGATTTATTGATGACGCAGAGCTTTTTTCCTTTTAGCATGTTTTGATTACGATATAAATCATTACACATAAAACCATAAAACAATAAAAAATGATTGGTGAGAAAGATAACAATAGTTTCTTTCAATTATGAATCAAAATTAGCAAAATCTCAACTCTAACTGAGATATACATATTTCGTTATTTCGAAGCTATTATAAGGGCTTGGTGAAGCAATATACGATATTACGAGGGTGGTTCGATAAGTCCGTGCAAAAATGGAAACTACTTAATTTTTTTGGGTGCACTATTTTTATTTTTTAACGTAGTGTCCTTGTAGGCTTATACACTTAGTTCAACGCTGTTCCAGTTTTTTGATACCTTCCAAATGATAAGATTGTTCCAACACTGCAAAATAGGCATTCGTTTCCATAATCACCTCCTCGTTAGAATAAAATCTCCTTCTCGCTAGCCATTTTTTCTAACTAGGGAACAACCAGTAGTCCGAGGGAGCCAAATCTGGAGAATATGGGGGATGCGGAACGAGTTGGAACTTTAATCCGATCAATTTTGCTGCCATAACTCCAGACGAGTGAGCTGGTACGTTATTGTGATGGGAAAGGACATTTTTTGTACCCGTTCATTCGAGATGCCCACAACATTAACAATCTCACGCACTTCACTCTCCCATCAACCATCACCATATCATGGATTTTCTGTGTGTTTTCTGCAGTAGTGACCTCAACACCTACACCCACCCACGCAAATTTTGTGTTAAAATTTAAAATATCCAGTCATCTGAATACCACATAAATGATGGAGTTCCCCAGGGGTCTGTGCTGGGACCGCTAATTTTTTTATTATATATAAATGACATTGTGAAACATTTGAAAGTTGATCATATCACCGTCTTTGCGGACAACACTTCTATGGCGGTCACGGCTCGGACTCCTGAAGAACTCAGACTGAAAGTATCGGATCTGTCAGCCCAATTTAATGATTGGTGCACCAAAAATAGATTAATTCTAAATAGTAAAAAAACTGTTATTTTATGCTTTTTCAACAGGAAAAATCCTGGCACCGATGTATTTAATATTTGTGGTGATAACATTAAAACTGCTCCTCTCACTAACTTCCTCGGGGTTTGCATTAGCCAGAAACTAAGTTGGGAAGATCAAGTTAATAATGTCTGTAAAAAGTTGAATAGGACCTATTTTGCTATTTCACAACTCAAATCTACAGTATCTAATGATCTGCTACTAAACATGTATTATGCAACGGGATATAGTAACCTGTCCTATAATGTAATTCTATGGGAAAACGCCCCTGGTAGGGAAAGGATCTTCTTGGCACAGAAGAGTCTGCTTAGGCTGATATTTAATGTCAAACAAAGAAAGTCGTGCAGCGATATTTTTAGTAAATTGAATCTTCTAACTTTCCCAGCAATATACATTTACAAATGCCTAGTGTATGTAAAGACTCATCTTAACAAATTTTATGTTAATTCCGATTTTCACGAATATAACACTCGAGCAAGAAATTTCTAATGTGTCCAGCGGCACCATTCCGCTAAATTTGAACTATCCCCAGCTTATATGGGAATTAAATTTTTTAACAAATTGCCTGAAGTGCTAAAAAATGAACCTTTGACTTCTTTTAAAAAAATTATTAAAAGTTTCTTAGTTGAAAAGGTTTATTATTCTATTTTAGAATTCTTAAATGATGATGATTTAATGAGAGGTGTCTACTCCTAGTACTGTTGTACTTTAGCTTTGTGTTCGGCTTATTGTTAGTTAGTAAGATGGCGTATAGACCCATTTTTTATAATGGCTAAATATAAATAATAGTATCTTATAATACAAGTGCATAAGAAAGCCTTTAAAGCACGCGCGACAGGTCTAAAAGCGCGACGCAAGTGCTTTAAAGGCTCCTATGCATGTAATATACGATATTTTTTATTATACCTGCGCTAAAATATGAAAATTAGAAAGATATTAAAATTTAAATTCATTTTGCAAAGTTGCCTGTGGAACGCATTTTTAATCGATAACATGGAGATTGTAGCAGGTGATCAATATCTTTTCTAATCAAGTGAGCTATGGAAATAAAATCATGTGTCTTTAATTAGTTTATTATTTCAAATGCCACTTGTATTACATATTTATATTGTATTCCTATACAAAACGATAGGAATGCAATAAAAATAATTCAAATGGCATTTGAAATAATGAACCAAACAAAGATATAATTTTTTTTCATAGGTCACTTGATTAGAAAAGATATTGATCACGTGTTATATGTTGTTCCCTAGGCAACTTTAAAACACGGCGTGCTTTAATCGCCTTTTTTCGCACGCTCTTTAGTTTTAAAAACAGAGATTTTGATGCAGGTATAATAAAAAGATTATTATTATTATTATTATTATTAACAGGGCGTCCATGACATTCAAGTTCGCTTGTGGTCATATGGCCACTCCGGAAATTTTGAAACCACTTATAAACCGTTCTAATCGAAGGTGCAGATTTACTATAATGTTTACCAAGCTTTTTTTTAGTCTGCTGAGACGATTTGCCTTTCATAAAGTAATGTTTGATAAATTCACGACATTCTGGAAATCATTGTACTTCTTCAATTCAAACGAACGCCAAACACAGAAAAATAGACTAATCTGACTGAGACTTGGGGTGTGTTCTTCCAAGAGATGCTACTAACTGAAAATAACCTCAATACGCACCAGTGGTACCATCTCTCTGACTTTACACGGACTTTTCAAACCACCCTTGTAAAATTGATAGTGGTTAAAATGTTAAATTTTGTTAACTTAATAGAATTTTGTTTTCAAAAACTAATAACATTTTATGAAATATGTATGTATTTGAATATGTATTTTCTCGTATGCTTACTAGGGAAGATGCAAATCGCAAGAAGATAAGCTCAATTAAACCCTCATTTTGTTGTTGTAGTACAGTCTTTCTCAAAGTGGGCGATAACGCCCTCCTTGTAGGCGCTAAAGGCCTACAGGGAGGCGGTAAAGGGCACAGAGAAAATTGGGGAAACAAGATAAGACTCATATATGGCAAGCTGTAATTTAACTAAAGTTATTAAAGTAATGATTGCGATTGTGATTTTTAAGATGTGGTAAAGTTTAAAATTTTAGGGGGCGCTAGAAAATACTTGATTCTCAAAGTGGGCGGTAGACGAAATTAGTTAGAGAACCTATGTTGTAGTCGAATAAAGTTAAAAAATCAAGTGTCCAGAATTTTTTTTTAATGTAAACGGTGAGCAAATAAAAATCAGATTAGAGTGAGCGGTGCAGAGAAAATGTATGTCTGTGATTAAATATTTAAATGTTTATTAAATAAAAAGTCAATAAATTTGACAGCCCATGTATGTATTACATTAATTAATTCAGTCAATAGGTGACCATACACCAGCATTCATTCATGTCATTCTTTCCTTCGAAACTCTTTCCTTTCAAGAAATTGAAACGAAACAAATCCTGTTCTAACCCACTAATACAATAATACAGGATTTGTTTCGTTTCAATTTCTTGAAGGGAAAGAGTGTCGAAGGAAAGAATG
Organism: Dorcus parallelipipedus; assembly: GCA_958336345.1. Classification (NCBI taxonomy): domain Eukaryota; kingdom Metazoa; phylum Arthropoda; class Insecta; order Coleoptera; family Lucanidae; genus Dorcus; species Dorcus parallelipipedus. The sequence continues at coordinate 46,741,103 of OY284475.1, forward strand.
AATGCTGGTGTATGGTCACCTAATCACAGACATTACACCGCCTACTCTAACCTGATTCTTATTGGCTCACTTTTTATTTCGCTTGTTTAATTCATTTTTTAAATTTCTTTCATTACTTTTTTCTTATCTTTTTTCTTGTATCGTAGAATTGAACTTTTGATTTCTTATTTTATTTCTATATTTATGTTGTGTTAAAACCCAAGTTTTCCATTTTTAATATCGTCATTCTGGACAACAAATTTTAGAGAAACATGAACATTAGGCGATGCTTACGGTTTTTTTAAGAGGGAATACGAATCTTAAAATAGAAAAACTCTTGCTTTCCTGGAGCAGACATTTCGACGTGCATTCCATAAGTCAATAGCTGAAGCAGAAACTTCACAATGACAGACATCAAGCAATGTTACGTAAAACGACACGTTGACATCTACGTAACGGTGTCACGATGACTACCGTCATTCCCTTAACGAATTAAGGCGCAACCGCATTCGTTTCTGATTGGCCAACAAACCTCATTTTAGTCACTAAGACAACCACCGAACCAAACATAAAAAAACTGCCCTCTGACAAATAAGATGCAACTTTTCTCATCACTGATGAAGAAAACTAAAAAAATATTTTCTCCGCAGGCGTAAGCTTTGTTTACTGTAAAAATAAACACATTTCCTAACAAATAAATTAAAGAATTATTGAGAAGGTCTTACACAAGAAACAACAAAATTCATTAGTAACAAACAACAATTATTATGTAGTTAAATAAAATACTAGACTATTACGGAAGATTTTCGAACAATTGATCATTAGTTCTAAACATAATTGTGACCTGCGAATTGTTGCTCTGATTATAATACGAAAATTACGACATATAATATTGCGAAGTGCCGCAAGCACAGATTCACGAAGATCAACATTTTCAAATACTTGAACACTTTATTTTTGACGTAACCCCAAACAAAAAAATTCGAAGGGTTTAAATCTGGAAACCTTAGAGCCCATAAAATAGGTTCACGATTACCAATCCACGAATTAGGTAACCGGTTATTAAGATATTCTCTGATTACGTTTGAATTATGGGGTGAACCCTTTGAACCGAAGGATGTGGGTTCGAATACCAACCTGCCCAACCTATTTTTTGCAAATAGTTATACTCTTTAATAATTTTAATCAATTTCTTTGAAATATTTGAAATTTTGTTTATCTTTTACTGCAAATAAAGCATACGTTTGTCAAGAAAACATTTTTTTAAATTTTCTTCGTTATTTGCTAAAATAAATATTACCTATGTTACATCATTATAAAGAGGAAAAAAGAACGCATTCAATTATTTCAAAGCCTACTTGACGGTTCTATAAGAAAAACTGAAGATGGGGGCGAAAACTCGAAAACGGAAAGTGGAAACAAAAATCTAGAAGCACATTTAAATTCTGCATAAAAAGTGCCTTAAGAAAGTGTAAATAACAAAAACGTATCGATTATAATAAAGAAGTTATTACAAAGAAACGAAATTTGAAAATTCTGGTTTTTTGGCTATAACTCCTGAACCACATGGAATTTCTTAAATTTCAAAATAGTTTATGACTGCCCTAATACTTTGGAATAATTCATCCCATTTAACCGAATTCGTATCTCTTATAATAAGCGAGATCCCCATGCTGGAAAAGTTATCTGGGACATATTGTATACTTAAAAAAACGTTAAAAAAATTAAAAATTACATAAGAGAAGTAGGGCACGACTTCGATATTCCCAAGGGCCAAGTTTCAGTCCATAAAATAAGGGCTGTGAGAGCTAAACCTAAATAAAGGAATTGCGATTGGGTTTCATATGGTTCGACTAGAATTTGGCAAAAAGTGTGAGAAGTGGGAAATAAATTAGTTTGTCTATTCTGTGTAAAATTTTCCATCCTATGGTCCTGTCAAATCAATGTTGAATCTTTTTTTACGAGTCAAAACCCTCTCGCGACATATGCCCAGTGTAAACGTAGTTAACTTCGATAAAAGGCTGTTGTAGGTAGTAAAACCATTTAAAAAAATAGATGTTACGCATAAAAAGAAATCGTAATAAGTTTACATAACTGTAACAGACTCTCTTTGGGTGGCAACCAGTTGGGTGAGAGAGTACCGAGACCATACTCAGTGGAGATGGGAGTGAGTTAAAGAGGATTATATACCGGATAAACAATTTTGTTTAAAAATTTGGGCGCCATGTAGTTTTAAACTATTAACAAATTCACCCAATTTTGGAACTACGAAACAAATAAAAATAATAGTTAACAATGCGCATGAATTAATTCTCGATTCAAAACAAATATTATAGTGCAAAATTATTAGCAATAAATCACCAGTACATAGAGATAAAAAAAAAGAAATACTTTATTCATCCAAAGAATTTAATATCATTAGCATTAGCAATGCTCAAAAAGATCCTTAAAATCTAAATTCCTCAAAAACTTATTGCCTAATCGCAACTCATTCGTACTCCTCTCATACCGCGTGGTCTTATATCTAATTTCCTTAAATAACTTTTACTTATTCTAGAGACTTTAATAAAAAAAAAATTACAATCTATGTAGATTAAAATGCTTAAACTTAAATGGTGAATGCCAGGAAGGTATTTTTTTTTCCTTTTTTTTTTGGAAATAATGACAGGATTTAAGACCACTCGGTTGATGTTCCACAAAATAAAGAAATTGGGTTTATCTGACCTTAACTTCAGGAAGAAACTCCTCGAAAAATATTGCGAATTTCCGGTGGCTTGACCCCCAGTTAACGCCTTGATCAATCGATGACGTTAGAAATCTCGACACCTGCTACCAATTTCAAAGGAACCATCAACGATCGTAAATGTAACGTCATTCCAACATAAAAAGCCTAAATAGATAAATCGAAAGAGAGAAAAAAAAACTGACTAAAATAATCCAATTAAGGGTTCCAAATTTGCTCTCCAGCAATATCCATAAAAACAAATAGAACCATAAGCAGTCGCTAATCCAAAATCCATAAAATGGAAGCCTTTTCAAAATCTCAAAACGACGAAAGAAAAATTGCCTTAATAAAAGGATTCTCGACCGAGGAAAACTGAGGTGTTTTAACTTCATCAAATTCAAATCGCAGACTGTTCGCTGCGAAACCTGAACCTCGTACCATACAAAACGAGTAAAAGAAACCCATCGCAAAAACAATGAAAGAGAGCGTAAACAACTAAAATATTTAAATAGTATATACAGAGTAATCTGCTAAACCTAAATTAAAATTTACACGTAACATAGAATATTAGGTATAATATTTTGATACATCTCCATATATTGGTACAGTTGTCCGTAGAAAAAGATGCATCATGCAGAATTGACAACTGTGACGTGTACTTAGCTTCGCTCTTATATTCTTTAGGCTTGGGAAATTTACGACCAAAATTTTCCTATACATTAATCTCAGGCAATTTTGATGTTTGTATTCGTATTGATTCTAACGAGCGAGTATAATATTTATTGCACAGAATGAATCAATTTGAATGTCCTTTATGGGCATCTCTGTAGCTATAAGAAAAAAAACTAGTGGCCAAGTCTAGATTTCTTTTTTAGAGATAAAGTCAATAGTGTAAACAAGAATTGGCTATCTTCTTCTGTTTTGGAGTTATAAGCAAGAATTGAGATTTTCGACTTTTCGTGAATCACTCATATCTCGTTTATTTTTACAGATATTAAAAAACTGTTTTGACACTATTAGAACACTTTCTCAAATACAATTCAATGGTGTAGTTAGCTTTTTGACATTTAGTTAAATTTTCGAGTTATAACATTAAGTTATATTTTTTTAATGGAAAACAGTAGGTAATGTCATCATTAAATAGAGCTTTTTTTCTATTTTCAAAAATATATACTTTATTGGGTTCCTTTGTTAATTAATAGGATAGACCGCCTTCCTTATTAAAAAAAATTATAATCGGTTTTATGAGTTTCATAATTCTGAAACGCTCCGTACCTAAAAACTCGCCACCAATTTTTAAAAATTGTTCCCTGTTATTGTGTTATTGTGTTACTGTTGTTATTAGTGTTTCTTATAAGTAACGAAATTTGTTATTATTGTACTAATTTGTAAAATATTGAATTTTCAATTTAAATTATTTATTCTGCTACCAAAATGGAAATATGTAATAAATCGAGAGTAAAGATCCAATAAGCGAAACGTAATTTAAACTTTACAGTTGATTTCATAATTGTCACAATTCAAACAAAACGGCGAAGTAAATGAAACAAAATTTAATAAATCAAAACCGTGAAAACTGGGTTGTTCGCGTCGTGACATATAATTTTTGAAAGCACAACTCAAAGATTTGTCCGTGACATTAACAAGTAGGCCCGCTCTGCCTCCGACTGGGGGAAGTTTTAAGTAGTCTCTTACATTTACATTTTGCGACGAGACGGTACCTCCAGGGGTTCAGCCTGGAAAAACATTCAAACAGAAAATAGCTCACATATGCGCCGCAAATTACATCGAAACCGGCTTATTCTCATTACGAATGTAAAGGTATACAGAGTTAATTACTTGATTGCACCCGGATCTTGGCCTCAAGACGGAATTCTCTTCTCAAATATCTTTAATTGCCCTAATCCAATTTGTCGCCACGGCACGCAGTTTATTTCTTATGACAACTCTGCGAGAATTAAATTTCCGCCCGTACACATCTATCCCGCCAAGGCACTCCTCTGCCCTAATTCGATATCTCCGAACTTCGTCCAACGAGATTTTCCCTGGAAAATCTAACCATTTCAAATTTAAGACCCAAGTTTCGGTGACGTGTTTAACTGAAATGTGTAATTACGTTCGTCTTGGAGAAGAGATCGATTTTTCGAGGCGGCGTAAATATCTGGCGCTCGGGGGCCATCATTATCCGTATCGCTCCTTTCGATCAGACTATAAATATTGATGCAACTCTCAATAAGATTGAGCTACAGCGCAAATACCTATTTAGTAGTTAGTTTACTCGATGAGAGGAGATATATTGACAGACAATTTCAATTCTGCTATTTACTTAGCGCCCTCAGACGATAAAAGAAGAAAAATATTTGCGTTCAACTATTCTTTTCACGTTTAAATCTGACAATCAGCTTCGTTTGTGAGCAATAGATGTGAAGTTTATAAATTACATTTACTCGTTCAATTTTAGTGAAAATTAATTTATTAATACTTGCAATGATCTTTTTCACAATAAATCATAATCGATTAAAATCACTTACTTTATAATTGATTAAAATCAGCTAATTTAAGGTTGTAAAGAAGAAAAAGTAAAGTAAACAGAAAAGCAGGCCAGAATTGTTTTGACGAGATTCTTGGAAAAATCTTATTTGTCAAAAAAAAAACTTTTTTAGAAAAACAAAAAAAAAAGAATTACCTGTACACTTAACACATTGCTACAGAAACCCCCAGATTCTGCTAAGGTATATTCCGGCTTTATAACGTTTTTACGGAATCCCAGTTTAGGAATTGATAACTCTACAGTTATAAGCAATGTGAAATCGCGATTGCGGCAAAAATATAGATGTGAGGTTTTTCCAAGAAGCTCGTCAATTAATGTGAAAAAAATGTTTTACTTCTTTCGAAATTGAAACTTTACCAAGGGTGATATTTGATGGGTTTCCAGCGTGTTGAGTTACTCAAACCCATCTAATATCAACGTCTGGCAATCAAGAAAAAGAGTTTATTGTCAGGAAATATGGCTTCTATTCAAACGCATTAAGTACAATGTGGTACAATGTAAATCAGCAATTAAGTTCTCATTGTGTTGACTTCCAAAATTTTTTATTATCTATCAAGTTCTTCTTATTATATCTTTATTTATACCCAGTTAGTTTTCACAGTTCTTTTTTTTAGTAATTGAAAAATTGTGAAAAATGATGAAAGTCACTTCATGAAGGTCACTAGGTCTTTCCATATTCAAAAGTTCATCTAAGTTATTGAATGAAAAACTGCAGCAGTTTCTTTGCATATTCCTTTCATGTCTAAGCTTCGTTTCTAAGAATTTGGATGATGTTAAGTGACGTGCAAAAGGAAATATATCTGCGTTTTTAGATGAGATCCAAATGAGGCGTTTAAAAAATTAAAAGGACATGAAGTGCAAGAAGGTCATATTATCAAACCAATAAAACTTTGAATTTTTAATATATTTGAACGTTCATCTAAGAATATGGAGGTAAAACTGCAGCAGTTTTCATTTGTAAGAACTTGGATCGAGCAAGAAGAGAAATTTTCTTTTCTTTTCTAGAGCAGATAAGAAGATGGAATTCAGATGAAACTTTTGAACTCTGAGACTCAGGTTCTAAAGTTTGATGAAATGTAGGTATTTCTTGCACGTCATTTAGCATCCATCACCTAAATGCCTTGCGAAAAAATCTTATGCGAAAGGAAAAAACGTATCTTCAATCATCTTCAATACTATTTGTATTGATTATTACGGCTTCTATTAATTCCAGGCTGATGTTATTGTTAGTTATACTTCATCTTTAATCAAGGTAGATTTAGGCCCAGTTTTACAATCGTGGAATAAGGACAGAATAACTGTTCGCTGAATATCCTTTAACTTTTTTCCATATCTACGTCACACTTGCGTCACGTTATTCTAAGAATAATGGTTATCCGACGATTGTAAAATCGAGCCTTGGTCAAACTTTAGGAAATTGTGTCTAGTTTTGGCATTATGCTATCCATTATGGTATCAGCTTTTTCAGAGGAGATTGAAATTTTCATTGCAGTGGAAACACTTCACGAGATTCATAAATAATAAATATCTTTCTAAGCCAAGTCTATAGAATTTCCATCCCACAAAGTCACGTTTTTCCCCAAAATGTTGTTTTTGAAGAAGAAGCTCTTCTGAAAATTCTTTTGCCGGCAAATTGTTGCTTTTATTTGTTTATGTCAGATTTTAAATTTTCAGCAATTTCAGCTAATCTCTTTTGGAATTCCATGTGAATGTAAATTTCCATCGATTTAATCTGGATTACTTTTGCAAGAGAGGTATATTACTGGGTTCATTTTATTGCTAGATGCTCTCAGCTCAGATTAAAAGATTTGCATATTTGAAATATGATATTATGAGGAAAGGGAGTGTCTTTAATTTTTTCCATTCAAAGAAATCAATACGTTTGTATAGAAATAATTGCTGCAAATCAAAGTATTCGAAAAGCATATCTTTATGTTCTTTAGTTCTAATTTCAATTCATTATTTAAATGTATAACAAACCTGACGCATTATAATTTTACAACGTTAAAACATTAACTGCATTACGGAATTATTAATGTTAATAAGTGATTCATGCAGCTGTGCTCTTTGTAAAATTATTGTAAATTTATAAAATAAATTACATGCACGAATATTAATATCGATTGCTACACATGTACAAAATATCGCTAGATTATTCGATAAAATTATAAATTATTATTGTATTCACAGCCTGACATTAATCATTAAATTTATTATTTAGTGAACTGATGCATGTTAATTTCTAATAAATAGCAAAATTGCCTTAATGATTTGTAATTTTCGATGGTAATTTTATTTACAGACAAAGGGGCTGTTTCACTTCGCTTGTTTTGCTGTAAATAAAGGCTAAGAAATCGTAATTTACATTTTGCCGGCATAATAATATTCAGGGTTCGGGGGCGATGTATTTATTCCTTTGTTTCCTTTGATCTTTCTTTTCCAGACTGCCGGAGATAAAAAGTCTTAAATAGCCTTCGGTTGTTAGTTTGTTATCGCGCTAAATTTGGGCTAAATTTCATGGTGATTGTTGTTTTGTAATGTGTGCGAAGATGAACGCGGGGATAATGCTCGTGTTTTTATAACGCTGCGCGTCGGATCGCCTTATTATACCTGGCTTTTTGCATCAGTTTGCTACTTCTTACTTTTCGACGTTAAATCCAAGCGAATCTCTCGAGTCATTAGCGCGACGGACGAAAAGGTTTTACATAGCAGAATTAAAAGAAAATAAACCTTTTCAACGTTTCTTTCAGCATCTGAAAAAATTCATACATTTTTAAAATTTGTCTAATTAATAACGTAGAGATGAGACTTTATGCGGAGAAAGAATAAAAATACGTACAGCCTTTGAGCTTTTTTATTTTAAGTTTCTCAATTTAATGTTGACTTGTATTTGACCAGTTGTTAGCTTTTAAGACATTTTCTAACACGGTCAACTGAATGCTCACATTTTCACGTATTGCTTACAACAAGCCGCCGCACAGTGGTCTCACATAGTAAATTAGGAGAACTTTATTTTTGAATCAACAACGAAAGGTCAGTCTGTTTAAAAATTGACCCAAAAAGGCATAATTACGTATAACTATAATTTATTATTATAAAATGAAGAATATATTAATAAATTATAGCTAAAAAAATATGCTATCTGCAAAAAATTACTAATTTAAATAGTTAGATAATGTTGATGTTGTACTATCTTAGTAAAAATAAAATTAAAAAAATGTAAATAGAAGTTACAGTTAATTTTTTATACTTATTTATTGATGAGCTTTCTCTAACCGTGAATAATTACCAGCAAGAAACCGCGATGAGATTCGATTACATTTTTTCCATTTTTCTTCTATAGTTTTAATAAAATATTCATTTTTTTCTATTTAAATGTTGTAAATCCGTCATTTTGTCTCTACTAAACACAAAAACTTTTAATTGTCCATATTTTTACACAAGTTAAATGTTTATGAGTTAACCACTCTTGGAATAAATTCTTGTATTTCGTTTTATCTATAACAAACAATAATTCAAAAAAGGTCAGAAAAGGGGCAAGTTCGGGCACGTTTTTGATTAGAAAACAAAATTACATTTTTAAGAGTAGCAAAATACATAATTAGTGATATGCAAACTCTTGCAATAAAGATGTGGCTTTTAGAATATGAGACAATTCACGACAAATCAAATGTGCTTAATAATATAAATTTTTTTCGTTGATGCAGCTAGATTAATACACTATAATACCGTATGATTTTTAAAATTTTAGGTCAAGGGAGGCCGCGAAAGCAAAACGTATGGCGCAAATTAACAAATACAACAGTTTATTCAAAATGATTTTTACAAAACTTCAAAATGCATTTCATAATTGAACGATATTTTCCTAGTGGTGTTAACCACGGCCTCCCTTGATCTAAAATTTTAAAAATCATACGGTATAAACCTTCGATGATGTTCGACATTGCAAAAACAATAGTAGTTTATGTATCAAGTACGCAAAATGATTTTAGGGGACGAATCGTAATTAAGGACTCGGCTCCTTCGTCGCCTCGTCCTTAATTACGATTCGTCCCCTAAAATCATTTTGCGTACGTGGTACATACAATATTTTTTGGTACACGCTCGCCAAATCACCAACATTAATGTTAAATTGCTCGAATTTCGAATTAGCAAGTCTAAATTGTCCCTGTCATCAGACACGGCAATGATCGATAATCATAGCAACGAGTTGAATTTTATACTTAGTTACTTGATTTATTTCATTGAAACTTGCTTAAAAATAGTCCGCTAAAGTGTTGCCATGGCAGCTTTAAGTACTAGGTCGCTAAAAATTTTTAGCGGACTCTAAGTGTTGCTATGACGATTGAGGTTGCTAAAGATACGTTTGGTACTGGAAGATGCAAGATTGAAGAATCGACAATTAGCAGCTTTACTAGGAGTTTCAAAAACCACGGTTTTCAGAATTTTACACGAATACTTTGGAATGACAAAGGTTAGTGCGAGATGGGTTCCACGAATGCTTTCGCCATACCAAATGTGTGTCCGAATGGAGACGTGTGAACAATTTTTGGCGCTTTGTGGAGAACCAGATTTAATTATCAATCGACTTGTCTCCGGAGATGAAACCTGAGTCCATCATTTTGATCCTGAATCGAAACAAGAATCGATGCAATGGCATATTAAGGGCTCCAGCCCTCCCAAGAAGCCACCCCTTTTGCAGAAAAAATAATGGAAACTGTTTTTTGGGATTGCCAAGGAATTTTAATGATTGACTATCTGAATAAGGGAAGTACGGTAACAGGAGAATATTATGCAAGCTTAAGCATCGCTTCAGAGATTCTATTAAAGTGAAAAGGCGCAGAAAACTGACGCAAGGTGTCCTCTTGCTCCACGACAATGCACCACCCCACAAGTCAAGACTTTCAAAAGCTGCTGTTGCTGAATGTGGATTCGTAGAAATTGACCATCCTCCTTACAGTCCAGATCTAGCCCCCTGTGACTATTTTTTGTTTCCAAATCTCAAGAAAACACTATGAGGAACAAAATTTAGGGACGATGACGAACTTATAGCGGCTGTTGAAAGCCATTTTGCGGACAAACCAAATTAATATTTTTATAATGGATTAAAGATGTAATACTTGTATTCAAAATCAAGGGGCCTGTATTGAAAAATAAATTTTTGTTGCTGTTCTAATCTTTTCTTTTCGTGCCTAGTCCGGGAATATAAAAACGACCCCTCGTATTTTAATACACTATCGAATGTACAATTAAATGCTGCGTCGAACTGTATTAGTATTCCCTATACCTAACTTTAACAGTTCTTAAATTATGAAACATTTCTGATTTAATTCATAAAAATTTACAATTTTGATAGGTTAAATATTTTAAATTTTGTTAAGATAGCATAGAAATGATAAAAACTTGCACTTTGATATTGTAACGGTGTATGGTGTATTAAAATATTGGTTGTTCCATTTGAAAAAATATATTTTTCTGTGTTTGAATATCTTCTAGTGGAGTGGTATATTTTAGACACTCTGTAGCTTAATAGATTATGAACCTTAAACTATTAGCTATTATAAATAAAATTACTTCAACAATAGCTGCGATATGATTTTTTTGAAAATTAGATTGCAGAATCCAGATTTCTAAGATAACTCAAAATGTCGGTATAACCGGAAGAGACTGAAAGTCAATATTATTTTATTTGAAAACATCATTTAGAAGAACCCCTCTTTCGTAAATTTCAAATTTCTATCTAAACGTCTTCCTTGAAAACATTTAATGAAGGGTTTGCGTAAATAACTCTGTAGAATTCATAAACGTAACAAAAATGTAGAGTGTCATTAAGCGAGTTGATAGCGATTTCCTGGAAGTAACCGGATGACAATTTTAATTTATTTAAAAAGCTTCCTTTGAAATATCTGCTCTATAAATTTTTAATTTCTATCTAAACTTCTTCCTTAAAATTTTTAATGAACGGTTAATGTGAATGACTCTTGACTTTGCTTCTAACCCAAAATATACGCTGACCGCCAAAAAAAAGTAAGACAAATTACTATGCATGTACATGAATACATCTTTAAAGTACAGGATTACTGCTCACTTTAAGAAGTGTCTTTATTTCTGATTTCTCAATCAAACTTTTTATAGCAATAATTTGTGCGTATCTGAAAACCTATTTACCCCGTATCAGATCCGAGTGATTTACAGAAAACTGTAAATAGAAATGTCTCCCATTTGATGTCGACCTTTTTGGTAGTCATAGTAAAATAAAACAGAATCAGAAATAAATTTAGCAATATCGCATTAATATATTTCGTCCGTTGTCGTAAGTTACGAATCATTTTAGATGGTAATAATTATATTACGCTGAATCTACAAGAAGAGCAAATAACATTACGCGTCCCGTTTTATTGTAATTTACCACGGGTTATATCCCAAGCGTGAACGTATTTAGATTAGGAAAATATGACAGGAGAGCATGTATTATTACATTGATACGGCTTCTAAAACAACATCCACGTTAAGACAATTTTTTGGTTACGAAAAATTAGCTTTCATTCATTATTTAAAGCGTCTGCAGCATTTAATTGCATGAGCTTTGAGCTGAAGTTTGTCTACTAACAGTTTCCAATCGGCCTTTTCAACATCCACTTATTGTTAGTTGAGTGGAGTTTTATTTCATGATACTTAAATACATTTATATTAAGCTTAGAAAACTTGATTGCAGTTTAACTGAAATTATGCTACATGTGGGTATAAATTTCATGGGAACAAAATTTCATTTTTTAACTTTATAATTTTTTTTCACTTTTATCACTTTTTCATTTTTTAACTTTATGAACCGCATTTTTGAAATAACCGTTATTCGGTATTTTGCGGAATTAAATTAAACGAAACTTTGGATGTTTGTTTGAAATTATATTTAAAAAGCTCGCGGATCACAGCCAGTGCAATTCAAGACTTTGCCTTTTACTTTTCGCAACTTCGAACTATATGTGCTGCAAAATTCTTTCTTTTTATATAACTTCTTTGCGTTTCCGCATTTTAGGGACAGATTTCCCAGATCCTTTTTACCTTACGGCAGAGCGGGGATGCAAATTTAACTTTTATTTTGTTTATTGTACAAAAATAATACTACTAATACTTTTAGTCATTTGGAGATCAATGAAGGCAAAGTAAGTGGCTTTTGCTTTATTTTTGAAGAGCAAAACTCTTTGAAGATAGTCTTTTTTACAGGAAAATTTAAATTCAGATAATCTTGAGAGACTTTTATCAAAGAAATATTTACGTTTTCTTTAATATCGTGTTATAGTTTTAGTTAATATACAATATTTATTATTTTCATATATTGAATTAATGAGATCTAATTTCTATTGACAGAAAGAACCAAACATAAAGGATTTCCACATTTCCACAGAAACGATACCTTCGGCCGAAAATCTCATTAGCTACCGCTTATTTGCACTTTGCACTTTGTATTCTACTTTTCCTGAACAATAGCAGAGTAGGTATATTTGTTTTTGCTGAGTTATTAATGACCCTAAATTAAAATCGATATTCTTAATACCTTTATGTATTGTGTGGAAGCATATCAGTGTGTTTAGTTGAGAAAAACCAATCAATAAATTTCACTGTGGAAGTATGCCTCAGGTTATAAAAATTCCACAATTTTTAAATTAAAGAAACATTATATCTTAAATGTATTATGTCTAAAATACATCATTCAATGAAAACTACATACATATTGCTACGTTATTCGTTATTGAGAAATTGATTTGTTTATTTTTCAATAACGTACATATTCGTCTATAAACATGAAATTCTTTTAGATTCAGGGCGTAACCTTTTTCTTTTGTTTGAATTTAATAAAATCTATGAACGCTTTTGAGTCCTTTGTACGTTCGTAGATTACTACTTATGCTCACTAAAAAATTAAAATAAACTCTGCTCAAATTAAAATTATTTATTAACAATTTCTTTTATTGCAACAATAGTGACTGTTTATTTAGTTGAATTTAATATAAATGAAGTTCCTGTAATGGCCATTTGTTTAATTACGTAATCACGAAACAGTTGAAAACTATTAAAGGCATAATTATTTTTTATTATTTAAAAGCAAGTTCTAAAATTGTTTATTTACAAAATTAATAACTTGTTCAGTTCCTTACAGTTTTTTTACACTAAACTAATGTTTATTATCATTTCGCCTCGCGTAATTTTTAATGATTCGCGTTCATTAATTTGTTTGTTCGTTTTTCTTAACAAAAATTTGTGTTTTAGTAATAGCAGCATTGGTGTTGAAATGCCTTGTGATCACAATTTCTCCTTTAATATGCAAAATTTAATTGATATATGACAAATCACGAACTAAATTACTATTAATACATCAAAGTCATAGGTACAAAAATATTTTTACAACAATTTTCAAACTTCAAAACTAAAATAAAATAGCAATATGTTATTTGTGACATGACAATCGTATTTCACACCGAACATTTAACTTGATTTCAATCCCCAATATTGCTACGTTATTCTCTTAAAAGTACTTATGAGGAATTGTTAATCTTAGAATTTGAATTCATCATTACACGTCTAAAGCAACGTTGTTACAGGTTGTTCTGTTTTACTAGAAATGTTAATTTAATTCTCATGGATAAAAATCTGATGTTTGTTTAAAGATCGTCGGCTCAGTGGAATAGTGCCTTTAGAATAATAGAATTTGTTCACTAAGGGAATTTCAGAAAACGAATTAATATGTAACCATCTTAATAGCTCTAATAATACACCTTCACCTCAAGAGAGTGAAATGTGGTCGATATTAGCATTTAAAATTAGTGGAAAGGACGGACGCATAGAATTGCATTTGCAAGTAGAAACTCGGAACTTCCAAATGAAGAAGCTCGTTATTTTAAACGTCAGTATTATTGGAGTTCTCAAACCGTAATTAGCAATATTAAGACGGTATAATTAGCGCTGAGGCTTATTAATGAAGTTGAAACTTGCCTAAAATTGAATCTCCCGGATAGTTTGTCTTGTTTACTACGTGCGACTCCCGGATTTTAATAACCAGAATCCTTTTGATGTTACAACATGAAATTCTGGCAAATTACGGTAGCGGCCGATATTGAAAACTAGTATTTACTTTTGCCTTACTTTGATGCGATTAGTTAGAAGCATTATTGCAATCAATGCTTTTGTAAATCTTGCAATTTTGCGATTCATTCAGCATGTACGGTTGAAGATAAATACAAAAATTAATGTCGAATTAAATTCTTGAATTTTTTAGTAGATTGCTCCTTTTATCGATTCTGTGTTAAGCCTTTATAAATTTATGAGCTCACTTGAACCAGAGTTCGAGTAGAATGCGTACATTCCAAAATTATCACTGGAGTGCCCATTTGAAACCTATCAGGTCGATGATGTGCATGTTTGTTTTAACCGCGATGATCATCAGTAATTTGACAGGTAAAAGAGCTCTTCGCGATTATTCAGCTGACTTCATTATGACCGAGGACCATGAAAAAACTATTTTTGTAAATCAATTTTTTCCTTCTCTTCATAACATATTTATAATTTATGATGTTCTCGACTGGTAAATTGATTAAGAAATTAATTTCGATGATGCACTCGTCTAATAGAAAATGCTTTAAATTTTCGTCGAGCTCATAAGGACGATGTAACAATTATTTTCTGAAATTTGTATGTGCGGTTTGTTTCAGTTCTATCAAGTACAACTAGGTATCAAAATTGGTGAAGTTTCTGAATTATTATTATTTATGTACTCCATGCTGTTTTATAGTTTATTAATTAAATTTGAGAAACGAGAAGTCTTTTCACTACAAAATCTTGTAGTGAAAAGACTTCTCATTTCTCAAATTCAATTTACCGAATTGAATTGACAAACGTTCGTTCTATTTGGACTGAATACATATTTGAGTTAAAATTATTGTATAAGAACGAAATCACGCATAAACACAATTCAACCCTCTATCTTAAACCGTTCCAGAGATGTTTAAAAAATATGCTTTCCAAGTTATCTCTTTAAAAGGTTATATCTCAGAAACGATAAACATTTGTATAAAGATAAACAAGGTTAAATCGTAATATGTACATATTTTGATGTCCTCTGTACGTGGAATAATTATTGTCATTATAAACAAATGCTTTCTTTTATTTATTTGTTATTTCCGTGCGTATAAGTATGAGCATTATTAATGGCCTCGCGAAACCTCAAGCTTGATGGAATTTAATTATTAATGTTCATTATTTTTTAAAATCAATTTTAGACGTAATAGACTTTGAACTGAGCTAAAAGAGAAAGTTAGAGAGACAAATAAAGCATGACAAGTCTGAAAACAAAACACAGTAATTTTGGAAATGGTTCTATTTTATATCGACGTATCATTCCCGGACAACTTAATTTACTCTCTCGTCCTTTGTGATAGATTCGTCGTTTTTGTTTTGTTCCGCATTGACTTCCTGCCTGTAATTTTTTACAGAAAGCAATAAACCTCCGGCAGATATATTTGCAGAGACGTGAGAGTACGCCTGTTTTTTATTAGCAAATTTTTCAGAGCTCGAATCGACGCTCTCGGCGACGCGGGCAAACTATTACAAAGTTAATTTCTCTTAAACGACGTTCTTTGAAGGGCACTCATAAAGAACAGCCCGAAGCCACCTGCCTGCCTGCTGGTGCCGATAATCTCCCCCTTCTTGTCAACGTAAAACAAAACAAAGTGCTGTCAGTTTAGCATGAATCGTTAGCCCCCATCCGCAAGCGATAAGGGTCAATAGCAACGAGAAGGTGAAATTTCTTCATCGGGTTTACAGAAAAGGCGGAGATAATTCGCGTGCGGATTTGCTACAAATTATTCCATTACGCTGACAAAATAAATTGGTTGTTGAAACTTCAACAATAGAATGCCCTATATGAGGAGGACACCGAAGTAATTACTAGTTTAATCTAGTTTAATTAGCCCAAAATAATTACACTGGGATTCCGTCACTGGAAAATTACTTGTTGCAAGTAATGTCTGAATTTGTATACATTATAAAGTTTTTAGGCGTGATTAACTTCTTGTTTGTAAATCCTTCTTACAATTAGTGTACGCAATAGCAGTAAAAGATGATCCGTCATAAAATAAAATCATGCCACGCCAATTCGAAATTATCATAAATCTATTCAATCAGAAACAATTTTGTGTACAAAACTGAAAATGCTGGAATAATCTTAAATTAAACGGTTCGTTAAGTTCTCTCCTTCAATTTTCTTTCGCTGATTCAATACAAACTATAGCAGCAGCTTGGGTATTAGCCAGGTGCATTTGGTATTCAAATATGAACGTAAATTACGATGACACGAAATATACGATAAGTCCTCGACTAAGAGGTGAAAATATGTTCGGGGGCCTCACAATTTGTGTCATGGATCTTGAACACAGTTCACACAATGGCGAACTGTGATCAGAATTTCATAACGCGTTTAGTAACGTGCAACTGCATAGTGCAATTAGGTAAAATCGATATTGATTTGCGGAAATCATTGTTTGTAAGTCAAAAGTCAATATTTGCAACAATTTTCATGCGGTGTAATTTTGACTTGCAGATATCACATTACCCCGGCATACTGCGCCTCATTATCATGTCATTAATTTTTTTTAATTTGTGGTGGTTGCCCAACGGGGTCCTAAGTCATAGACTTGTCAGGACTTCAGGAGCGGGAGTGTAAAGTGTCCCATGGCTTTGTTACTTCCAAACCTCCTCGCCATTTAAGGGGAAGCAGTGTCGAATTTTATCCCCAACACTGAAGGGTGCCTGAAATCGATACCGACCACTTCCGAGAAAAATCTTGAGAGCGGTTCGAACCGACGACCATGCGATCGCAAGGCCGGTCCCTTACCACTTGTACCATTTAGGGGTTAATTAGAAAATAAAAACGCAAATCGTCGGTCTAATTAGAAAAACTGGTGACTCCATTTGCAAAAAATGGAGTTACCAATTTTTTTAATTAACCGACGAAATGAAACTAATTCAAACTGAAATCTGTTGAAAATTAAACCATAATCTTTTCACAATACTTTCGAAAGAGTTTAATGTTAAAATAAAGTTATAAGACATTTGCTTTATTAATATTTTGTTTCTCCGTAACTCACTTACTGAATTCATTATTTTTATCTATTGAGTTCTCCGTCGAAGTACTTTGTCGGATTAACTTGTTCGTACATGCAATCGAGTAATCAATGTAACAATATTTAAATGATTTAAAGTCAATTTTTGCCGCTTTAGAATATTTCTGAATTCTTAATCGAAGCAATTAGAAATAATCACAGCAAGTTTGTAGACCATAAGTTTACAAACGTTTTTATTGTCATTATTGTCTTATTGTCACAATTTAACTTGAAAGCTTCCGCGGCCGTCGTCCATGTTTGAATTGACTTGTGGTTGGAACCACGTCACGTTGACTTCTTCTACTGCCGACGTTTCGTTCTCCATTGCAGAAGAACTTCCTCAGGGCTGCTGCTGGTCTTGCTGCTGTTTCTCGTTAGTCGTTGAGACTGTCACAAAATAAAGTATCTAAATCGATGTTAAATAGAAAATAAAACAAATCAATATCGTCAGTATGCAGGGCAATACTGGTTAAAAATTGATTTTTTAAAATTTAAACTGAAGTTCAACTCATTATCAGCAACTGTTGTTAAGAATTTAAAGAAGAATTAAACAAGGGGCCTTTGGCAACATGATTTTCTCAAGTCCATACCATGGAGCCATTGGTAAACTGGAAAAATCTGCATGTTCTTATCAGTAGCAAAAGAGGATCTTTGGACCTATAAACGGTATAAAAAGTTTGTTTGGAAAGGCAGCAAAAGAAGAGGAGTCTGTTGGTTCGGATTTAAGCGAGGATTCTGTGAAAATACACTTCAAATTTGACACTGATTTTTAAGTTACCAGGATATACATTTACCCAGTTGCAACATTCCGTGGCAACATCCTCCCAGATTATAAAATGCAAAGAATTTGCTTTAGTAAAATATAAATTAGAAGTAAACCGGGGTGAAAATATTATTTAGTTAACTAATCTAGCGTTATGTTTCGTGTACCTACTTCTTGTCGAAATTATGTAGGTTTATCGCACCGTACTGAGACAAAAATCAATTTTCAACTCACAACCAGTGATAACTTCACAACCAGAGACTTAAGAGGAACGTGGTATTACAATTTTCTGTATAGTTTTCGGCATAGAATAGAGTGGTGTGAATATTTGGCCAACGTTATAATACAGCCTGTATAGGTTAGGTGGAAGAGCAGAAGACAAATTATTATTTATTTTTTGTCCTCTTAACCTCGCCCTTTATTCTCTTTGTTCGTTTTCATTTGTTGTATAGTACATAAAAAAGACATTATTATTAAAACGCCAGAAATTGTTCTTATTGTTCATTTTCAATAAGCTGCTAATCCAACTTATCACTTTATTTTTGTTTTTTTGATTTTTCATTTTGCGTATTTTGTTGTTTACGAACATTGTCAATAGTTTGTCTTCTTGTTATTATAAATACAATTATAAGCAGTTGTTCATTACAGTAAGTGACTTACTAATTTCCTTTTGTTTATCTTCAGTATTGTTTTCTGATATTTAACTTTCTTCTTTTTTTAATAGTAGATTATAATTGTCTTTAATCACAGTTGTTTTTATAACAATTTCTTTGTTTCTTTTTAATTTTATTTATTGTTTTGTTTTCTTGACAATTGTTTCTAATTTCTACGAACTATAAGATCCATTTTCTTTTATTTTTTCTAAATATTATATTGTCCTTTTCTTTTCTGGAGAATTCTTTCTGTTCTCCGTAAACAGCTTCTTTTGTTGCTTTTCCCACTTCTTCTTTAAAATTATGCCAAGCAACCAGTAGCAAACAATTTGGCCAACTTTTTCCATTTCTCTTTAGCATTTATTTATTTTTTATTCTCGGACAATCGTCAGTTGTTTTTCTTTCTTTCGAAAATTATTTAAATTACGTAAGGTGAAGTGAGAATAAACGTTAGTTGTTATATAAAACCGTAAGGAACTGAACAAATTTCTATTTTATTGTAAATAACAATTTAAATAAACTTTCTTTTAAAAATAACAATAATAATAATTACACGTTCAATTGTTTTCAACTGTTTTGTGATACATGTATTTAAACAAATGGCTACTACAGGAACTTAGTTTATATACAGCGTGTCCCAACAGTGTGTTCTCGGGCCATATCTCCATAAATACCGAAGATACAAAAAAATTTTCAACACAATTTCTTTTTTAATTTAAGAGATCTACAACACATTTTCATCTATACAGAGTGAATCAATACAGTGGTGCCGGATACAACTTCTTTATTTCAAACGGCATGCCCTATATATGAAACCAAGTTTGGATTGCCCATAAAATTCTACACATTTTCTGTATACCATTGCCTATACCCAAAGCTAATCGTTCTTGAGATATTTAACATTTTGTCTAAAAACTGCCATTTGCAGCCACTAGTTTATTTATTGATATTTTATTTATTTTTAACTCTAAGAAAAAGATTTTTGGTACAGATGTAGTTGATACATAAGCTTATCATAAGCCATTATTAAATGTACTTTTATCGCTACAGGGTGGTCATGGTAATAAACAAAATCTCAGAAATTTAAAAATGACAAAACTCAATTTTCTTAAATAGCATGCCCTATATTTTTCTATCCTAAATTCTTCGTTTAATAAAGTACTTTCATTTTTGTTAAGTATGTCTTATACCTATCTGAGATATTTTCTGAGATTTTTAGATTTATTTGAATTATTTCTTTTAAAACGAGTTATTGTCACTTTTGTTGCATTAAGAAACTGTTAATAAAGAATTTTAATTTGAGCAGAGTTATTTTTAATTTATTTATGAGCATAAGAAATTATCTACGAGCATGCAAAGGACCCAAAAAGGTTCATAGATTTTATTAAATTAAAACAATAGAAAAATATTACGCCTTGAATCTGAAAGAATTTCAGATTTATAGACGAATACGTGCGTTATTGAAAATAAACAAATTAAATTCTCAATAACGGATAACGTAGCAATACGTTTTCCAAACCAAAATATTTCGTCAGGTAATGCTACCGGATTATTAAATGAACACATATTATTACAGATAAATTATATGAGTAATGTAGCACATACATTTCCAAAATAATTTGAAAAAGACAGAATACGCTAACAATGACAAAATCTGATTTTCCAGATAATTTCTACCAAATGAATATATATATGTATAGTAATATTTACTGATTAAATTAGATGCGGTCCTTACAGATTAGACCCGAATAAATAATTTTTCAGTTTAATTTTATTTAATTTTTAAAGAGATTATTCGTTATATTGTTCAGACCTACGCTTATAAATTCAAATTCATCAGCCACTCAAACTTTTGTTTTAGTACTTTACGAAACACGTTCAATTAAATTAATTTTTAGTTGCTTAAAAACATTGTTGGTAAATTGATCATCCGATATTTGATCCACTCACTTTGCCTGTTTAATTATGTTTTGTATACTATCACGTTTAATGGAAAGCTTTTCTGTGAAGCCACAGCGAAAATTCATGTAGTTAGATATTTTGTATCTTTTTAAATAAATAGCCAACGGATATGTGCTTCGGTATCTGCAAAATATGTTGCTTTAAACACACAACACAACGTAGATACATACATACATATAATGTATATTTTTACATATTTAGATTCTAAAAAAGGAAAAGCTATTGATTTCGCGCGCATTATTTTTAAACGAGATAGGAAAAGTTTTTCGTTTTATGTCTGCGAGGACTTATTAAAAGCGAGTTTTCCGTGAAATAAAAAGGGAAGCTGTTATGCTCTA
This sequence comes from Dorcus parallelipipedus, assembly GCA_958336345.1. Lineage (NCBI taxonomy): Eukaryota > Metazoa > Arthropoda > Insecta > Coleoptera > Lucanidae > Dorcus > Dorcus parallelipipedus. Next base: position 46,762,229 of record OY284475.1, read on the forward strand.
GTAAGGCACGGACTATAATTACGAACGCTATTATAATTTATCGAACTCGTTAGAGCTTTACTTTGTAGAAGTTCCTCGCGCGGTTATTTCTTGCTCCTCCGATGCAAAATTTATCGGCGTTAAACTCTTTTCATTAAAATTAATCCGTCAGGATTTCGAAGCTTTATCCTAAATTAATTTGGGTATCGATGTGTGGAAATGTTTAGAAAAGAGTTAAAATAGAATACCCAATGAAACTAATATTACGTTTTCTTTTATTTTCTTTTATTTTTATATGTTTATTTATGGGTCTTTCATCTTCTCAGTCGTTTCTTTTTTTTATATCGTTTTTCTTTTAAATGTTATTACTATTACTGTACCAGGCGTATGTAAATAATAAATTGCAGTGAAAATTTTGTGTTCGGAAAGTCCACTGGCTCAAACAATTACATTCTTGAATGTAAGCAACGAAAACTTATGACTAGTAGCAGACTTACAGGTATTTCACTGAAACATATAAAAATATATGAAATTCTTACACAGTTTATGACTTAATATGACCGTGGTAAGGCTCGCAAAACGAGTTATTTTTCGCCGTACGCACAGATAATACAATCGATCTCTTTGCGATGTGAACTCTCCTAGATTTAAAGAAACAGAACGTCAGAGGAAGTATCAAGAAATAATAACACGAAAGTTTGAAGAGTAAAAAATGAGGAGTAGAGGAAAATTGGGAATCACCCAAAAATATTATATTGGAGGCAGCAAGAGAAACTGTGAAAGAACAAAAACTGGAAACAAAAACATAAAGAAAACGAAATGGTGGAATAAAAAACTTCACATGAAAATCAAGGACAAAAATAAAAAAAGAAGAAATATTTGGATACTGGCAAAAAGGAAGATTATAAAATATATGTATAAGGAAAACCGGAAAGAAATAAAGATAGAAGTCAAGAAAGCAAAACAAGAATTATGGACAAAATTTGGAGAAAAGATGACTGAACAGAACAGGTCGCCTTGGTTTGCAGTGGAATCCTCGAGCTACGCTTCTGTTGTCCAGGCTCCAAATAGAGCCGAGACAGTTGTATAGAGTGTACTCGAGGAATCCACTGCAATCAAAACTGACTTGTAACAAAATTTTTAGAAAAATTAATGTAAAATTACCAAGGGAATGGAACTCAGGAATCATAATGCCTACACACAAGGAAGGCGACTAGAGAATCCATAGTAATTATCGGAGAATAACGTTGTCAAGTGTACCAGGAAAGATTCTAACCAGAACAGTGGAGAAGAGGGTAAGGAACAAAAAACATCAGTAGAAGTCACTCAATGTGGATACATAGATGGGAAGAGCACACAAGATCTACTATTCATGATAAGACAAGCCGATGAAAAACATTAAAAAAGAATAGAGGCATTCACATTTGCTTCGTAGACCTTGAAAAAGCGTTCGATCGAGTGAGAAGAGAAAATATATTATCACTAGATAGAAGGACGATAGAATTAGTAAAAGCTATGTACAGGGTTAACAAATAATGAAGAATCAAAAGAATTTACAACAAATAGAGTGAAACAGGGATGTGTATTAAGTCCATTACTGTTTTCAGTTGTACCAGGAAGTCATAAAAGAAGCCAAAGAATAAGGTGGAATTCGGGAAAGTAGAGCAAATTTAACTTACCGCGCTTAGCCATAATGGCGGGATTCTGAGAACAACCTAGAAGGCCTATACCAGGAAATGACAAAAATAAACTTGAAAATTAACATAGATGAAACAAAAAGCATGATACCTAATGTTTAGATCAAATAAAGAATACAACCCTTGTTTACATGGGAGCAGGTAAAGAGCTAGGAATATCTGGGATTAAGAATCGAGAATAATTGAATAATCGAAAAAATAGACAAGATAACGAAAGACTAGGGAAGAAAGAAATAATACCAAAAAAAGATAAAAATAGAAGTTGTCAAAAAATAAATGCAATGGAAATGCGATTTTTAAGAAAAATTGAAAATAAAAGGAGAAATGATGGAATAAGGAACGTACAAAATTTACAGATTGAACTATAAGCGAAAAAATAATGGATGGGCAAGTATGATAGTTTGGACATGTGTTTGGACTTACAGAAAAATCAATGATGCGCAAGGGAGGGCCAAGAAAAACTTGGATCGATGGAATGACAAAAATAAACTTGAAAATTAACATAGATGAAACAAAAAGCATGATACGTAATGTTTAGATCAAATAAAGAATACAACCCATGTTTACATGGGAACAGGTAAAGAGCTAGGAATAACTGGGATTAAGAATCGAGAATAATTGAATAATCGAAAAAATAGACAAGATAACGAAAGACTAGGGAAGAAAGAAATAATACCAAAAAAGATAAAAATAGAAGTTGTCAAAAAATAAATGCAATGGAAATGCCATTTTTAAGAAAAATTGAAATTAAAAGGAGAAATGATGGAATAAGGAACGTACAAAATTTACAGATTGAACTATAAGCGAAAAAATAATGGATGGGCAAGTATGATAGTTTGGACATGTGTTTGGACTTACAGAAAAATCAATGATGCGCAAGGGAGGGCCAAGAAAAACTTGGATCGATGGAATGACAAAAATAAACTTGAAAATTAACATAGATGAAACAAAAAGCATGATACGTAATGTTTAGATCAAATAAAGAATACAACCCATGTTTACATGGGAACAGGTAAAGAGCTAGGAATAACTGGGATTAAGAATCGAGAATAATTGAATAATCGAAAAAATAGACAAGATAACGAAAGACTAGGGAAGAAAGAAATAATACCAAAAAAGATAAAAATAGAAGTTGTCAAAAAATAAATGCAATGGAAATGCGATTTTTAAGAAAAATTGAAATTAAAAGGAGAAATGATGGAATAAGGAACAGATTCAACTTAATGCGCCTGAAACCTAATGATATAAGAACAAAGTTTTAAGTATAAGTATAAAGCTAGTTTTGAACATGTATTTTTACTTAAAGATTTAATTAAATTAGTTAACAGAATAGCATTTACACAACCAGTAGAAATGAATAATCTACTGGGATACCTAAGTTTGTTTATTAGATCTAAATTAACACGGAAACTTGGAATTCGTTAACAGGCCAAGATGTCGAAATAGATTCGAGTGTAATTTAAAGTTACCTTTCTGGCCTCGGAAAATTCTAAGTCTAATTCCCTGCACCGCGAGCGTTTTCTTTGTAACTGGAGAGATGCTCGCATTACTTGTTCTGCTATTTGCAAAGTTTCGAGAAATTTCTGAAATGCACGAACTTGACGTTAACTTTGATACGGATGAGTTTAAAAGGAAACGTGACTGGGCTTTCGCCTATATTAATATTAATTCTTTGTTCTTTACCGAAATACTTTATGTTATGCGCGTGTTGAGGATAACGATACGAAACAGCGAATTCATCTGTGGCTGTCTCGAATTTTATAGGAATTCATAATCATACATAAATAACCAAGGAAAATTTCAAGAACCCTAGTATTATTAAAATTTAAATTTTATTTCAATAATTAATCATTATAATAATAAATGCCTTTATTTCAGCTCTGCCAATTTCACAAAAAGAACTATAATTCTATATTAATATAAGAGACCGAGAATCAAAATTCAATCAACACATCTTTTGGCTGTTATTGTCGGTTGCTGTAATAAAAAAAGAACATATTTTTTTTAATGAAAAGACATTACATTCAGGAAAAAATCATTTGTATTTTGTTTCAGTTTGTCACATAATCCCGACACAGCATGATTATTTTCTGACCTACATATTATATGTTTCAGTTTGCTAACTCGAAATATCTATCCGACTATGAGATGTTTCCTGCTCATTTATAAAATAAGTGCAGATATATATCTGCTAAGAGGTATCAGGTTTAAAACTGTAACAAGCGATAAATTTCAAGAGAGCTCTGTAACAGCAAGTGCTTTCAACTTACTGAAATAATGTAACGTCGTATTACATTTGTCAACATCGCCCTTTATTGCCCGCCTTTCGAGGAAAATACCTATTGAAAATCGTGTAAGGCGACAAGTGACATCGCTTTTTAAAGAAATTGAAGGAAAATTCTAATAAATCGTGTTAGTCTAAGTACATACAAGTGCTCAGGCCAGGTATCAACATAAAGCTATACTTTTTGCGACTAGTCACATAAGTATGCGCAATAAAATTCTAATAATTTAGAAAGTGATTGCTAATTAAATTGGTTTTCTCTTCAACTAAATCATTTGTATGTCAATCCATGCGATTTATTATGTTTCAATAACGGATAGTCTGTCCTCTTATGTGTTGTTAAATTTGCCTAATTCAGTTTTCAACACGGTTTCATTTAATTAGAGGCTCCATGTCGCGGATACGGTTACAAAGCAACCTCACGTTTCTCCCTTACCCGCGGCGAGGATACCAGCCTCAGTTCATTTGTTACATTGGCTTTACCAAACACGTATTTATTAAGTTTGTAATTTAATGTTAGGGCTTTTCGAAGTTACGGTAACCGAGACAGTAATATAGTACTACTTGTTTTCGATAATGCTTGCGTATTGTAAATTCTCAAATCTCCTACTAATGGAAAGAGAAATGCCGTGGCGCAAGTTGATGAAACAGGCCTTGTAAAACTGTAAATTAAAAGAGCAATATTATCTCCTCCACAATTAAAACTAGGGTTTCTGATTTCTCACTTTTTCGATTTCTCTTGACTCGAGAATTCTCGTCTGTTTGTTCCCGGGAAATCGAAAAGTATTAAAAAAAGTCCTTAATTAAGGGTAAATAATCTATTAGTACACAAAAATATCATTTAAATCAACTTTATATTTAGAATTCGATGTTTAAGTATACAAAAATCAACCTTAACATTCTCTTTGTCTTTGACCTAGGCCTTCGGTTAACATAAATTTTAGTTTTATTCTTTAAGTAGAAACATTTTTTTGGTAATTTAAGAAAACTATAATCTTAATAATAAACATTACAAAATTGACAAAAGTAATTTTAAAAAAGCAAAAATCCCTGTCTTTTATAGTATAGAAACAAAAAAACAAATACAATGGCTAATGCACAAAATAAAATGAAATATTCGTAAAATAGTAACAGTTTAGGTCGAAATAATGCGTGGCCAATTTTTGGCCTAAAATGTAATTGTAATAAAAACCGACTTGCAACCAATTTTTAAATTTCTTTAAAATAATAGTTAAAAAAATGAGAGCATTAAAAGCTTTATCAGACAATTGATTTCTGACTCTGGAAACAATATTATATACCGTTTTAGCCAAAGGTGGTTTCAAAGAGTATGTATATGCGATTGGTTGAAAGAGTAGTATAATATAGTGTGCGTAGCGTGTTTTCTTCGATGTAGGTGTGACGGCGCTGATCAGACTACACAAAGGCATTAAAATTAATGCAATTGAATCTAAGCCACAGATAAATATTAACAATAAAATATCTTTGCTTAATATCATCGGAAAGATTCAAATTCTTAAATGATATTATAGTAGAGATTCTGTACCAACAACAATTAATTTATTTGTTGCTGCTTTTGAAAATATTACAATCCACTAATTCTTATTCGTATATTTGCAGTTTTCCTGTAACACGTAATCTCCACTACATTTTACTCACTCCCTCTACTCACGTTAAGAAAGTAAGGGCTGTACAATCATGTGCATTTAAAATGCACCGCCTACATGCAAACCTCACCCTTAAAACGTTTACAAGGCTCACAGAATTGCAAAATTGTAACACTTGAGCTGTAGCACTTAAGCTAGCACGGCTGTACGGTTATCGCGGAAAAAAACTGGTATACCTAATTTTTCCCTTTGTAAATGCAACTAAAATTGCGCAATTTGTATCATGGCAACCAGAAAACTTAAACAAATTTAAAGCTTAGCTGTCACCGTGTTTCGATATTTTGATGATTTTTAGCTTTTTTAAACAATTTGTGAGAAAGTTGTGCTACGGCATTTAAATAAATTCGAAAAGGGCAGAATTGTGGAAAGATTGATGGGATTAAGTGTATACGGAGTTCTTTCACTGTATAATATTCCCGATGAATGTGATGAAAATGATGTGTTGCTTGGAGACATTAGTGATGATGACATTAGACTCGCAGTAAGAAAATTAAAAGCTAAGAAATCATTGGGCATGGACGACATTCCTGCATATGTTTATAAAGGATGCTGCGAATTTTTAATTACTCCATTAAAACATATATTTAATTTATCTCTTCGGTCTGGCATTTTTCCTGATAGATAGAAATTGGCTAAGGTAATTCCCATATACAAATCTGGTGATACAAATCTCATAAAAAAAAGTATAAATTAGCAATAGACCAATCAAAAAACTATACAATAATGACTACATTGAAAAATCAAATAATAAACAAAAAGCAATGTGGAAAATAATAAATACAGAAACGAGGAAAACATTGAAAAAGAACGACATTAAAAATTCATTAACAGCTGAGGAACTAAATGAATACTTTGTAAATACTGGATCACAAACAAACGCCAACATAAATTCCACACATAATTTTGATTTTTTTCTCCGAAATCGACACATTAGTAATTTTAAATCGTTTTTTCTTAGTCCAGTAGATGAAACAGAAATCATAAGTTAAAATTAAAAATAAATAAAATCATAAGAATTATCAATGCCTTGAAAAGCAAAGCAACACCAGACATATATGACCTTTCAACCACAAGTGTAAAGTGCTGTGTACCTGAAATAGTTAGCCAACTTACTGAGCTAACAAATCAATGTATAGACGAAGGCGTTTTTCCAGACCCCTTAAATATGGAAGAGTAGTACCTATCTATAAATCGGGAGAAAAGCAGACCTGTATCGACCGATTTCAATATTGCCAGTTTACTCTAAAATAATAGAAACAGCGGTGAAAGAAAGGTTGGTAAATGTTCTGAAAACGTACGATTTACTTACACAGAGACAACATGGTTATACAGACAACAGATCAACAATATCAGCGATGGTAGAAATGGTCGAGTACATCACAAAAGCATTTGATTCCGGGAGTAAAGTACAAGAGGCTCTCTGTGATCTGAGCAAAGCGTTTGACACAGTGAATCACGAAATACTTCTACAAAAATTGTATTATTTCGACGTAAGAGGTAAACCCCTAGAATTTCTTGAGTCCTATTTAACAAATAGACAACAGCAAGTAGACTGCCAAGGAACTCTTTCCCAGAAACAACTCTTAAAATCTGGAGTACCACAAGGATCCATACTGGACCCGTTACTCTTCATAATATATATTAATGACCTTCCAAACAATATTCCAAGAGCGGAAACTTATCTCTATGCTGATGACACATCCTTTTTAATAACAAATGCTGACAGCAACGAATTACGTCAACAGATGCATGAGGTCTTGTCAGAAGCAGAGATGGATGCCAAGAAACTTAAATTGAATACAAGCAAAACAAAGCAACTAACGTTCTCGACAAAGTTATTAGGATAGCAAAAATGTAGTACTTAATTTTTAGGAGTACATTTTGATAATGACTTTACTTGGAATACGCACATTAACCACCTCAGTCGCAAATTATCAACTACGATATACTGCCTCAGAAAATTACTTACATGCACTGCTTACGAAACCCTAAAAACCGTATACTACGCAAACTTTCATAGCCTGCTATCCTATGGAATATTGGTCTGGGGTAATTCTACTGATGCAAAGCGAATTTTCATCTTGCAAAAAAAAGCAATAAGGATTATGCACGGTATACACGATCAGAAAGTAACTTTGTAAACCTCTCTTCCATAAAAGTAAAATACTTACCTTAGCTAGTACTTACATACATACCTGCGTCAAATACGTTATACAACATCCTGAAAAATATTCCAAAAATGCAGATTTCCACACTTACGATACAAGGAAGAAAGACAATATTGTTATTCCATTCCACAGGATCCCGAAGTCGCAACACGGGATCAATCATTTGGCGTTTAAAATTTACAATAAACTGCCAGAACAGGTCAAGGAATTGCCTGGCAAGAAAATATTACAGTGGCTAAAAAACTTTTACTGGACCAAGTGTTTTATTCCGTAGATGAATATTTAGAGTCGCATGTCTCCAAGTGAATTTTGTTTTGTCATGAAATTTTGTTTCGTCATGAATAATTTGTTTTTTATACATTATTATTGTAATCATACATTATGATTGTAATTATTTTTAAGTTTTTTTTACTCTAACAATGCCCGACTAGATTTGTATCTTTTTCTGGAAAATAAATTTATTTCTATTTCTATTTCATGTCAAATTATCGCCCAATTTCAATATTATCAGCCGTATCGAAAATTTTCGAGCAAATTTTGTATAAGAAATTTTTTCCTCAAATTGAATCCAAAATAGCTCTTGAACAACATGTTTTTTCCGTGGAAGATCTGTAGTAACAAATCTGTTATTATTTACTGACAGTCTATCGAGGGCTATAGAAGCTGGTCATCAAGTACACTGTTTCGGACTTTTCAAGAGCCTGACAAAGACAACCACGATATGCTTTTGATTAAGTTAAGTATGTTAGGTTTCTCTTATAGATTACTGTCGTTTTTTAGTTCTTACCTATCTAACAGGCGCCAACTTATCTTTTACAGGGGAGCATATTCTAGTCAGTTTCTAGCTTAATCGGGTGTCCCCCAAGGAAGCAATTTAGGACCTCTTCTATTTTTACTTTTTATAAACGATAGTGTGACTAATGTAAGAGACTCCACTTGTCTACTTTTTGCCGATGACTGTAAAATATATAAATGTGTAACATCCATTACTGACTCCTTGCTTCTACAAAATGATATTAACAATGTATCAACTTGGTGTGTCAATAATATGTTGCCATTAAATATAAGTAAGTGCTCTGTTGTCTCATTTACTAAGAAAAAGCATCCAATTTCCTATGAATATAAAGTAAATAATGTTTGCTTACCGCGTAAATCTTCAGTGAAGGATCTCGGTGTAATTTTTGATAATTCTGTCCAGTTTACGGAACATATACACAGGATTACAAATGATGCGTTTAGGAGTTTGGGATTTATTATACGCAATACAAAGGATTTCTCTAATACACGAGCAATTATTTCCTTATATAAAGCCCTGGTACGCCCTAAATTGGAATATGCGTCTGTAATTTGGTATCCAACAACTAAATCAAATGAGGCTTTAATTGAAAAATCCAGAATAAGTTCTTGAAATTTCTATTTTACAAAAAATATAAAAGAAATCCACCTTTTGAATCATATGTTCATATAAGACCAGATTTTTCAATCCCACTCCTTAAACATAGGCGTGATCTAGCAATGCTCTGTATCTTATTTAAAATATTTAACAATTTTGTTGATAATGCTTGGTTGTTGTCGTTATTCAGACTTCATATACCGCACTATAGCATCAGATCTCAACCTCCCATGTGTGTTGATTCAAGTATTTTAGGATTTATAGGATTCATAGGATTTTAATAGTGAAAACTTATTTCAAAAATGGTAAAAGTTTAGCGCAAACAGTTCGCAGCATGCGTGCAATTTTTGGTCGACAAAACGCACCAAATTCTTCAACGGTTAAGAGATTGATCGAGAAATTCAATCGAACGGGCTCGGTTGTGAACGAGAAATCATCAGGTCGTCCTCGGTCAGGCCGGTCCATTGAGTCACTAAGGCAATATTTTCAATGGACCGGCCTGACCGGTAAACTTGCGCTAAACAAGTTTTCACCATTAAAATCCGCTGTTCGGTCGTGTAACGTTCCATGACTGATAATCGGGATCTCTACTTGACAGTAGTCAAATTTTTAGAGCAATACTTTTTATCAAAAGAAAATGTCGCGAAATTCAAATCTTGCGGCCATTTTGAAACACCCTTTATGTATAAATTAAAAACATCTTAAAAATAAGAAATTTATTGCACAAAAAGTTAAAGAATATTGAAATGTAAGTAGATAATAAACACAACTCTTAATATATTACAATAAATAACTTAAAATCCAGAAAATAATATCAAAATAAAATCACAATTTAAACACTGACGTGCTAAAATATGCAGACAACTCGTGTTGTAACCCAACTCAGCTCTATCGGCGCTAGCTTTCTATCTCTTATGTTCATCGTAATACCTCTCATTCTTGTGCTACCCAATCATCAAATCTTTCTTAATATTTAATAAAAACAAAAGAAAATTGTCGGCTTTTGTTGAAACTAGTCTACAAGAAAAGAATGCACCAAAAATAATAAAGAAGGCGTTTTATTCTATTAACTGTAAGAAATAAACCCAACAAAGTATATATTTTTGAAAGCAGAGAAAAAGTCTCTATTTAATGATGACATTGCCTACTATGATATCCATTTAAAAAAATATAACTTAATGTTATAACTCGAAAATTTAATAAAATATCAAAAAACCAACTACACCACTGAATTGTATTCCAAAAAGTGTCCTAATAATGTCAAAACAGTTTCTGCAAAAATAAACGAGATATGACTGATGATGATATGACGAAAAGTCGAGAGTCTCTATTTTGGCTTATAACTTGAAAACAAAAGAAAATAGCCAATTTTTGTTTACACTCTTGACTTTACCTCTACAAAAAGAGACCGAGACTTGGCCACTAGTTTTTTTCTATCTCTTATAGTTACAGAGATGCCCATAAGAGACATCGAAATTGATCCACCCTGTACATGAATTTTGATAGAACTCAAAATGTGACAAATGTAAAATTTTGACACTTTAACGTCAGTCCCATCGACTATATTGCTTCTTATACTCTACGATGGCATGAAGATAGTTGAGACTTTGTAAAAAAAATGCTCAAAATCATCAATATTTTTCGGCGTCAGTTTTCAAAAATATAACCATCAAATTAAAATGGAACATATTCACTTAGAGCTACCAACAAAAATGTCACCCCAACCCGGCCTACTCTGAATGCAAAAAGAACGTGAACGGATTATGTATATCTGTAGCAACCGTAAGATCTGTGAGTCAATTATAAAAAAATGAAATTTTGAAGTTCTCAGTATGGTACGATTTCTTGTAAGTCTCTAAGATAATACCACAGAGTAGCGCGATTACCACGAGTAATCCTAGAGACCTGTGAGAAATCATATCTTCCATAGAACTTCAAAATTCCATATTTTAATAATTGAGTTACAAGTTTATAGATCTTACGGTTGCTATAGATACGAGCAGAATCGACACATTCGTCATATCATTTGATTTTCGACGCTGTACTAGCGACGTATGCGCTTTGTTGCTTTCCATGAAACCACTATTGGCCAAAGTGAAAGTCTTCAATCTGTATAAAATCGTCCGTGTGGAGCAGCGGACAGTTGTCTTGAGCGGAGAGGGGAGGTGCAGAATTCGGAAATTTCTGGGATCAAATTTAGCAAATTTCTCGGCAAATCGAGTTCGAGAATTCTAGGATCAGAAACCCTAATTGAAACTATGTTATTTTGATATTCTCACGAATTGAAAGCTAAGAATAGTAAAGGAAACAGTGGTTTTAGAAATAATTAAAAAAATGATCTCTTCCTATAATTATTTAATATCCGTAGATACATATTTTTGAAAGTAGGGCCCCATTATAAATACAGTCTGTGCAAACTTAAGCAGGCACTATAGCTAACTTTGTTATTATAAAAGCTACAAATACGTTTAAATTAGCAAACTAGTAGTACTTTTCACGCTGATTATAACTATGCACTCATATGTCATAAACATGACTTTCAATTGTTTTTTTGACTGTCATTGTAGTAAGCGTAAAAAGTACTACTATAGTTTGGTAATTTAACCGACTCTGTAGCTTTTATAATAACGAAGTTAGTAAAAATTGTCGACTTAAGTTTGAACAAGCTGTATATTATTCCAGTAATACAAAGTTTTCCCTTTACGAATGGTTCAACACAGACGAACCATTTCTAAAACATTATAAATAATTAAATAAACGACAGTAAGGAAGAAACGCATGAAATTAAAAATGAAACTCGTCATGACTGAATAAAACGTAATAATAAAATATGTATTTATATTAGTTTCAAGCTCAGCATTTCATTTCTGTGCTTATAATATTAAATATTTCTCTTAATGAAATTCTGAAATAAGCAGCAAAAAGTAATTTGAAGATATGAATCAAATAAGGCATCATTGTGTATTTGATTTATGTGTATATTGACAGATGCAAACAAAAAACTGGGAGAGGAGCCAAAAATATTTTCAATACCAGTTGATACTCAGCAGAAAATTGTAAGATTTGTTCTACTTTCCGACGAATTTAGAAATAAAACAATTCCTCTTTCATCCCCAATGCACTATTGTGCTTTTTCATTTATTCCATTTCACGTTTCAATTTATATTTCATGCTGGGTAATTTAATTTCTCTGTTTTCTATTGCGACTAAAGGACGTTTACCTTCTTACTTACGTCCCCTTTTAGATTTTCATTTTATGTTGTTTTTCGTCACAGTTTCTGCTTTTAATATTAAAATGAATTTTAACTACTTTCACAAGGCAAGCAAAAAGAACATTAACAGTGTTAATTGCAAATATAATTTATGAAAATAACTGGCCGAAATAAACTGGGAAAATGCTGCACAAACAGAGTAACGGAATTTTCCCGGTGGTACTATGGGACCGTTAGACCTCGGCAATTAGCATTGCAAATATTTTACCTTCCTGTGCGTACGCATTTCGCCTGAAATGCGCAAAAATGTCGTCGCTACATATATGTGCAAACACCATTCAAAGTTTTGCTCATTTGGGTGTAATGTTTGCACTAACTAACACCCTATGTATTCTAACATTTACATACGCTTTAAAATGTATACAATTTAGAAACTCAATAAAAATGTAATTATTTGAATGGCGTGTGCTTCCTGGTGAAAAGAAAAAAAAAACGAAAAAACACCGGAGGTGATCCAATTTATAAATATCAAGACATTAACTTTATTTACTTCCACCATGCTCTGTGTTGTCCCTGGGGCAACAAAGCTTCTATTAAATTAGTCGCCCTACAGACAGATGATTTTGGCCACGGGGAACGAGCATGCCAACCAATGCCACCTAAAAATGCCAGTCACACACAACCGCAATCTAATCAGCGATTGATTCAAACTTGACAATTTTCGGTTAACTAATTAATTGCTTGCAGGAAGTTTTTTTCTATGGATATGGATTATCCTATAGGCAGAGCAAAAATATTAAACTTAAGGCTATTTTAGGTTACCCTTTTTTGTAGTATCAAAATTTAGATTGAATCAAAAATAGAACGTGTTCTATATGTTCAAAGAAATTTTATTTCGAATATTGTTGTAAAACTGAACCAAATCTTCTAAGTACAAGAAACAGGTTGCTCTAAAACGGCCTTAAGATTAAACTATTTCTAAACTAAAAACATTCCAAGCACGTTCTAAAAATACGTTGTGTTCAAGGGTTATAAATTTGTTTCGACGATATTAAATGAACCTATGTATCTTCTAAAATTATATTGGCGTGGTATTATAGTATAATAAATATTGTACAACAACCCCTAATTTCAAAAACGAACCGTTCCCTATAATTATCGGCCTAATACCCTTCAGATGTTTCCTTCCTATGTTTTGATCCGGTGGAGGGCCGCGGTCTTGCATAAGCGTATTGAATTAAAAGGATTTTGCGTCAGGACGATAACGGCTCCGTGCAGTAATAATAAAACAATTTACGGGACCCTCTGTGTACTTACGTTTCCCAATTACATAATTAACGTGTTATCCGCCTCATTTTGTTGTATGATTTAATTAATTACTGAATTATTCATTGAAATCCGGAAATAAACGTTTCGCCGGGCGAATTTAAAGGAATTGGGCTGCTGTGTCACTTATTAATTATTATTATCTCAAGAATTATTGCTTTATACTCGTACTTAATGATAAGATGGGCACAATCAATTTTGGCAACCATCATGAATTGAATTTTAAAGTTAAAAAGTTGAAAAATACCTTTTCTTAAATTCAGAATTTTAATTGTTACTAGTAATTAAATATGAAGATTCTCTTGAACACTCTAATTAGAATAATATTTTCAGAAGATAACCTTTATTCTTGCACATTTAGATTTTATATAAAAAGTAAAGTAAAAAAAGTTCGATATATTCATTTCATAATAAAAAAAAGAGAATTAGCGCAGATTTCCATAAATCCTAATAGTTTTCATGAATTAAAATCAGTTAAGTTACCAACCAGAATAGCTTTTTACACTAGCAGAACTTGGTTATTGCAGCTAAATAATTTCTGAAATTTATGCGGCTCAGAAAGATACGCGAATGTGAGAAATTTAATTTGCAGCACTGGAAACCTTGTAGAAATGCCAGTTTCGGAACAATTCTTTGAAATTTATCTTGTCATAGTAATTATCAAAACTTTGCAGGACTAGTTAGTCGGATCCTTATGCAAACCTAATTTTTTCCGAGACTTCTTTAGGAATTCCCAGTTTAAAGTTTGGTGAAATATTTCAAAACATCAATAATTACCTGCTATCAAAAGCAGCTTTTTTTTAAATTTAAGGCAAAGAAAAATAATCTCGTTGAAAGATTCTCTATTCTTCATCAACTCTAACTACCTTTTCCCATCGTTTACCTCTATTTGTTGTCACCTTACTCATAAATTTTTGGCAGATTCTTCTCAATCTTATTTTATACTATTTCTCTGTGTTTTTATTTGAATCACTTTCTCTAAGTTTCTCCCCTTTCTAACGATTGTTGCAAAAGCTTTAAGAATTTTTAATGATGTAATAGACTTTACAAGAACAGTATATTCAAAATTATTACATTAAATGTTAATTAAATAACTTAACAGTTGCCTCCTCATGTGCCTGCCTCATCAGGTTAGAATACCGATTTCCCTTATTTCTTGGAAGATTCTCCGTCTCAATTCTTGTTCATTTCGGGCTTTTGAACCTTTGTCATGAACTCTTCTACTAGGTAATGCTCAAAAATGTTCAATGGGTCAGACCTTGTGGTCTTGCGTAACTATCCGATGCTGAATCAGGCGAAAACATTATCTCATCATTTATGTGATGAGCGGTATCAGGTAACCAAATACAGTGCACTCGCGCTAACGTTAACTAATTAAAACCAGCTTTGTTCATGTTTGCGCGATTGTTCATGTTTCCGAGATGCAGTTGTAGCGGAACTAATCATCAAGTCGTCACTCAGGCGAAGATAGCTATGAAAATAACAGATTATTTATGTTAATAAATTTTTTGACATAAATATAAAAAGTAAAAACCACATTCAATTATAGTTTCTTTAACTCTATACAGCCTTCATCTCTTAAAAACAATTAAAAACATCACATCACTTTCAACCTTTATTTATGTACTACATATTATGTATTTTTGGAAAAAGTAAAGTAAAAAGTGATTCTTTGGACTTATGTTGTAAATTTCTATAGTATATAAAGTAGCTGTTCATGTTAGCGAGGTGCACTGTTCAGGTTAGACAGTGGCCAATGCTAAAATTTAGGTGTTCACGTTATACAGGAGTTCATGTGAAGCAATGTTCACGTTAGTGCGAGTGCACTGTAAGTTTAATTCGAGTTTTGAAGTGCTAAGGCCTCATACAGTTGTCAAGAGACAAGAAAGGGTGATATTCACTTGGCGAAATGTCAGAAGGAGGGTGTGGTAACGTTTCCCAGGGAAGTTCAAATTTTTTTCCGGATCACTCTTGCGGCATGAGGTATAGCGTTATTCAGTAAGAATAGAACTTTCTTTCGGTTATTTCTTTCGTTTCTGGATGAGTGCTGCTTGTACTTGCTGAATCTGTTCACAATAGGACAGCAGTGAAGGTTATACACGTTTCCAAATCATAATAAACATGAATTCCGGCTGCTTTCAAACACACAATAAAATCTTGTTTGGATGCAACAAAGTCTTTGGAGTTTGTGGGTTGATACGAACGCTTGAATTGGAGTACAGTATCCACTCTTCGTCACCAGTTAACAACCGATCATTTTAATTGCGCGAATAAATGCGGATTGATTTGTTATTTATAATTTAGCAGTTCATGTGGCATCCAATTGCTTAACTTTCACGCCTGTCCTAGCTGGTTAAGGTGCAAACGAATGGTTTAGTCGCTCACATCGAACCTTTCTGCAAGCTCTAAGCACGTTGTACTAGATTTTGCCTCCACAACGTCTTCAATATTCTCATTGTTAATGATTTTTGGTTCCCCAGAGCGTGCTTCACCGGTCAAGCTTAAATCTCCCGAAAAAAATATCTTGAACCACTTCTGTGCTGTTCAACACTTACAACATCATCTCGGAATTTGTTACATATTTTTCGCACCGTTTCTGCAGCCTTGGTGCCGAGTTTATACTCATAGAGTAAACAATCTCGAATTAAAACTTATCGATAAACAACTTAACAAATATTCATGGCAATTCATTTAAAGAAACCGCACGAACTTTTCTGATTACTTGATAATCAAATTATGAAACTGAACAACTTAAGAGGACACTTTTGTATACAAAGCTGATGTCCAACATTTGCGAAACACCTCTTTCTGACATGGGGCACTAAACCAAAATTTTGTCTGAAAATTTGGCCTTTTGTTTGAATTTCACATTAATAGGACATGCTTTATAGTCATTTCTCATCGCCAAAATAATCACTTTGTTACCAGCAAATTGTCTAGTCTAGTCTCAAGGCAGGACAACATCAAGAATTCCTGGCACATTTTTTTCTTTTTCGATAATTTGTATTATTTCTTTTAATTTCCCAGATATCGATATCCATATCCTTATCGGTTATGTCTTCATTTGCCTTGCCCTCCATTTTTCTTAAAAATTTCATTTTTGTCACATTTATATTCCTTTCTTCCATGCGTAACTTCTTTTCATTAAAGTAATGTCACTACTTTTTCCAATACTTAATTCAGTCATGTCTTTCATACCCGAGAATGTTGCTTTGCAAAGGACACGAGGAATCTGACAAATTTTTGCTTGATAATTATTTGAATCGTATTTTTTTTCACTGATATTCATGATGTTGCATACCACCTGTGCCAGACTCTTTTGGTCGAAAATACGAAGTAGTAAGATGTCAAGGAAAAAATTTAGTAACAAAAGGCCATGTAATGAATTTGATGGCGATATAATTATCTTTCAAGGTAAACCGGAAGTAGGTGCAATAGAGACCAACTTTGAAATTGAACGGGATTTTAAGAAAGAAACACTTTACTTGAACAAATTTTTAAAATCTCAAATAGTTTTCATCACTGTACTCGTAAAGATGCAAACACATTATTATCACATCACGTGAATTCACGTGATATCACGTCACACGTGAATCGCATAATATTAGATTTGTTTCTGTAGCTGTTTCTGACTAGTTCGGAGCCGTTAAAAACAGTCGCCTACCGAAGTAATGACTGATTTTAACAGCGCCATCAAATGTACAATTTTGATGACTGCATGCTTTTGACGGTTTCGAACTAGTTACGAACTGTTGGTGAGAACAAACTTATTAAAAATAGAATCACACTGCTGTCACGTCACGTGAATTCTCGTAATTTCATTATTTATGAAAACTTATTATCTATGCAATTAGAATTCAGAGTAAAAAGTATTTATTAAAAAATGTTGAAAATAAACAGTAATTGTTCATCTCCCTCTTCAGAATTTGAAGAAGATTTTCAAAAAGCCTGGGCTTTGCTTTAATGTCGGAAAACAAAACTAGGAAATGAAATTGAATTGAACAGAAAACAGCAGGGCGAATTTCAAAATTTGTTCCAAGAGCTATTATAAGGTGATCGTTTTTAGTAGGTACTTAAACATGAGAAAAGATAAGTTTGAATTTTTTCATAATCATATTAAAGAAGATAATTTGATGGCATGGTATTGTATTGCAATACCTTGTGTTCTCATACTTTTGCAACTAAAACTTTTTCTATTTTTTTAAATTCTAGGTATTTCACGCCATCACATGTTACGAAATTGATGCGAAAATAGAAAATCAGATCGCATACCGGCATGTAACAACATGTGAATGCATGAACTGAGAATTGTATGGCTACTATAAATGCATGTCTATGGAAAAGCGGATCTCATCAAATTTACGATTGACACGTAAAATCATGTAAATTCACATGACGTGGTAATAATGTGTTTTCGCCTTTATTGTATGTCTGTAATCTTAAATCTATCCCTTACCAAACCCGTGATATTTTTTTATCATTGTGCTAAGATTTTCACTTCAATTCTCTTCACTTCATACCTCTACACTATGTTAGCTAAACTAAATTAAAATTTGAGTTAAATAGGTTTATGTAAAACAAGTTGTTTAAGCTTTTAGCTTAAAGCTGTCATCATTAATAAGTATAAAACGAAAAGTTTGTAGTATACGTTGAACTTGAACCCTCATAAAAAATAATTATACGCCTAAATATATTTTCAACTTTCGCAAAGAAACAATTCCTTGTCGGAAAGAAAGTTTTAAAGCACGATAACGGTTGTAACTTTAAGTTGGAACGAAAAATATGTCTTTCGTTTTAATTTCATTCTAAATTTGCGGTTAAAGAAAATCGAAACTAACAAGAAACTGTTAGAAGAGAAAATATTAAAATGACATTTCCATTTAGAAAATATGTTTAGAAAATAGGAAAGCCGAAACCAATAATGAAATGTAACAATTGCTTTCGTTTCGAAAACTGGTCGTGTATTTAATGCACTTTTCATGATGTTTTTTGATTAATGGCACGAATTTTAAAACTTTTTTGTACTACACCTTTTACTATGTTGCTGTGATTTATATCGAATACATTTCTGATTTTTTTCTAGAGAGTATTAAAACGAAGAAAGAATATCTAAATTAAATATTTTTTTTAAGTACGATAATTAATCGATAACTTATACTTTTCGTCCACAAAATTACAATAAAATGAATGCATGACGAGATTTAAATATCTTTTGATAATATGCATATTTCACAAGAAATTTGCTTGTTATAGAATAATTTTAATAGTAAATTGCCTACCAAGGTAGTAGATTTGAAACGACAACCAAGCTTGTTTTGGAAACTTTCCAAGACTTAATTAGAATCACCCAGACAACAGATTTAATTCGTAATGCTTATAGGTTACCTATAATTTTTTAAATTAATCAAAAATTTAATATTTCCAATTATACGAGTAGATGTTTAGCAAGTAATATCGAATTTCGTTTAGTTTTAAGGAGCATGATTCAGAAAAGTAGGTAGAATAAGTTTTTTAACTTATTTCATGTTATATTCTTTTACTTTTAACATTTTTTTTATAGTAACGTTTTCTTAAATTTGATTTTCTTCAGGTTTTCAGTTTTACTTCTGTTTTCGTATAACTTAAAGTAGTTTAGCTTTATGAATTATTTATGAACTTAAATATTCACACAGAAGAAATAGGATATTAAAACGCATTTGATTAAGTTCAATAGAATTTAATATGCATTACGGTCTCTGGTTTAACCTCCTACAAACAGAGAGCCCTCCGTGCTCTGCAACTTAATGCTGTCTAACAAAGTAAACAAAACGTTGACTTAAAACATCAAACAAATACGACCCATCTTCCAACCTCCGTCCTACCTTTAATTAAGCGTACGAATTTTATGAGCATTTAACTCCGATAGTTTCAAAGCAACAGAATTACGGAATTCGGGTCTCTGTGGGATAGTCTGTGGTCACCGCTTTCGGGTATTATGATGGAGATCCAGTTAAGTTTATTACGTGATATACACCGCTATTGTTTTTCAGTTTTATGCACGACCCGTTATGTTGAAGCACGTTTTAAAATCCTACACCCTTTTGCATTTATCTTTTATGACATGCTCTGCTGTAAAATAAGCTTCATGTCAACGTATTAATCCGGCCATTTATTGTTTAATCAAAAATAAGTCATAAAGCTGGTCGAGTTTTATTAGTAGTTCAGTGATAAAAGAGGCTTACGTCCAATGCTAATATTTCATTAATCTTTATTTTATGGTTTATATTGTCATTTTATTTTATCGAAATTGTACTGTACCACTTTTAGTAGACTTATTCAACCACAAGAGGTATTCGCAAACGTCTTCTCTTCAATTGTATGTGGTTGTGACATTGCGGCCATTGGCAAACGACTTTTAAAATCGATTTCGACTGATAAAAGTGGTCCGTTTGTTTTAGTTCTAAAAAGAGAAGTACTCGTAGCTGTACTTTTACATTTGCAACCATAATTATCTAATATAACCAAACGTACTATAGCTATACTAATGTATGTATGTACAAATACCTCTTAGAACGCATAAACGAATCAGTTTCTGTGAAAGTTGCAATGCGCCCTCCAATCTTTTCTTTTTTCTTATATCATTTCTCTTTTTTTTTCGAATCTTTTTAGCAATGCAGCCTAGGAAAAGATTTCTTGTGAATTTTAAGTTAAGAAAAATGTAAAATGGAATTAACATTTAAGAACTTGATCAATATAAAATTGAGTAATATTTACTTATACATATAACCACTGGAAAAATATAATTTTAGAAATTAAATATAAAGAATAAAATAAAGAATAAAGAAACACATTACATAAAAGAAAAATATGTAAACTAAATATAAAGCCTGTTAACGTGAGCCACATAAAAAAATAAAAGATATAAAAATCTCCTTCCACAATTCATTCGTAAATAGCGCCTAAACTAACATAAATAATTTCGTTACTACAAAGCAAATATGTTTTCCCAATATCAGAACGCGAAAGAGGAAACACCAACATAAATAAAGAAATATATTCCGGGATAGCACGATCTCTCCACGCAGTAATATATACGTAGTACGAACTTCAGCAAGAATATTATTTTTCTCTTTTATTGATTCGACACGAAGAGATATTCCGGGAAATACTTATTTAGAGTTTTACCTCATAACGAATTATTCGGCGACAACATGCGATTCGAAACGGAATGGAATAAGGGAACGAGCTTTTAAATCGACGAGAAGCAATCGCGTATAATAATATACTTAATAACTTCAATCTTTTAAGTGAAACGTATAACAGTTTGGAAACGCACGCGTATTTGCATTGTAAATTTGACTTGCTTTTAGCGTTTGCGTATGCCTTTATTTAGAGAGCTACCGCTCCGAGTTGATACATAAATCGTGTCTAAAAATATTGTTTGCAAAAATACGTATCACCGTGTGATACCATTTAGGGTATCGATCGAATTTGTTTTATCCATATACACATGTGAGTTGGGGAATATTCTTTCAGTATTCATAAACTGTTAGAACTAAATAATTCTACTATAACAAAATAAATCATTATTATTTATTTGTTTAATTATGGTTGATACATAATTTGCGTTTTTGTGGCTTGATCGTCGGTATAAAACATCACATATTTACTCTTCGCAGAATTTCTCGATTATAAAGTTTTGAAAATGGTGTCTATTATTGAATCGGTGCGTAAAGGGTAGATTGAAGACAGTTTATTAGAGTTATTAATTGACCTACTATTACCATTTGCGGGATTAATGTTTAATCCGTGATTCCACCAGGCTCAAAAACATAAGGCGACTGATTAACTAAGAAAAAAAAAAAAACTCCACTTTACAGAAAACGCTGACTTCTACAGTTGTTGTGCTTACCAAAAATCCATAAGGAAGATTATATCAGCTCAATGGAATTTCCATGTCATCCTTTAGCAAAACTTAACCAATCTTTATTCCAATATAAGGATAATAATTCATAAAGATCGAAGGATTAGAAATTAGGATACTTTCAATTAGTCAGTTTTGATATACAGGGTTAGTTAAAAGTATGGAAACGGCCATTTATTGCCGTTAATATTCATTTTAAGAAATATGTGCTTTATGAAAGTTTTTTAGGAAATTTTTATCTACAATTGAGAATACTTGAATTTTTTTCTTCTTCAATTGTTTTTGAGTTACGCCTATCTGCGTAATTTTTTTAAATGGAAACATTCTAATTTTAATATACCGTTCGGTAGAGTATTTTTTTCTCTTTACAATAGTATTGTTTTTTTTTAGAATTGAGGATTTCTGAAAAAAAAACATTTTTCACTTTTTTGTGAAATTGAAAACACTGGTTCAAATATTTATTTTAGGGCCAGTTTCATAATGGAATTTAAAGGAGGCTATAAATCTAAGGTCACTTTTAGATGTCAAAACAAATATGAAAACACATTTGTTTACACATCAGATTGTGACTTTATTTTAAAGGTTCCTTTAAATTCTAATATGAAACTGACCCTTAGTTAGGTAGATCTAAGACAAAAGTGAAGTTATGGGTCACAAACAAAACAACAACAAAAACAAAAAAAAACAAACAACAAAAACAAAAAAAAAACTAATAACTAAGTAAATTAAATTAAGTGTTCAAATTGTCCTCCATTTGTAATTTGACAATGACTCAATCGATTTACAAAACCCCGAAGAGAATTCTCTAAAAATTCACGGGGAATTTCTTGTATCGTCCTGGTAATTCGAATTTTTAAATCTTCGATGTCATCGGGCTTATCTTTATAAACTTTGTTTTTTACATATCCCCAGAGGAAAAAATCTAAAGGGCTTAAATCAGGGGAACGGGCTGGCCACTCAATTTCACCTCGTCTCCCAATCCATCTATTTGGAAAAACGTTATCAAGATACTGACGAATATTTAAACCATAATGTGGTGGGGCGCCATCTTGCTGAAACCAGATATTGTTATTGGGAAGGTTTTCGTTGTTTTCATGAGGATAGAGCGTAGCACAAGCAGGTATAATTTGATTTTGCAATAACTGCAAATACAGAGCCGAATTTAAATTGCCATCGATGAAAAAGGGACCTATAATATGACCACCTAGAATGCCAACCCAAACATTAACTTTTTGGCGATACTGCGTATGGTGCTCCAAAAACCAAAACTGATTGACAGGTGACCAATATCTGCAGTTATGTCTGTTTACTTCACCGGTAAGGCAAAAAGTAGCTTCGTCAGAGAAAAGAATTTTATTAACAAAATTTTCGTTATTATTGCAAATATTTAACATTTCTTCACAAAATTGAAGTCTCCTATCAAAATTATCTTCTGTCAATTCCTGTACAAGTATACTGTACCTGTATAAGGTTTATACTTTTCACTTTTTAACATTTTAACGACTGATGACTGTGAAATATTGAGATTTTCCGCTAATTGGTTGGTTGATAAATGGGGATCTTCAGATACAGCCAATAAAATATCCAGCTTTTTATCATCACTGGTCGATGTTCTCGGTCTACCACTCTTTGGCAAATTTTTAACGCTGCCGGTTTGTTCGAAACGTTTCAAAGTTTTACTAACAACGGATTTAGAAATTGGATTTCTATCAGGATGCGCATCATTAAATAAATAACAAACGTCTTGTAAACTTCTACGTCTATCTCCATAACCCAGCATCATAAGTATTTCAATTCTTTCAAGTTCATTTAAATTCGCCATTGCTAATATTAACAGCAGTAAATTACACGCAATTGAATTTGACGTAAACAATAACCACTGATAAAGTTACTCGCTCGAGTTTGTTTATCGCTTACTTAGATGTACCTGACCTGGCGCTAATAAGCGCGCACGACGGGAAATGAATACTTGAAATATTGTTTTTTTTTCAGAAACCCCTCAATTCTAAAAAAAAACAAGAATACTATTGTAAAGAGAAAAAAATACTCTACCGAACGGTAGATTAAAATTAGAATGTTTCCATTTAAAAAAATTACGCAGATAGGCGTAACTCAAAAACAATTGAAGAAGAAAAAAATTCAAGTATTCTCAATTGTAGATAAAAATTTCCTAAAAAACTTTCATAAAGTACATATTTCTTAAAATGAATATTAACGGCAATAAATGGCCGTTTCCATACTTTTAACTAACCCTGTATGTATTTATATTTATTTTTACTAACGTGCCAACAAAGGTTACTTTAAACATTTTTATAGAAAGGCATTCCGATGAAGTTTCACTATAGAAGAGAACTGTTGTTAGCGTGGACGGAAAATTTTAGTACCAAGGATTTGAAATGACAATGGGGTAAAGCCCCATCCATCCAGAACAATATATTTATAGGTAGAAGCATTTGAACCTAACTTGGATTTGAATCTACCTTTTGATTAACGTGTATTGACACATGTTTCTGATGTGGCTATATTCAAGAAGAAAATTTGAACAAATTCCTTGTATAGTTACAGAAATTAAAAGAACGATTATGCGTTAGCGCAAATTTGCAAACTATCTTATATTCTCTTTTAACTGTCGCGACTATACTCGTACACTAGAGTGATCAGAAAGAATGGTTGACGTTTACGACGGAATTGAAGAGGACGACAAAATACCTTGCGTAGATGTTTTAAAGTGAAAGAAAAAAGATCATGCTTAAGACAAAAGTATATCGGAAACCTGCACATATAGAAAGATATATAATATATAATCAATCGTATAATCAGCAAAGTAACCAAGTCGGATTAGATGTAACCTCTATAACAGAAGAGTTTAAACCAAACTGAAATAGAAAAGTAGTTTAACAAGATCACCGAAACTTTAAGAAAGAATGTTATCCAAACAAGGAAAGCCGGGAGATACGTCTTCAAGTCAGGTTCTTCTTACAACATGAAACCAAACAACAAGGATTCATATATAACGAGCGTCTAAATAAAAATCTGTAAAAAAGTAGGCCGAGATCGAGAATTTATCCATTGCATTTACATAACAGAATTACCAAATTTAGCCTACTTGACAAGGTTTTTATTTAGACACGAGTTACAATTACTATCGTACATACGAATTCTCATATACAGAAGTTATTTCCTAGAAAATCAGAACAACAACATTCAAAACCCTAGGCGTGTTAAGACATGACCAAAACGAATACAAGAAGTGAGGTATTGCGTATGTAAATACCTACATTATCATGAATAAGTGCAGTTGAGAGTATATTGGAGGTACAAGAAGACTTAATCGTTAAAGAATACAAATCTTCAACTCCCAACTAAATTTAGGAAAAAAGAACATGTCTCGGATGAGAGGATACTCCCAAAAGTTTTGTTGCCTCTACAGCCTGTATGTCTGTTCCATTAATTTTATAAGTTTCTTTGTCAGTATTTTTTCTGTTAAAAAATTTTACTATTATGGTTTTATCTGCATTAAGGATTAATTTATTTTTGAAACACCATATACCAAACTGTGTGGTAACCTCTGTTATCTTCTGGTGAAGCTCCTCGAGGGTCTCAGCTGACACCATCATGGAAGTATCATCCGCAAACATGGTGATTTTCTCAGCTGTTACATACTTCGTTAAATCGTTAACAAAAAGTAAGAAAATTAATGGTCCCAGCACAGACCCCTGGGGAACTCCACAGTTTATGTCATATTCAGAAGAGAAGGTGTTTTTAACCTTTACACATAATTTGCGTGCAGATAAGTAAGACTCTATCCAGTCTAAGACTGGTCCTCTTATACCTAGTGCACTTAACTTGTCACAGACAAACGAGATATCTAAGCAGTCAAAAGCTCGGAATAGGTCGAAGAAGATGCCGACTACGTGTCGCCCCTTGTCAATTTGTTCAATGGAGTGTAGAAAGTTAGCCACAGCCTCCTCTGTTGACCTACCTGCGCGAAAACCAAACTGGCAATCATTCAAAAGGTCGCAGGCATCGGCAAACTTCCTCAGTCTATCACAAATTATAGATTCAAAGATTTTAGATAGAGTACAAAGAACCGATATAGGACGATAGTTATTCACATCTAGAGGATCATTGTTTTTATAGACGGGTGTGATTACTGCCGTTTTCAGTGATAGAGGGAATTTACCCGACATAATTGAGCAATTGATTATTTGGGCTAGAGGTTCAGCGAGAATGTCTTTGGTCGCTTTTATAATTTTTATAGAAATGTTGTCAGTGCCTGAGCTCTTAGTATTCTTAAAATTTTGTATAATTTTTTTAATTTCTGAAGCGTCTGTCGGCGGGAAGGCGAAAGACCTAGGATTAACATCATCTAGAGTACACGCGTGTGAGTAGTTATGACTGTATGCCTTTTTTAAGGAAGCCTCTGCAACACTGGAGAAGTGTTGCGCAAAAATTTCAGCTACTTCAAATGAATGACTGTAAGTTGCGTTATTGAGAGTTAGTTGTATGTCTTTGGAAGTGCTTATCCTGTGTAATTTTGTATTTACTAATTTCCACACGGTTTTTTGTTTATTAGAGGAAGTATCAATTAAATTGGTAAAGTATTGTTTTTTGGTATCATTAATTAGTTTGGTGTAAAGTTTTTTTTGTATTTTATAATTGTTTGCAACATTATCATCTTTTGTTTGGCACATTAACCAGTACAAATCTTTTAACTTCCGGCCAGTTGATATGATATTATCGTCTAACCATATTTTATTGTCAATATTCACTTTAGGTTTGTGGTATTTTTTGGGGCAATGTAGTTCAATGCCCCAGAGTAGTGTTTGAAAATTGGGTGAATAGAGAATCAATATCATTAGTAGCATCAGATGTATTTATGTAATTAAAATTAATTGATATTAGGTATTCATTCAGTTTTTAAAGTGTTGTTGTATTAATTTTTCTATGTAACCGAAAGTCCTCTTTTTTGTCTTTAATGACCTTTATTACTCTCCTGTATAGAAATGTCTAAGAGTAATGCAAGATGATCGCTCAGATTCGGTTGGATAACCACCGTCCTACACAAATCAAAATTCACTTCATCAACAATGATATAATCGAGTTTTGATGTGGAGTAACTAGTACTATTATTATTAAAACTTAATCTAGTAGGTAATTCAGATGTACATTTCAAATCAAAGCATGTTAATATATCACTGAATAATTGCTTAATTATTGTATTACCTAAATAGTTGATATTTAGGTCTCCACATAAAAATATATTGTTAGTGATTTCTTTACAATACAGTAATACCTGGGTTAATCTATGAAAAAAATATTCATGGTTGCCATTTGGCGGCCTGTAAATATTTACAATACAACATAGAAATGTACCCGCTTCCAATTTTAGAACACTGGGCTCGAAATGCATTTCATCCAATTCGTCGTTCCTATGAGGTATGACCGTTGTTTTTAGAAGGTCGTCATTCTTCACATATATAAGTGATCCACCGTGGATATGCTTTTCTCTGCAGAAACTTGCTTCAACTTTATAACCTGGTATTTGCATAAAAATGATGTTGTCACCTGAACACCAATGTTCCGAGACACATATGATATCAGGTGAGAAGTTATTCAAAGTTATTAGCATTTTGTCCAATTTATTAGACAGTGATTGCACATTTATTTGCATTATTCTTAAACCATTTCTGCGACTTTCCTCTTTGAGAAGAACAGGAACAGGAGTTGTTGATAAATGCGAATTATTATTAGTTATTATTATTATTAGTCATTAGTAATATTATGAGGCGTATTTTCATTAGTTTCTACACTACAGCGGGAGGACCTTGGAAGTTCGAAAAAAATTTTTCTGACGACTTGGATATACTTCTGAGGAAGAGTCTACAATAAATTGTGCTAATTCCCAACACACTATCTTCTTAGCGAAGTATTTAAGATGCAAACCTGCATTTGTATAGCATGAACGATAAAGTAGGTTGTTGATACAAAATATTTCTACGTGACTATGTTCGTTAGCTAATAGATATAGACGTCTGTTAATATGTTCTATTACTCCATTTACATGAGGCTTGTCAAATCTATACAAGATCGTACTGATAATTGTGTTCACACCCTTTGTTTTTTCCATGATATTTCTGAAAGTGTCTACAACTTTTGTAATATTTGAACGATCATAGCAAAGATCGGTGTCGTTTGTGCCTCCTTGTATAAACTACTACTTCCATAGTCTTTAATTACAGCGTCTAAATTATCTATTACAGAATCTAGTTTGGCATTCGGTTTTATATAACTTAAGAGTTTGCATTTTGTTGGCAAGATGTCTTCCAATAGCTTATTATAACTTCTTCCATGACTATCACTCAATATAGTAACTTTATGTGTTGTAGCACTATCAGGCTCCTTAGCAGATATTGTTTTGTATGTATGATTTAGCTTGGCTTTTTCAATAGCAGAAGCTGTATTTTTCGATAAAGCATTTATTTTATTTTTGAATATTAAACATTTTTCTCGTAGATTAGTAATTTCAACTCTTAAAGTTGTAGTATCTAGTTCTTCGTCGATGTCTAAATTTAAAATTTCATTTACTTCAGAGTCACTTTCACACTCAACGTCATTTAACTTGCAATCTTTTAGCGTATGGTCCACTCGTTCAACAGTTTGGGTACCTACAGATTTATTAATGTTTATATTCGTCTGAGTAAAAGAGCTTACATATTTTAAATTTTTCTTTGTATTTAACTCCGCTACAAATTCATTGATTATTTTTGTTTTTGCGTTTATTTCAATTTCGAGTTGGTTGATTTTTGATTTCAGTTTATCATTATCGCCTTTCATTTCTGCGATAATATTTTCTGCCTTTGCCAATTTGTCTCGCAATGTAACATTAATAGTTGTCAAGGTTGATTTGGAGTCATCTCCTTCGTTATGTGTAATACTAATGTAACTATTATTGGAGTTCGGTTTTGTAACTGACCTTTTCACATCCGTTAATTTTTTTTGATTTCTTGTAATAACGTTTGAGTTCATTATATTATATTCGCTTCAAGAAAGTCTAAGTAATTTGAAATCTAATTTAAATTGTGACCTCTGTAATACTAGTTTTTAAAGCGAGTATTTACACGAATGTTTTTATATTAATAAATGGTATTTCTTGCACTAATAAATCGAAACGATCCGATTAAATCGGAGGCGAGCACCTAGCACAACCGTCCCGTTTGAAAGTCGATTGTACATGAGTCCACTAAACCTCGAAATTAAATAAATGTATTCGGATACCCGTCACAAGGTACAATCTAATAAGACAAAACAACATTGACATAATCTTACCATAGCACGTCTACGTGCACGGTGGCATTGTATATAACTCAAACTACACATATGTACATGTTGCGCATCATCGCATCCACTGTCAAAAAAGAAATCAGGAAAAAGTTAGAACTGTAGCTTAATACAGAAATTTATAAGTATACAATGTTGCTTCCTCAGCGGATCAGAGATTAAAGTGCAGGGACTATCATCTAATTTTCACAAAAAAAAACAAAATAGTCAGATAAAGAAACTGCACGTATAAAACCATAGCACAATTAATAAATTAGCAAACAATTGCCTTTCTCAGACCAATTCTCTTGTAGACGGCAGCAGATAATTGGCTTTCGAAAGTCGGACTCCTAAAATTCCACAAATGATAATTATTGTCCAATTAACACTTCTGCATTGTGAAAACTCCACGATTAACAGATTTTTGTTAAAGAAAGCCTAACACATAAAGTTTTGTTTAGCAGAAAGAATGTTTTTAACTCTTGACTAAAATTTTAATTAACACCCGTAGGTACTTTGCCCCAAGCTTTAATTAAAATAACTTTATGGATTTTTGATTTTGTACGTATCGGGTACTTTCTTCGCTCGTTTCTATCTTTTGCCTTTTCTGCCCAATTCCTAAAGGACCCTTCGTTCACTCTTACCAGTTATCTCATCTTGGAGCTTCCTTTTTCCTCTGTGGAAAATTTTTTGGAATAATTTTTTGCCGGTATTTTTTCTGTATGTCCTAGTCATCTTAATATTACTGGGATAACGTCTGCTAAGCTTAATTTCACTGCCTCTTCTAGATATAGTTAATTTTTTTGTAGTGTCTCAAGTATGTATCTGTGACAAAAAAGTGCAATAATAAAACAAGAAATTTGTTAAACAGATTGAAAAACTGTATATTGATGGTCTCAATCTTCATGTTATAAAATTAAATAAATTAACTAGATTTCTTGGCTTCGATCTACTTAACTTATACTTCACTTCCGATACCTTTTTAAATAAGGATTATTAATAAAATTCTTAATTAATTTATTTTTAATTTGTCCATTTGCGCAAGGACACCGTCAAAATAATTAACAAGAATTACGTAATAAAGGTTATTTGCTGATAAAGGAACTGTTAAGTACAAGCAGATAAATCATTTTTATTATCTTCGATTTGTTTACTTAGGTACCCTGATACCAGAGCAGCAAGCTTCTTAATTTCTAAATTAGTTTGAATAGTATGTTAGTCAATACACAGACCCACTGTCAACAAAAAGTTGAACTCATATTACTTTTATCTTTGGTTTAGATTTCTCAGAAAAAATATTCTTTATGAAAGTTTTTACATCTTCTGAAATTCAAAATGCACTTTGAATATTCTCCGTCATACTCAGGAAAACTAGAAAATATAAAATCTAGTAAACGGAAGTAGGTATTATTTGAAAAAGTTGGTAACAATTTCAGAGCGTTCTCAAATATGTTAAGAAAATCTTAAGAAATTGCTTTTTCCTTCATTTTTTAAATTTTGTTGTACTTTTCACTTTATACATCATGGAACATGACAATGACGAATATAACAAAAAATAATCTGACTAGTTCCATTTTCAAATAGTATCAGTAGCTTAAACACTAAACAAAAACAAATGTAACAAATGAATTTCAGGCTACAATATGGCAGCTTAAATTTATTTACACCAAAACGCACATACATTAAAGAAGTGTCCATGCATAGCGTTGTGTGGTTGTATAACAAACTTCCATCTACCTACTTTTAAATCTCTTCCAACAACAAAATTATTGCGCTTTCTTAAACAGCGTTGTTACAACAGCTTCCTCATTGTTATAATAAAATTAGTTATATAAATTAAATCATTACCAAGCTTACAATAATTAGAAAGCAATATAAAATATATATTTAAAAAATTCATATGCTTGCTTAAATTTCTTATATTAACTTAAGCCAACAAGGACCAAAACTTATCTTAATTCTAAATAACTGCAAAAGTTTTGTACGTTTTCAACAAACGACTGTTTCAACTTGGATCAAGATATCCCCTGCGTAGAAAGGAGTAACATAAACATGTTATTCTATTCATAGCGTGATAAGATGGTCAACGAACCGATCGACCGTTTCTTTCTTGGTTTACTTAATCGCAAAAAGTTCCCACGCCAGAAAACAAAATACACAGGAATACAACATTTAAGATATTCGTTAAGCATTGGCTAAAGAATGTCTAAATTTACTGAATGTGGCATTTCATAGATGACATCGAGCAAAATAGCAAATTTTTTAAATTATGTAATGATATGGAAATTATAAATTTTTGTTTAATTCAGTATTAACCAATAAAATTACTTAAACTGTAATATCTTTATTGTAAACAAGTTTTGAGATGTACAGCTGATCCTATGAACTTCCATTTCAATACTGATGTTGAACTCTTAAGCTGCGTATTCACTTGAGCATTTCTTCTGAATGAGCACCGAATACCAGACGAATGAGCAAAGGTTTGGATAGTATGCTCGATCCAATCCGTCTGTTGAATTTAAATTCCGAGTGAGTAATGTACGAGCAAATCAACGCTCGCAAGGCGCTTATTCGGAAATAATACTCAAATGAATACGCAACCTTAGAAAGAAACCGATATGAGTGAAACATTGAAAGTGATCCTTGAGTGGAGATAATTCACCCTTAATCAACCAAATGAAATTTGCACACACGATATTTTTTATTTAAAAAATCCTTTAATAATTACTCACGGGTTACAAATACACTTACTGCATAACACTAATAAAATTTAGAATAATTAAACGCATTTAAGGTAGAAATGTAACAACATTTATAGACTGCATAGTATCGCAGAGACCACATGGTAATTAGTGGTTCGCTTTCATTATAAACGTCGTCTACTACAAAGGTCCTTTTACCAAGTTGTAAATTTTGACATCACCGTTTCTCGTTGGCCTCTGAGTAAATGCTAATAATTTCGTCTTCTTCCGTGACCGGTAAATAAATCGGTAATTTTATATGTCAGTAACCATAAAAATTTATAGTACAGTTTTACGTTTTAGGGTTGTATTTATAAAACGTCGCGTTGTGTTGTGTTTCGTAGGCAATATAGTGCTTTAAGGTTAAATTTTTAATTCATTTTAATTTGTTGAATAGAATTTTGTAAACACGTCCCCGGAATTTGCAATATCGACTCTCGATTTTAATTTGTCGGGTTTAATAAGAAGTACCCTGTATACGCATTCATTATTAAATTATTTTTCCCGTTTCTCTTTCTTTGACATTCATCATAACTTTGTGTAAATCTATTCAAAAGAGATATTACTTTTAGCTAACACGGTATTCGTGTATGAGAAATGACACCGCCTGGAAGATGCAACAAAATATAAAAACGAGGAAAAATATCACAAGGAAAATCAGGATCTGGCCTGGCAGGCGTAATTGGATTATCTACCGCTTTCATAAATGTGTACTCTGCTTACAGCGTTTTGTAACCATCGCAAACACACATTGTCTCTGTTTTTTTTTCGGTTTTAATTATTTTCCAGTTGTAATATACCTCAATTACATTCTACGTAATCTACCGCAACGTTAAGGATTACATGCGTTTAATCCAAATCATTTTGAATTTTAATTGCGTAATTACGTCGAAACATGGACATTCAAATACAAATTGCCCTCCACAGCCGATCTGTTTCATTACGAGTGAGCACCAATTTGCAAATTAATACAGAAACTAGTTTTACAAATATAATTGGAAAATGCATGTACTTTTCGTCTTTTACTGCGTAACAAGTAAAGTAACATGTTATCATAAAGTCCCGTGACCCGTTACATTTTATTTTGATTTGATTAAAACTGAAAACCTTTTCTATGTGTGTGATATTGTGAAAAAGAGTTTCGAAGATTGATTTGAAAAATGATCCAGAGGAGACCATACTCTTTATTAGTTTTCTTTTTATTAGGGGAAACATCACAGTTTGATGTAGGGTTGAGTTGTAATTCTAGACTTTATTTTTCCTGCTTTTGTAAATTATTAGTTATAGATTAAGAGGAGTGTAATATTGATACTGTGGATGTCATATACTGTGAATTTTTATAAGTCAGATATGCATGGAAGGTGTAGGTTTTATGTACAGTATGTTCTAATTTATTATATTTGTCTTAGAGCAAGAGTTGTCCTAACTCATTTGTATTGACATAAGGTATGATGAAATTTAAGCTTATTTAAATATACTTTAGTTTAATGTTTTGGTTCGAAATAGCTGGTTATCAAGATGTTAATTGAATTTTTTTTTTAATTTCCAGCTGCTTTAAATTATTTTATTTTTAATAAATTTTTTTTTTTAATAAATAAGTTATTGCAACAGAAAGTAATAAAAACGTTCTCATTCCAAAAGAGCGACGTCATAAAATCCCTGACTATAAACAGCTTCTTTATTGGAAAACGCGTCACATTAGGTCTTGTCTAAAATATATCAACCCCATCTGTCGAATGAAATTAAATCACAGGCTCGAATGGTGAATTTTGCATATTCGCCTTTCACTTTAGAAACGTTCGCTAAAATATTCCTCAATATATGAAAACTATAAAGAAACTGAAAGATATTCAAGAGGCAATTTATTCTTTTCTTGTTTCCTTAACTACCAAATACCACACTATCGAAAATAAAATGATTCAGAGTAGGCCATGAATATTGAAAACAAATTTGTTGAATTTAATAGTTAACATGTTATGCATTGATATCTTTATTAGGCAGCACATCTACGACATGGACAGAGACATTAAATTTATGGTAAAAATTTAAAATTCTTCAGATGTTTACCTCTATTACGTGGACACTTGAAAAAAGCCACATATCTTTCTTCATTTATTTCCAAAGTCTTGAACACGAGTTAGATTCAGAATAGGCCCTTAAATCAGAAAGGAAAACTAAGGTATGTCGGTTCCTTTGAGTTTCCACTTTCTGTATGTGAAAATCTAAACCGATATTTAAGAACTGAAAAGTGAATTGCAATAAGTAGCAAGGAACACAACTTCCTATATTTCCTATTTTACCCGCATGATTTGGGTAAAATGAAAACTAAGGGAAGGTAAAATTGGATATAAATTAACGCTCAAAAATATACATTCAAAAATAGTAATATGAAAAGTTATGACGCTAAATACATAATATAAAAATATGATATGACAAACAAATAAACTAAAGGACGCAGCATAAATTGCAGTTAAAAAGCTTTCCATCATCTTTGACATTCGCACGGGCATCATAAGCGCTCAGTTTACATAGCTACAACATTGTAACCATCTTTCACCACGCCCATCTTTCGAATACTTGCTGTTGCAGTTATATTCACTACTGGGGCTTTTATTTTTCCTAATTTTCCCTTTTTGTTGTTCATAGTTTTTTTTCCCCTATTCAGTGAATTTGTTTTTGAAGCTTTCTTATTAACATTCATTCTTTTATTCTTTTCGTTCAGGGATTTTTTTATTCTTCTTCATATGGCGTACTTATCAGTATGGCAGCTTTTCCTCTTTTTGTCGTTACAGATTTGTAATTTAGAAACTGTGGGATAAGGAGCAATTTGTTCGGTACTTAAAATTTCGCAGTAATTTGTTTTTCGGGTGTATTAAAGTCATTTTCTGCCAATACTTCTTCGGAATTGGAAGAAGGATGTACAATATCGCTGTTGGATTCTATTGGTTCGAAGTGCTGCTACAAACACATCCTCGGTGAATATAAGAAGGTTCGCTGGGAAAAGACCAGGTTTTTTTTCAGATCCATTAATAGCATTTATCGGTTTTGATGCTCGGAGATATGATTCTCCAAATAAATAAGGAAGTTTGTTTACAGTGACGCATCATCCAGGATGATTTCTGAGCCAAAACTCTGTTTCTTGTGAATAAAATGTGACTAATAAACGACACATCAAGGGGCTGTATA
This sequence comes from Dorcus parallelipipedus, assembly GCA_958336345.1. Classification (NCBI taxonomy): domain Eukaryota; kingdom Metazoa; phylum Arthropoda; class Insecta; order Coleoptera; family Lucanidae; genus Dorcus; species Dorcus parallelipipedus. Next base: position 46,797,105 of record OY284475.1, read on the forward strand.
CGATTACTATAGTGTGGCGGCAGGCACAAAATTGTGACTCCATTTTCTCTTGCCTTATACAGCGTGTCGCTAAATTCCGTCGACATGGCTTAACTACAGATTCCTTGGCTCAAAATAAGACGATTTAACCCAATTTATCTATATCCAAAAGTGCTTCGTTAAGCCGGAATTCTGCTTCAAAGTTCTGGGGAACAAAATTTATTTTGATTATAACAGAAAAACCCTTGAATCAATTTGGATGATTTTTGGTATAAGGGTCCACAGGAACGTAATTCACATTTTCAGATGATTTTGGTAAGTTGCAGTGGACTGCTAATATGAAAAGCAGGGTTGCCACTACCCTGATATTACTATAACTTTTTTTGTGTTTGCCAGTTAGCTTTAATTAATTAATTTTTTGAAAGAGTCGTTCATTAGGAAACTTTTTTGTGTCTTTGTAATTCTTGATATTTCTTACGGTTTAGTTACAAAATAGAAAAATCTAAGAGACTGCATTGCTCCTTTTTAAAAACAGGTGTAATCTAACGGGTGTGCGATAATTATTGTAGTGCTGGGTGGCCATGAAATCAAACATTTCAAATGCCCGTTTTACACGGTCATATTTTTGTATCAAATTTATTACGAAGTGAATGAGAAGTGTCAATTCAACCAATCATCATTCACTGTGGTAGCTTATCTCTCTCACTTCGTAATAAATTTGATACAAAAATATGACCGTGTAAAACGGGCATAACTAATTATTGTTTCAAATTACAACAAAACATTAAATACTTATATAAATAAGAATTTATTTGTATTTTGACAGTCAGTATTTGAGGCGTCAATTCAACGATGCGATTTAAGAATCCATGCCTATTACAAGCATAACTAATTTATTTTCAGAAAGAGGTGTTCATTAGTAATCTTTTACATCTTTTGATATCTCTTACGGTTTAGCCACAAAATAAAATAACCTAAGTGGTGCGACGTCCTTTTTTGAAGAACAAAATAAATTACTCTTACGTGCGGTATTAATTATTAATAGCTTATTGTTTCTCAAATTTGTAAAATTCATTAAAAGAAAATAACTAGGTGTTTTTTAGAATAATAATGGTTCTAACGTACACGTATGCTGAACAAACAGACATGTTACTGGTTTTAGGATTTTGTGAAGGAAATTGTCGTAGAAACGTCAGAGTTTACAGGGAAAGATTTCCAAATCGTCGTGTACATACCTAGTCACAAAACATTTACAAACGTAGAAAGATGTCTTCGCGAAACAAGGCGTTTTTAAATATTGCCCGCAATAAGTATTTCATAATTAGTCCTGTAATTTCAAATCCTTACGTAATAGAAATTTTTTGATGCTATCCTAGGAACATACTGATCAAATTTATACAAAATAATTCAAACCTCAGACAAAAACTGTAATTTTGCCGGCCTGTGTTATAATTTGTTTGGTAGAGAGTATTTTATAAACAAATTCGTATCAGGCTTTGCAATATGTTTTTGTTTATTACAAACTTATCCATAGACGTAAAAAGTTTTGTGCATGTGAATCATGCAAATGTGTCATTGTGGAATGAAAAAAATTCGGCGGATAATAAGTATTACCTCTTTCTACATACAAAACGAAAGGCGGTTATTTTGTGGCTAAACCGTAAGAGATTTCAAAAATTACAAAGACACAAAAAAGTTTAATGAACGGCTCTTTCAAAAAATTAATTAATTAACGCTATCTGGCAAACACAAAAAAAGTTATAGTAATATCAGGGTAGTGACAACTCTGCTTTTTATACTAGCAGTCCACTGCAAATTACCAAAATCATCTGAAAGTGTGAATTGCATTCCTGTGGACCCTTATACCAAAAATCATCCAAATTGGTTCAAGGGTTTTTCTCTTATAAACAAAATGAATTTTTTTTTTCCAGAACTTTGAAGCAGAATTCCGGCTTAACGAAGCACTTTTGGATATAGATAAGTTGCTTTAAATCGTCTTATTTTGAGCCCAGGAATTTGTGGTTAAGTCATGTCCACGGAATTTAGCGACACTCTGTATATAGCAGAAATATTTTTAGTTTTATGGCCGTCGAGAATAAGCAATATGAGATTATTTCTGGATGCTTGTGTTGAGCGAGAAAATAATCAAACCATTTATCAAATACATCCGGTTGTTCAAGGAACTAGGACTTCAATGATTAACATAGGCGGGACAAGCATTCCGCTTGCTCACATGCAAATTACGGCTGTAGACAACTCTTCACGTTCAGCAGACGTCAGGATACCCACTTGTTTTTGACATCGTACTGTAATAGCTTTTGAAAGACGCCCCTGCACCGTTGTTATACCTGTTTCGTCTACGTTGAGTATCCCTGATGGCGAAAAATTAAATTTTTCTTGGGAGGGGCATGAGAATATTGAAGAATGATGTGATAGCTTCTTTGTTGAAACACCTAGCTGATGCAGCAGAGATAGTCTCAGATAGTCGAAGAGATAGTTTGTTTCGTTTTAAAAAGAACGAAGCCAAACCCAGCTTGTATCATTAAATTGGTGGACATATGGTTTTTTTGTAGCAAGATGATAAGCAAAGCTTCTAAGACTTCTTGTTTTTAATCCGAACGACATATCTTTGTTCTTAATGTACCTACTCGACTAACTAGTGTTCCAATTCAATTGAAAATGTTTGCTTTTTACTTCCAAGTGTTTTGTAAAAACCAGTGGCATATTTATTCTTCTTCTTGAATCTTCTCTCTAAAATAGATTTTGAGTCTCCAAATTGTCTGCAGCTTTTGAGGTACTGTGAAAATCACGGAACTTGACTGCTGCGTAATCAATCGCCGAAGCAAGAACCGACAATTAATACAGTATTGTTTCTTTGTTAATGGTGAATGAGAAAAAAAGACGGAGTTATGATTAATAAGTCTGTTGATGCAACACCAGACAATAACGCAACGGTCTTCTCTTGTGAATAATATAGTAACTAAGATTCAGGATTCGTTTTTCTTTCATACCAATGTCTTAGTGGCAATACTGCGCATCAAGATTTTGCCAACATTTTAGGAAAAGGTAAAAACTGTCTAAAATTGAAACACATATAGAAAACTTTATTTGTTTTACTACGATGATACCTAGAAAACATTTTGATTCCAATTTTTGGCAGTTTTTTTTTCCTTATCAGCATTGCACAATTCCAGTAAAGATTGATACGCGTTATTATAGAAAATCGGCGAATTTTCATGATACGCGGTATTGCCACTAAGCCATCGATATGTTTTCGACATATAAAAATAATTAAAAATGATAAATATACCACATTCCATTGACTGAGGTAAAGCGGGATAATCTGTAGCCTCGAATCTCTTACTTCGTTTTTTTTTCTTCGGAATAAATATAGTATGAAATGTATAGTATGAAATGATTTTAAAGTTTCTACAGTTTGATGAAACGTTTGTGTCGATATCACAATTGTACGATTAACTAAAGTTTCAAAAAATCATATACCGACGATCTACGAGCTTCTGCTGTGAATCGAATCTCATTGAACGTGATTTAATTCCTTAATCCGTGAAAAAAAGAGCACATAAGATAGAAGTGCATTGTGATAGAAGAAGACTATGTAGAAAATAAATTTATAATGATATTGTTTTGCTTCTTCTAATAAATTTAAATTCCGGTGGAAAGTTGAACATACCTCGTACAATACAGATTTTTCTGACCCAGTAACGTAAAGAGGTTTAAGATAAAAGAAATAATACAATTCAAGATTTAAGAATATGTATTCATCTAATGTTGGAGGTGCATGGATAAATTATTTCTGTACGTTCACAACTGTAATTCAAAGAATGAAGGATTGGACTGCTTTGTAATTTCTAGAATTCGTGTCTGAAGCTTCCGCTATGAACTTAATTCAGTAAATATAGCCCGTCATATAAAATCAATCGCTCAATTTAAATGCAATGAAGTTTATTTCCTCGAATTATTTGTTAATAACGCTCTTCACGTTTTATACAATCCCAATTTCGGAATGTAATTGAAAAACGATAAATTTTTAACGGCCATTCGACGACCTATTCTCGCTATGAATCCGGAGCTTTTATAGCCAATTTTATCCGGTGCTCTTTCTATAAACGTTTTGTTGTTCCTTTAGAGCGCGAGAGCTCGTCGAATGTGAGGACCGAACGCCAAGAGACGTAATTAATTCCGAGTGCTCGATAAATTGCATTTTTCATGTCTTTCGCGACATCTGTACTTTGCCACGACTATGCCGGAACAATAAATTATATGCGGTGTTAGAGTTCGTTAGGCGAATATTTATGGTATCGACTCCGGGCAGAACGTTACGACTCGTATCCAGATATAAACCAAGATTATAGCTTACTGTGAGTTGCCCGAGCTATATTCGAATTCGCTTTTGCATATATTGCTTTTTTTAATGTGCAATTCTAAATATATGTCTGAAACTGAGACGTGACAAACGCAGTCATATAATATTTTTAAATCATTGAAGCTTTAATACAGTGGATCTGAATGACCCACCGCATCGTTAAATCCGTAAACGTCAACTATAACTCCTAAAATCGCCGATATTACCGAATTGCCGGGCATGTAAAATACGTTTCTATGAGTTTCCGGCTCAATTTTATTTTACGGCACGTTTTTATTATCCGACACTCAAAGGGATTTTACGTTTCCAACTGTCACAGGATATAAAATTTATTTATAAAATTCATTAGAAATGATAACCCTTTCAAACTGACTTTACGAGCTGGAATAAAAGTAAATATTCCTTTATATCTCGCGCTCCATTCATCTGTGCAGAACTTGATAACGTCACACTGGAATAATTAAAAAGTAGTAACATAATATTTTTCAGCAGCGTCGGATGAAATGCGATCATTACCGCTCTGGTACAGACTTGTATTATTTGACATTAATTATACAAGATATTCGGGAAAAGGAAAATCTATGTATACCAGGCGTCACTCAATGACTTGGCCAAACTTTAGCGTCACATTCTAGTCTTCAAATTAATAATCAAAATTCCTATAAACATTGTCCGGAAATGATTCTTTAAAAAGTTATGGTAATTTACTGTATTTATGCAAAATGAAAGATATTTCATATTCAATGAAATAAAAAATTTTGAACTAAAACATAAACTTTTGGTACATGCACGTTCTAGCCATACACAACTACGTATAAAATGAAAGTAATTCTTTTGGATTTCCTTTCATCGCTTATCAGAAACATTAATAATAATTATTCATTGACGAGCACATTCTTGAGAGTAGTTTCATTTCTCATTCTGCCTTCGACACGATTCAGTTAGTCTATCGATTTTGTAGAAAGCTTTTCAAATTGCATTATTCTGAGGTTCCCTCAGGATGAATTCCGGAAACGTAACGTTCTGGGAGGGAGGAGTCGGAAGTGTATAAATTTTAATGAAGGTGTAATTGCAGCTAATGCAATTCAATTAAAGAGAATAAATAGCGAAGGCCACTTTGGTCTGACGGCGTTAAAAAATGTATTATCAAATAATTGGGTTCGTTTCCAATTAACGTCCGTGCGATTCGGGTTAAAAATTTAATTTCGCAATTATGAATTTCGGAGACAATCTGCTTCTCTGATTAAATTTAAAGTCGTTCTTGCCTTTCAGCTTAAATTTAATAGCGTCTTATTAAATAATCCAATTAGCGTTGCTTTGTAGGATACTTAAGTAAACCACAATTACGTCCATATTTCCTGTAAATTTTAACGACCATGAACAACACCGTCATTAACGGATAATCCACAAATATACTCATTGTTTGTTTCAGGTCCGCACTTTCTGCGAAAGCTCGTTAAAAATTTACCGTTGAATGTTTATTTCCCTACTTCAAGAATTTATTCGTTTTATTACTACTTTTTTTTATTTTTCGAAAAAGTTAAATTAATTAAATTAAATTCATTAATAAGTCATTCATTGCCGAATTTCTATATCTTAAATGTTTTAAGGCATGATATATTGGAGGATCGATCAAATTCGTAATTTCAAAGATAAGTTTTCCGAAAATATTCCGCGTTTCCGCCAGCATACTTTACAATTGAAAAGGTAACATTTGGTTTAATCCATTAAAATAATAAAATTCGGATTCGTCGCGTTTTCTTCCATTCGTTGATTATCCAATAGCTATTCAACATTCTTTAGCGTACGTATATGAGGTATATATTCCTTTCTAAGCGGCAGAAACAACTTTATAAGTGCACAGAAGTTTCCTTTCGCATACTTTAAAATTTTTTTCACGAACTATTATATTGAAAGATTATATTAAGAGATTATTTGGACAAGTAAAAAACTAAGAAAATGGTATTGAAACTCAAATATTTACAAGATACTGTAAATATTTACAAGATACTGTATTTATGCGAGGCCCTTATCTAAAACGAAAAATTATAAATTAAATGACAATAAATAATTTTTTTTTAAAGTTATAAAGGCTCTTCCTTTGGAATGAATATCTGTCTCACAGACAACAGAAAGTTTTAGTAGAAAATAAATATCAGTGTGTTCGTTCTAGCAGGACAGCAATCAAAGAGGAGGCAATTAAAAGTTTACTCTAATTCGATTGCCAAACATTTATTTCTTTTATCAGAGCTGCTAAGTAGAGGGGATAGGCCGATTCTGGAATCTCCTCCGACCTTGACCTACATTTTCCGGTCAAGGTTAGAGGAGGTTCGGCCTATCCCCTCTACTCTGCTATAATGATTTGAAAGTGTTACAATTTGAATTTGGCTTTAAAGATTTTTACTTTTATCTAGTTGAAGTTATTTGAAGCTAAAGTTGGCATTTGGACCATTTCATGAAGTAAGGAAATGGTTCTACTTGACCAAATGTGGAACTTTAGCTTCGAATGAAAATATTAAGATAGAAGTGCCACAAGGAAGTGTGCTAGGGCAACTTTTATTTACAATATTTATAAACGATCTTGTTGTTCAGTATAGTAATAATGTAGATGATACAAGCATACTAATTAGAGTAAGTAACTTTATGGAGAATCTGAATTTATGCGCAAGGCAGAGGAGAGGTATCTATTAAATAGATAATCTGATTTTAAATCAATCTAATACTACACTGGCGTGCAATAAAATCGCGTACACCTAGGTAAAAACTCTGTTACTTGATTTTGAAGGTGTACGCGATTTTATTGCTTTGTAAATCGGTATTTTGTGAATTTTGACATACTATCAAAATGTAGGTTACAAACTGAGAATTTAAGATTCTTATTACGATGAATTTATTATTAAAGTATCAGCTTCTAATACTCGATTCAATCTTTCAGGCATAATATGAAATAAGATTTCGCCAATAATTTTCATCCTGGCTTAATTCTTCCTTATCATGATTCAAGTAAAATAGAAAGCGTGATACTATTTTTTGGCACTTGGTCGAATTGTTTGAATCAGAATTTATAATCCTTCGACCTGCAGTTTACTATAATGCCGGAAGATTTGTCACAAATAACGAGATTACCTATTGTTTGAGATCGATTTTACCTCAAATGATTAAAGAGGGCTTAATCTTGCTCATGAGTTGAATTTTTTTAACGTCCCAAAACTGCTTTTCTACTTACACTTTCTTCCTCTATCTACATCTTCTCTGTTCGTGTAAGAGTGCTTTTATTTAGACCATAATTATCCGCCACTGCCCTTATTCGTCATGCATTTTCCAAGAGAGTATTAAAATTGATTCTGTTTGTGTCAGTTCGGCATTTTTATTGTTTGACACTGGCAGATTATAAATTAAGACCGACTTAATACAACAAAAATTGGGTGTACGCGATTTTTTTTCACTCCACCGTACATGTGTACTATTCACAACTCAAAAGCTAAATGAATTTGTTTTAAATTTAGACAAAAAGATATTTATTTGTTTATTTTCTGTACACAGACTAACAAGTTTTGAACAAGGGGCCTTGTATTTGTGCGTAAAACTATAAAACAAATTATCAATTGAAATTAGGTTAATAAATAACTTACAACAAAATTTTAAGGAAATAATCTTTAATTTCCTATCTGACCTAGAACTTTCTTTCTTTATACTCTCCACAAGTTTTAGCTCTAGACGCATTTCGAACCATGATATTTGTTTGAAATTAAATCATTATTATTATCAAACCAATTTTAAAGAACTATATGTACGTATATTTAAATGCTAATAAATCAGATGCTTTTGAATTACTTGATTGTATAACATATTATTTGAAATGCTGTATGTGTGATATTTATTATGAGATGATCCTTGTAGTAAACAAACCCCCAGAGGCGACCTATTTATATTTGTTCTAGTTACCAGATAAAATCCTGAGTGAGCTAAGGCGGCAAATTCTGATAAATTGGTAACGGTCGTGAAGCATTTATCACGACGCGAAAGAAATATTACACTTTTATACAATTATTACTAAACTCAGTGCGTGATGAATTGTTACTTGGAAGGACGTGGCCGCTTACTTGTCTGTTCGCGAATTCCCTCCCGTTTCCTTCCGGCTCGATTTCGCATAACAAATCACTCAGATTTACATATTTTTTAGTTAAAAGTCTTGTCTTTCAAAGTTTTTGCAGGTCAAAACTTTGCGGAAGATAAATTCTGATTCGACTTCTGCTGAGCGCCGAAATAATCCACGAGGTCGTAGGCGTAAAAAATTAAGGCGAGGGCGATGCGGCCGGTAAACAACCCAAGGCTTCTTCTTGTCCGCTCCTTAAAATTTCTTGGATGTGGTGACATGCAATTTAATACTTTTAATTAATTTTCCCCAGTTCTGCGTAATTAAATTTAATTTCCGGAGGGAATTTTTAAAAACTCATTTAAACGTTCGCATTGTTTATTTTTTATTCTTGCAAAATTAATTATATTTACTAGAGTCATTTAATTATTTCAAAAATAGCACTAGGGAATATAAATCGAGTTCACTTTAAATTTGCGTACTTTCCATGTGCTTGGAAATTAATAAATACATACCTGAACAACGTCGATTTTGATAGCAATATCAGATTATATGTAGTTTCAAAGCCGCCGGTGTATAACTGTTAATATCGCTTGAGTGACATAGTGGACACTGTAGATTATAATTAGATAAATTAAGCTGCAGCCGATGCATTTAGGTTCATCTAGTTTCGTCTCTAATTAGTTTACCTAACAAAGGCGTGGTCAATGTAATTGAATCTGTAGTACGTTAGCTGCTATCACATAAATTAAAATATATAAAGTCAGGCGAACAAAATTCAATTAGTCAAAAAAGAACTTTTTGTTTTAACTTTGTTTAAAAAAGTGTGGATGATTAGTAAAAATAACATTAAATCCTTTTTCTATTGCAGATTCCGTGTACTGTGAACAATTTCAAGAACAAAAATCGAATTTACTAAGACAGAAAATCAAGATACGTCTTTATTACAATGTTATCGTTGCAGGACTGAAGTAATTGATAATGTTATTTAGATTTTTTGAAAGCGTCCATGTATGCGTTAGAACGACCTCCGAAAAATTATTTAAATAGTTTTAACGACTATAAATTACACTTTAATATGCCCAATACATTTTAATTTCAAATCGGTTTAACAAAATCATATTATGCAATACACAGCCCTCGTAATTTCCATAGAAATAAATTGTTTACTGATAAAGTCTAAATTCCGTAATTTTGATATTTATGCAAATTTAAACCCGGTATTTATACAGCAAAAACACAGTTATTAAAATTTTATGTAAAAGAAGCCTGAATGGTTGTGGAAAGTACATATTTAGAATAATGAGAATATTTTCTAGGGGTAAGTACTGCATACAAGCATTCTTGTTATTCCATAACTTTGGTAATGCAAGCAATTATACAGGGTGCATCATTGATATGGATTTCTTCAATAGCTCCTTAATTATTGATTATAAAGGAAAGTACCTTGTATAAAAGTTATCGACTATAATGAGTTCTACATTAGTAAATTATTTTCGCTTACACAGCATGTTCCATAAGTTAGTTATCCACTAAACTTATACTTTTTTAATTGGAATGTATATATTTTTATTTTACATCTCGATAGATCTGTTAAAATTAAACATTTTTTATTAAACAATTACAGCTCTAAATCAAAGCAATCACAATCTACAGCTATTCAATTGGATGAAATGGCTGAAATGTAGAAGTATTTTATTCATGATTAGCAACCAAAAAAATTATTTCTATTGTGCATAACTGATTACAAATATCTCGTAGAATAATCTCTATAAGTAAAGGTAACGTTTTCCGTGTGCGTTTACTCAGAAATAATTGAAACGTAAAAGTTAAATTTTCTCTAAAAATTTTAATGGAACGGCCTGTATATTTAGATACATTTGAATAGCTTGTCAAATTCTATTTCTAACGTATATAAAATGTATTGGTCTAAAGCTTATAGATTTGGAGATATCTGAACTCAAAGTTACAATTTCTAATAAGAACCATATTTCAAGAAAATAAACAAAACGAAAAGGGCAAAATCATAATTATCTATTAAATCTAAACGAAATAATAGCTTTTATAAGTAATCTGAGTACATAAAATAAACTAAATGCTAAAATACAAACAAAATCCTTCAAAATGTAATTTTAACATTACTTTCTCATATTTTTTTATTCATATCAGCAATTATATTTATTGAGTCTTTAATCGTTAATTGGAGTCTAAATACGAGGTATATTACATATCATTACAGTAAATAATTTAAAGTTCTAAAAGACTTGTGACAAAGGCTGCGTTTAGTTCATGGGCGATGTTGTCGATTTCGTTTAGTCCGTAGTTATTTTACGTTGTCTGACTAATCAGCTGAGTGGTCACGGTGGTCGTGATTTGAGATGCGACCATTAGGCAACCACGGTGGGTATGAGTTCCGTTTAGAAAATAGTCCGCCCGAGCTCGTTAAACTTTGACGGTTCGTCTATCAACTAAACGCAGCTTTAAAAGATATAAGACCCATAGAAGTGGCCCAATAAACAAACATTTCATTGAGAAATATCGATATCGAAATATCGCATATCGATGGTAATGAATTAATACACTTCTTGTCACTAACCTTTAGTATTACTTATTTTTTTATTTAAAATTTAACCAAATACAATTTAATATAAAAAAACAGAATGGTACAAGCATTTGCAAAAATCAGCCAGAAAACTTTAGCAAATATTCAACAGTCTCCAAGACACCAAGTAAAATGTCAATATTAGATTTTTTGTATAATTTTTCACGAAAGTTTTTTTTGAGGTGGCTTCTATGTATGCCACTAACCGTTTCGGTAAACCAAAAATATCCTGTGTTTGGTGGCTTCTATCTTTGTCACTTTTTAAATTTATTATAAACAATATAACGAGAGGTTCTTTGATAAAAAAAAAGCTTTTAATACAAAAGAACTAATGAAAAATAAAATATTCAAACTTGAAATTATAATTCTGTATTGGCAAAAAATATTTTTTTTGTCGGAATAAAGGGAGAAATAATTCTTAAATATTAACCATTCGTATGATATGGGAAAGTTTTTCCATTCCAGAAATATCTATTTTGACTTTATTTTTAGTCATTTTCCATAAGAAAAAGGAGAAAATCCATAAATATAAGTTTCTCTTCTTCAAAATAATAATAATAACTTTATTGTGTCAGATAAAAAGAGAAAACTACAAAAATAAAATAAAATAAGAAAATAACATGACACAATCACAAGGTGAGATTCAGCTGGAAGGTAAAACCAACCCCTGTTCTTACATCTAAACCTTGATAACTGAATAATAAAGAAATTTCACGAAATGCCTAAATAATAATAAACAAACAAAACAAAAAATATTCTTAAGAATACAACTAAAAATAAAAAACAGGAAAAACTAACTATATATGTAATACGAAGAACTCAAAATAAGTTTCTATAATTATTCTGCTATGTACGCACCGCCGCCATGTGAATATTAGAAAACATATAAAGAGAAAATTATTAAGAACTAAAAAATAATATATTAGTCGTTCATAATGATTAATAATTAAACCCTGTGTCCAATGATATCGCTACACACTGTTTTTCAAATATAAAATTGAACAGTCTTTTGCGGAAGAGTTGAAAGTTAAAATAATTATTATAAGATTTATATATATGATATGAAAAAGATCTTTGAAAAATTGCTGTTCTGTGAACGGGTGGAGAGATGAAATTTCGGAATCTTGTAGATAGAGCGTGAATATGCGTTCTAAATTTAATTTTATTGAAAAGATAAGCAGGCTTGTAATTAAGAATAATTTTGTAATACATGCATAAAGTCTGCATCTCCCTACGGTTACTCATGGATAACCATTTAATATCTGTCAATTTATACGAAATTCTATCATATTTTCTTATTCCGTAAATATATCTTAAGCACATATTCTGTACTTTTTGTACACGATGTGAAGTGTGGCGATCAATGGCTGGATGATATAACGGAGCACAATAATTAAAGTGTGATAACACAAGTGAATCGCATAAGCGCTTTTTTAGAGAAATAGGAAACACATTCTTATACGGAAACAATTTCTTTAAATTTATATAAGCATTTTTCAGATAATTAGCTAATTGATCTCTGAAGTGAAATGTGTTGTGTAACGTTAAACCTAGACTTTTTACTTTAGTAACAATAGGAATTTCTGCACCATTAATAGATATTTTAATCTGACGAGATAAATCTGAACAAACTTTTTTCTTCCTAAATAATATGACAGCAGATTTATTTGGATTTTGAAAAATTATTGTCGAAAAGAAGCCTCGAGTCACTATAAATTCTAGGTTAAATTTCCAAATCTGTTTATTAATCAATCATCACATTGACAAACTTGACTAAAGTTGACTAGTTGACATGTTTCGGAACAAATTCTATTATCAAAACTATTTAAGTCGAATCCGCAAGCGTAGCCATTTCTAAACTAGTTTAATTCCATTAATTCCTGCATCGTAACTAAAATCTTTCCTAGAATATGGAAGCACGCAATAGTTAAGCCGCCACCTAAAGTTAGTAAACCCTTACAGCTTAAAGATCTTAGACCCATTAGTATTCTATCAAAAGTTTTTGAGAAAGTAATGAAACTTCAACTTATGGAGCATATTGATATGAACAATTTATTACCTTGTTTTCAATCGGGATTTAGAAAAGGTTACAGTTGAACTATAGCGCAAGGTTACAGATGACATTCTTAACGCTTCAGATGCTGGTGACATGACACTACTCACTCTCCTTGACTTCAGTAAAGCTTTCGATACAGTCAATCGTTCTCTAATCTTAACAATATTAAGATATCTGGGATTAGGTTCCAATGCAGTTTTTCTTATAAACTGTTCAAACTTGAGTGAACGTTTGCAAACTGTTGATATTCTTGATGTTATTTCTGACCCTTTACAGGTTTTCTGCAGTGTCCCTCAGGGCTCAGTTCTGGGTCCGTTACTATTTGTACTTTATACTGCTAATTTACTTAAAAATGTGAAACACTGCTGCTGGGATATGTATGCAGACGATGTACAGCTATATCATTCATTTAGACCATCTGAATGACGTAGAGCTGAGACTAAAATCAATCTAGATTTAAATAGTATTTATTCAGTAGCATTACAACATACTCTTAACATCAATCCAGATGGATTGATAAATCAAAATTTTATTGTTTGGTAAAAAGAAAATATGTAGTGACCTATTGAAAACTGTTAAAATTTTTATTAACCATGTGCGTTTGCCAGTAGTTGAGAAAGGCAAAAGCCTCGGTTTAATATTAGATAATTCTTTTCGCTATCGAGAGCAAGTGTCAAGATATATCAATCATGCTTACGTTAACTTAAAAAAATTATTTCCAATTGATTCAGTCTCTGCCTACAGTATTCAGAAGGTTCAAAATAATTGTTTAAGATTTATTTATAGTATTCGTAAATTTGATCACATCTCTCATAAGTTAGTGGACGCAGGCTAGTTGAATATGGAGAAGGCAGAAGATTACAATCTTATTGTCTCTTTCAAAAAGTATTGACTACTCATAAACCTCCATAACTCCATATCACATATAGATGCGACGCACATAATATATCTCCTCCTTCTCAAAAGTCATCACTGTACGAACGCTCTTTTACTTATCAGCTCTGTATTTTTAATAACCTTATTTGTAATAGTCTTTTAAATAAATTTTCTTACTTAAATGTAACAAAATTTAAAAGTGACGTTGGCAAATTTTTGTTTCAAATTCAGTGTGGTTTAGTTGCTGAGGGTTCCATGAAATAATTTTATATTGTTACTACTTTATGCATATTAAGTTCGGAAAAAAAAGGAAAAGAAGGAAAAATGAAAAAAAAGAGTGAAAGAGAGACAAAAAAGTGGTAGTGTACTGGCATCGCAGAACATATTTTTAGTTTTTTTAGTTCTTTTATTTTATTTTTAATTAAGTTATAAATAGACATTTTATTTACGCTATTATTTTATTAAGTAACTCTTTAATTATAATTACAGTGAAAGCTCTCTTAGGCGGACACCGACCGTGACCAGCAAACTGTCCGTCCATTAGAGGTGTCCGCCTAAGAGAGATGCCAATGCATGTAAATTACATAAATGGGAGATTAAAAACTGTCCAGCTAAGAGAGGTTTCCGCTTAAGAGAGCTGTCCGCTATGGGAGCTTTTACTGTATATAACTAAGTAAGTAACTCATTAATCATATAAGTCGATTTATTATTTTAATTTTTTATTTTGTTATGCGTACACACAACAAACAATTAATAAAAAAAAGAAAAAGAAAGATACTACATAGTAGATATCAGCATTCAGACTTTGCTGTGTGAAAAATCTTCTTACTGCACACAGTCAAATAATTTTCTTTTAAAATATGGATCCATGTATTGTTGTCTCTACCTTTTCACTGTAGAATTGGGGTCCAGGCAGAGATTTCTAATTAAGTCTGACATACGCCTTTTCATGTTTACTTATGTCTTGATTATTGATGCACAAAATTTGATCATACAACTTTTGAGTACGAGTTTACAGTAAAGATAATTGAATTGTAAATAGTACTCTTTGATTGTTTCTGTGTCTTATATAGTTGTTTTCATAAGAGAAGAGCTCTGCGTCATAAATAAAACGCGTCTGGTGTTGCATCATCCGACTTAAGAATCATAACTCCGTCATTTTTGCTCATTCACCGTTAACAGAGAAATAATATTGAAATAATTGTCGGTTGTAACTTCAAAGCTCAAGTTCCGTGATTTTCATATTATATTTTCAGATCTAATCTTTTCTTAGCACATTGAACCATACTTACAGAAGTTCCACGTATTTTTGCACAATCACGTACATATAATATCTCTTTTTTGGCAGCAAAGTATTTGTATATATTCTTATCCAAATCTGACCTTGAAGCACCCGACTTTTTCCTGCGACCAGGTTAATCGTTGAGAATTTAGTGTAGGATTATATTGATTTAAGTATAAATTTCTTGAACTTACCGACGTTCAATTTTCTTTAGTAACACCCTTATCTCAGTTTATTTGTCGTGATTGAACTCTTTTTTTGCACGGCCTCTATACAATGAGCAATTTTACTCTCTAATTTGAGGGAGTAAAGTAACTGTTTTACTCACTTGAGCAAGAAAACATGGCGAATTTAATATTCCGTTTGCCATCCATCAGAAGCGATATGATTTTTGTGTTCGTAAAGTAAGAATGTCATGTTGACACTTAAAAATAATTTAAAAACTTTAAGCTTTTTTCAATTAAAATCGTTGGGTCGTGCAAAAGATAGTATATACACCTCGGGAGTGAATGCCTTTTCCCCTTGGTGTATAATATACTATTAAACGATACCCCTAATCAATTAACGATAGACCTTATGAATTATTTTTGTTTATGTTATTTTGAACATCCTCCTCTACTCTTTATATGTAACTGTGAAATATTCTATGAAGAACCGGAACTCGGATTTCAACCACTTTTCAATGATGCGAGTGTAGTCTTGAACATAACTTATTTAAAAACACTAGCATGTCTGCCGGAGACATCGTAAAAGCGCACGAATCCTGTGACGTTAACGATCCTCTAGATTATCAATGATAATGCGAATCCAGTCGCCTGCTACCCATTTCGTGAATTATGTAAAATACAACAGGGGTTTGAAGTATTTAAAAGTTTCAGCTCATAACTACCCCGTCGTTCTTCGTGCACTTCGAGCGCATACAATATTTTAAAGTATAACGAACCTACGTACTGCGAACTTTGAAATTTGAATAATACATAGATGAGACTGTATTTAGATCGAATTGTTAACTGAAAGTTCGAGTTAAAATCTAAACAATTTCAAAACTTAGCGTTGTTTTCTTTTGTAATGGAATTTAGTTTAACATTCGAATTCTCTTTCAACGCATTGTATAGGTATAATCCTGTAGTGGCCACTTATAAACTATTGTTGAATAATGTAAAAGGAAGATGCACGTCACAGTTTAAGCAGATTACGAAAATCGTATATTTATGTATCCTGACGTAAATTGACTATATCTGTAAAGCATTCGAGCTTAACGCATCGCTCCATAAATTCCCCGTATGCATATACGTATGTATATATTTACGACCAGTAGACAACTTCGTAAACGTATACGGAAGCAATTTAAAATTTATTACTGATTTAGTACTTCTGGAGTATAAAATTGTGGGAACTGAAATGAGATGATAACAACTAAAACAACACCAAAAGAAAATAATAATTTTATGCTTACAACTTTATCAAGTGAGAAGAGTTTTATTAATAAACATATTATAAAGAACTCCAGGCTTAATTTTTCGATGTCACTATTACAAGAGATACGCAATCATTTCAATAAATATAAAAAAAAGGTCTGCTGCAAAATGTAAAATGAGCAGAAATGAAATCGAATAGAAAACGTCCGCATCAATACATGATTATTTCTCCTTATCTTTAGAAAATTTAGAATTCCCAAGGTGGCTCTTAAAAGCTTACGTTTCACAACACGTCCGTAACGCGCTTTCATATTACCTTAATGCACAAAACTCATTATTAGCGAGAGAATTTCATTGAATTTCCACCATAATACTCTTTTATGCCATCCATTAGCGCAATTAAAGTCGACGAGAATAAACGCGAGACGCAATTTTTTGTCGCATTTAATTACAACTAGCGAACTGCATCCTTTCTCCGAGCACAAAAATTCATTCTTGTATTTTGAGGCGAATTCAAAGGTTTAATTGATACACATGACGGGAATAAATGAGAAACGCAATTAGGACTGCCTGCAACTGCATCCTCTTTCCCACAGAGTAGAAAAACTCATCTTTGCATTTTCAAAGATATAATTGATACACATGGCTGTCAACATTCATTCATACATCTCTTCGTTTCTTTAACACTAGTGCGAGTGGGCTAATTATCGTTTTATACGCAGTTTTCATGGTGAAAAATGAGTTTCTCAAATAATGTTGAAGTTCAACTGCGACCGACACGAGATTTTATTTTTAGCCGTCGTTGTTGCTAGAAATAACGAACGGTTAATTACTGTTGGAAAAGTTTGTTCAATAATGAAGTTATAATTGTATTAAACATTTTATATTTCATCGTAAGATTACTAATTGTTCTGAGTTTGATGTTATAAATCTAAATTACTCACGATGTCGCTTTCTATTAGTTGATGAGTATATCAGTTCACGTATAAACTTCTAATTTAACGCGACGAATTTAGAAAAAACTAGGTCTAATTGTTTCAGACGTCCTTACTCATAACGGTAAGCGTTGACTTTTATGTTTCTTGCCTTTCTCAAAGCTCTCAGAATGATGGAGAACATCACATACCCCATATGCATTTTATAAACTGTTCTCGAAGCAAAGAATAATGTGCTTTTGTTACAAGTCTTTCCATCTTAACGTAGAAGTTGTGGTAATATTTTAATAGCTGCATTTCTGTAACACTTGCTTCTGGATTCTATATCTCTCACTAGCCAGTTTTTTGATACTATACATATAAATCGAATAAATGTTTCAATATCTACTTTTAACTAAATCTGAAGTGTTTGCTTTTTAATTAATCTAGTTCTAACTTTCTAGCAAAATTCACGTTTAAAACAGGATATTTCAGTAAAGCTTCATTTGAACAAAAATAGAACGTACTCTATGGCTAGGGTTAGCTACTAAGTAATGTTTCTTAATAATGTGTTCCATGATTATTTTAATTTTGAATAAATCAAATTCAGTGGCGTATCAAGTTGGGGTACGCGAGTGCGCGGTCAAATGCCCATGGCCTATAAGGATTTAATCAACAAGTTTTTTGTAATATTGTATTCACTTATTACCAATGCAGATAAATCACAAGGTTACAATTAAAACTAATTAAAACAATATAAACGAGGTTCACACTACAATATTTTTCTAGATTTTATTGATTTCATTTACCACAGCCAGTTTCGTCCTAAAACGGGCGTTTTTATGTGATAGAAGACTTGTTGAGTTAAATTGGGTGAAAATAAGAATAAATTGAGTATTAGTCCTATTAGACTTTCCCAAAGCTTTTGATTATATCAATCATAGTTTGTTATTATCTGTTCTTCATTACATTTTTCTTAATAACAGCACTATCGCGTTTTTTTAACAATTATTTGTCCAATAGAAGACAAAAGGTTGTTTAAACAAACAATATGTCGGAAGCCTTGCCACTTTGCACTGGTGTTGCACAAGGTAGCATACTGGGTCCTTCGCTCTTTTCCATTTACACTAACTTTATAGGTATTTAGTAATATTAAGGTTTATGCGGTTGTTTCTGACCACTGCAATTAATCCCAATAAATCACAAGTTCTTGTGTTTGGCAAACAATAAAATTTTAAATACCCCAGTAAATTGAACAGTATTCGACAAATACATCCATTTAATACTTAATAATAGTTAATAATAGTTATACTTTAATTACTCATTTTAAAACTGAAAATTTAATTTTTCTTCTGTTCTGTATTAAAGAAAATACGTTGTTTACGGTTAAATTTCTTGCGAAAATGTTACTTTTAATTTCTTCAGGATTAACAATTTGATTGAATCGACAATGACTTCATGAAAGAAGCTATAACTCAGTTAGTAAAATACAAACAATTTGATATAGTTTTAAAGTTACCAAATTTCTTATCAATATAAATAGAATTAAAATAATCGAAACAACTATTTAGGAAACAACAATTAGTTAACGCTAACGCTTTTCTTTGAGTTTTATCGCCCTCATTTGAATCTATAGCCAACTTGACTCCTGCAACCAGTGAGGTTAAAAAAGTGGAGTGTCCAAGGGCTTGCAGTCCTCTACAGCGATACTTTGTCTCGAATATATCCAGTTCGTACGGTCGAATTTCCATAGCACGATCATGCTTAAGCTGAAATTTCTAAATTCCAAGACAAAATTTTGCTTCACCTAAGTCCTTAATTGAAAATTTCTTACTCAATTTGTTTCGAAATGAATCTAATCTTTATAAATCTCTCTACGCTATAAGAATGTAGTCAACATAGATTAAAATAAATATTTCTTTGGCTTATGGCCGTATGCACCGAACGAATTAACTCAGCTTAACTTCAACCGTCACTTAGATTGTGACTTACACAATGTTATGAAACTTCAAATGTCACAATATAAACGTCACTCAAATTTAAGCTCGATTAAAGTGTTTGGTGCATAATATGGCCCTTAATATATCACACATCGGCTGCAAGAGTGACACAATTCAAAATTTTTGATAAATATCAGCTACCAAAAGAAATTTGTAATATAAAATAAATCCTATTAATCAAAAGAATTTGAAGATATGGTTATTAAAACAATTTTGTTTGAAATTTTGAATTTTGTTGGAAAAAATGTAAGTTTTGCATGTAACAGAAATTTTGCAGCTGATGCGATGTGCGATAAGCAAGCATCTACATTATGGATTTATTATTTCCAATTTTTCGAAGTACATTATCCAGTTTCATGTGCTATTGTCTGCCAAATTGTTTTAATCCATATGAAAACCCTTTTAATTTGCAGACATAATCACTACCATGTATTCGAAATGTCATGACGTAAAGCTTTACGACCCAGCTTACTTTCGCCTTCTTCTCCAATCATCCTGGAAAACATTTCTCCAATGAGTTCCGACTTCTCCATGTACACTGTTTTATCCATGGAATCGTTAAGGTAGGCCTCGGTCACATCTATTATAGTTGTGCAATTCTCATCCCTGTGGACAGTGCGACGAGTATCCTGAGAAAGCTGAGTCTTGCTGCACGAGCAAACGTGTCATGTTAGTTGATGCCAGGACGTTGTGAAAATACCTGAGCTACTACGCGTGCTTTTCTCCTTTCCCGTAGGCTTTGTACTTGTTGCGAAGAACTATCCGGCAGCCCACGTTGTCGCTTGATCTTGGCACTAAATCTCAAGGTATCGTTCAAGATTACGCTCTTAATTTCCGAATAAATTGCGTTTTTCCATACTTCGCGCTTTGATCTGTTGACTGTTAGTTTAAAGGGAACTTCAGATACAAGCATCGCTTCCGGAGTATTGTGGCACGGCTCGGCCTCATTTTATTCGACGTTGTTCTCTTCACTTTCTTCTGGTTCTAGCTGAACGGTATTTTGCAAGTTATATTGTTTTGCAGGATGACCTCTTATTCCAGTAAGAATCTTTCTGGGACGTCTGGCCCTCGTTGTTGTTGAGGCTCTTCAGCGGTATTTTTAACATTTTCTTGATCGAGGGAACGTTTACGCTCGCATTTTCTCTCTCTGTTTTATTGTATATCAGAGCACGTCTTTTTTTCTTTTGCGTTTTCAAAAATATCCACAATTGGTACCTGGGCATCCAGCAACGAATGTTCATAACCGCGTTGTGAAACAAAGTACTCGAAGAATTTTACATTCCTTACGACATGATTTTTTTTTTCGTTTGGTACTCATATTCTGTATCCTTTACATACACTGGAGTATCCAATGAACGAACCTTCTTTTGCTCCAGGCCATGTGATTCTTATATCAGTGGTCTGAAATGGTGGTCCGCGTTTACATTTCAATTATAAACATTTAATAAGTGATTGGGCAAAATTTAACCGAAAGTAAGAGTATCATAATTTTAACCAAGGAAAGAAGGATAAAAATACAGTGCACTTGCGCTAACGTGAACACTGCTTAACATGAACTCCTGGATAACGTGAACATCTAAATTTTAGCATTGTCTAACGTGAATAGTGCACCTCGCTAACAGGAACAACTACTTTATGTACTACAGAAATAAGTCCAAACAATCATTTCTTACTTTATTTTTTCCAAAAATACATAATATGTAGGACATAAATAAAGTTGAAAGTGATGTATCATGTTTTTAAATGTTTTTAAGAGATGAAGACTATGACCCAAATTCAGAAACCTCCCTTGAGTTGAGAGAGCACTCCACTTACACTTTCTGAAATTCAGAGAAGCTTTAATTTTCCTTTAAATGATTTTTTTAACTTTCTATCGTAAATCACTGGTGATCAAAGTACCTATACTCACCATAAACTTGATTAAACGAGTAAATATAAAAGCAAATTTCAATTTCAAATGACGAAGGTCAAGTTTGAGTGTGAGTGGCGTTTCTGAATTTGCTCCTAAATCTCGGAGACATGAACAATCGCGCAAACATGAACACAGTCGGTTGTAATTAGTTCACGTTAGCGCGAAAGCACTGTATAAGTTTCCGGCACATCAGTTGCTTTTAGATGGTGCTTTCGGAAGGCATGCATTTTGAGTTTGAGACCACTGTCTTACATCATCACGTTTGGGCATCTTTTGTTGCAGAAAGTGTTTCAGTATTTCAGTGTAGCCATGCGCGCAGGACCTTTGGAGAATTCCATTTTGTCCCAAGCTTTCTTCGATGTACATGATTTTGCTTTTAGGTCTTGCCTTATCTTCTCTTTAAGAGCTGCGAGCTGTCTGTTGTCGGTTTTTCAGATCTGGTTTAGAAATATCACCCGATACATAGCTCCGCATGTCACTTTTTATCAAAAGAGCTTGTGCATGAATTTTTCAAGTGTCGAAATTTTCATTTATCAGCATTTGTAAGCGACTGAATTCATCATACTTGATTGAGCCGTGGGCAAAATTCTGTGAGTTTTTGGCGATGCAGATCATACCCGACACCAACGGTAAAGTTCATTTTTTATTTATATACCCATCGTATACATCTGATTTAAGAAAATATACGACGATACAACAACGTGACAAAAGCCGCAAGGCTGTTTCACGAAAGCTTGAAGGAGATGGCTACATAAAAGTTCTTTGACTTATCGATCGATCGGCATATAATAAAATGTTGATTGAATGTTTTCCACTCGCGTTTAGTTTCAATGAATCGTATCCGATATCTGGACTCATAACCTATTGACAATGAGTTTTATTTTGCAAAAAGAAAAAAACTATTAAACTTCTTACATTACAATCAACAATTATTTATTTTAAAAAAACTATTCAAAGTAGTCTGATTTAATTACATATGAATATAAAATTGAAGATTATTTTCGACATATTCTGAAAATAATCAAAATAAACCGCTCAAAGCAAGCGAAATGAGGTCTTCATACTGCTGAAACATACTTCATAAAGAACAAAATAAGTCGTTCACCTGAAGCTCTCGTTTACCCAGTAAGTGAACGTTCCGTGAATTTTTCAGGCACGGTCTTTCACGTGTAATTTCATTTTACAGCGGACGGCTTCACGTGATTTATATAAAATCAGAATTTTGTTTTACAAGCCTTATCACGTTATCCATCGACGATCTTAACTTATCTGTCCATACATCGTAAAATATTGCAGACTTGCTCTGTAATTTACTGCACGAGTAAAGTTTGCACCTCGATGACGCTGTGCAAATACTTAACCGAACGACGGAAAAGTATGCGAGCTGGAATAATTTAATCAAACACTAATTTGGAAAATAACGAGAGAAATAAATATATGTATCGGCCGATACCTATACTGAAATTAACGTGGTACCAGAGTAATTATTATTATTCATGAAATTCAGCCGAGAGTTACAAACGCTCGAATGCAAATGAATATGTATTTAACTGCTTTTCATTACACGGCTGTGGGTGTGTGCGTGCATTGTTAAACTTGATTGGTATCAGTTTCTACACCATTAGTCTCACCGGTGCCCTTAATGCGAGCAGACTTGGATGGAACAAAAATCGCGTTAAATTTAGCTTGAAGCTCGGTGCGCTAAATCAAATCAAACCGGCATGAATTTTATTTGGGATTTTACCGTTGAACAGGCTTTAATTAAATAATTACGTTAGTTAACTTGTGTGCGCAAGTTCAATAAATGCAGTAAGTGATTTATTACAACTTTGATGTATACATACACTTAAAGGTTCCCCTGCACGCGAATTCTTTTTCTTTTGTATAAATAGCATAAAGCTTTGTCAGTGTTTCGAGGTATCATACATAACGCGTGATAAAATTAAGAAGGCAAATAATGTATACTACACACTAAACAAAACAATCTTTGGAAAGAAAGAAATAAATGAAAAAACTAAGCTAAGAAGGATATATTAACACAATATTTATACCAACGATCCTATATGGAAGTGAGACCTGGACGCTACAACAAAAACACAAACCAAAACTGATAGCGGCTGAAAATAAATACTTCAGGAAGATTGCAGGGAAAACCAAGCTAGACCGGATTCGAAACGAAGAAATTATAGGAAAATTAAAACAACAAACGATAATACAAAAAAGTGAGAAGAAACAACTAGAGTGGTATGGACATATACAAAGACTGGACAGAAACAGACTACCGAAAAAGATACTGGAAGATAAAACAACTAAGAAACGAAAAAGAGGAAGGCCGAGACTTACATGGTTGAAATACATAGAGGCAGTGAAGAAAAATAGAGGGAAAATACTAAAAGAAATGAAGAAAATGACACAAGACCGTTAAAGATGGAATAAGTGGATAAAAGACAGAGAACCTACAACTATCCGACACCCGTGAGGGTACGTAGGATATAGGAGAAAGCAACTTTTCTAGAATAAAGAGAAATCGTCCCTTTAGAACAAGGGACTGTATACAATGTAAATTATTTACGATTTGAACTGACTCTGTTGCAAATTGTTCTGTAAATGCAGCGACAAATGAATAATTACTATTTTTAAGACAATTCCTATTTTTCAGTACTTATGGACGGAAATTGCTTAAAATACAAACTTAAAATTCTGAAATTGTTCGCAAATTTGTTTTATTTGTTTTAAATGTTGTGGTTCACTAAAAAAGAAAATTTTCATTATAATGTGTCGAGGAAGGTCGAGAAATAGCAAAGAAAAACAAAAAAATGTTTTATAATTCGACTCTATTTTTTATAATTCGCATATATTTGAAGTAATTTCTCTCTGTTATTAATAATTACGAATAGCAATATAATGCTTAGAATCCGAGGATTCCATGTAAAGTGAATTAAGAAAGATTTGATCTATTTCTTTATGTTGCATAAGGCATAACTAGAGCGTCTTTTATAGAATTTCATTACTATTGTTATAAGAAAATAATGTACAATAACAAAAAATTCTGTTCTACTTTAAGCAAATGTTTTAATATGTTTTACCAAACAAACTGTGTTACGTCCCGTTTTCACCAATTTTTAACATAATTGGATTATCATATCTGGATTGATTTTCCTCCATTTGTTAGACAAGCTTTCGTTCCACATGTAACTTCACTATTAGTAAGTAATTTTTTATTATTGTTACCCTTTTGGTTATTCAAAAATTAATTGCAGTGTCCTGATGCAGAGAATAACCATTCCCGAAAGCTCGACATAAATTAAAGAAGTTTTATTTAACCTTTTCTGACTGCCTACCCAATAAAACCTTTATTGACAAGATATAATTCTCCAAAGCTTCTGTAATGCCTGTGAAAACGCCATTAAAAGCAATTAGGCAGTTAGAATTATCCTTTTGCCATTTCTTTGAATTTCTTATTAATCTTCTGAGATCACTTAGACTAGACACTCTTCATGCGGAAACATCAGTTAACTTTATTTTTGACGACTCATAGGTGACATTTTACCCTCTTCAATGAGTATTTTTTAAAAATAGCTCTGGAGGATACCTACTTTCAAAAACTCAGCAATATTATTTAAAAATGTTCGTTATGACATTTCTAAATTTGACGCATTTTTAAATAAAAATTTTAGAAATCTTTGTCTTTTTATCTATAGTAGATTGCAGTGGTCTATTTTTCGTTAAGTAGTAACTAAAAAAAAATGAAAGAACTTTAGAGACAATGTTCGTAGGTTTAAAATAAAACAAATATGTAGTTGATCTCTAACGCAAGTAAGCATAACAAGTATCAAAATTATGAATGTGTAGTTAAAATATTAGCATTCCATAGTCAGAAAAAATTGTTTAAAAATAAAATATGAAGTAACATAACAATTTTTTCGCCCTTTAATAGAAGAAATTAAAAGACCTTAAAACATCGTTGAACTTAGCGTATTTGATAGGTGGATACATGAGTAAATGGATCAAGCACTAAATAAATTCATCATAATTTTTTTCTTAAAAAAGAAGCGAAACTAATTGAATTTTAGAATAAGGTATAGTTTAGAGATGCAACGTTTCCGTCGAAGATGTCTCGTCAATCATCACGTTCCGTCTCATTACCCTCACCTATACCTATAAATGGAACAAGTCAAACACACCACAATTATTTAATGTTAAAGATATATTAGTGCATTCAATTAAAGAGAAAATTCAAGAAACCTAACAATAATGAGCAGAAAATTTTTTGTGACAGATTGTGGCACAAATTTTTCTGCTAATTATTGTTAGTATTTCTTGAATATCTCTTTACACCACAATTTGTTTCCACGGGATAGCAGGTCGCAGCAGCAACTATAAAGATGATCGTCATCAGCAACTGCCCTAAGGAAATCCTTTTGTAAGAAAGGACGAGATGTCGGCCGGAAGAAGAATTTGTGACGTAGTATAGCCGGAAGCCAGAAGAAGATGAAAAACGATTGCGGAAGCCTTTAAGTACAGCTTTTAATCTACAAGAAAAGCAAGATTATAAAAAGTGGGCTTCCATGTGTATCTGTAAGTCAGAAATCGAAAACAACTTTCTCGTCATTTACGTCTCCTCTAAATTTCTACAATGCATTTCTATTTTCAAAAAAGCCACTCATTTGCATTGACAAAATCTCCAAGCGTACTTAACAATAAACATATTAGGTCTGTTTGTTATCCTGCACTGGTATACACCAATGCATACTTTTTCGCAAAAAGTGAAACTGAAATGTTTGTGTGGTAAATACGTCAGTATGAATATGATTCGTATTAACACATTATCAATGAATTTAGGCTTCATTAAAATATATTTCGTAAAAACAGTGTACA
The DNA here is from genome assembly GCA_958336345.1 of Dorcus parallelipipedus. Classification (NCBI taxonomy): domain Eukaryota; kingdom Metazoa; phylum Arthropoda; class Insecta; order Coleoptera; family Lucanidae; genus Dorcus; species Dorcus parallelipipedus. Next base: position 46,823,502 of record OY284475.1, read on the forward strand.
CTAGTGTACACCAGTGTAGGATAACACACAGACCTATTGTTACATTTCGTGAAGTAAATTCTATCTTTAGACTGGTCGCGCAACCTAAGGTGCAGACAAGATTCTAGTGTATTCCAGCCTCGCATCGATTGATAGTAGAATTTGCTGGAATGTTCTATCCTTATTCGCCGCTGTTCTAGAATAACGTGACTTGCTACGAGTATATAACCTCGAGGCAGCGGGATATTTAAATCAGTTTTATCTAGTAAGCAATGTATGTAGTAGCTAGCGAATTTAGACAGGGTTGCGCAAATGTTTGGAACCAAGCTAATATCGTCTGTACCTTTAATTCGATTTCTCTGAAAATTTGTACTAGTATACAAGATTTTAAGGCGGATCTAACTAATATTTGTTCATTCGAATCACTTCCGGTTTAACCGGAAATGATATCAACTTTTGTTTTTTAAATAGAATACTCTGTATATTTATAAAGATTTAAAAAGAGCATTCTCTTAAGAATTCAATGATATAAATATTTGGGTCCTGCGTTGTTAAATTACTCTAAAAGGAATTCTTTTAATTCTTCTGTAAATACATATTTGTTATCATGGAAACCTTATATCAAAACTACATTTTACAGAAAAAAAATTGTAAAATTTAGTTTAGGACGAAAATAGCTTTTAAAGAAACAAAAAAAAAACTTAAACATCAAAAAGCAATATAAAACTATTTAATAAGTTGCTGAAAGTGATAAGGTTAACCGTTCACTTCTTGACAATATGCTAGTCTGTCAAAAAATCCTTGTGTAACATTTGCCAAATTTCCTGGACGAATCAATTCTATTTCATCTATTATTATTTGTCTTAATTCTTGCAAATTACTTGGCCGTCGCTTGTTACAACTGATTTTAAATGATTTTAATTAATTTGACTTTGACATTATTCAATTTATTTTGTATTTTATAAGGTTTCCGTGATAGTAAATGTATTTACAGAAAAATTAAAAGAATTCCTTTTGGAGTAATTTAACATCGCAGGACCCAAATACTTATATTATTGAATTCCTAAGAGAATGCTCTTTTTAAATCTTTATAAATATAAATATACAGAGTGTTCCATTTAAAAGACAAAAGTTGATATCATTTCCGGTTAAACCGGAAGTCTGATTCGAATGAGCAAATGTTAGTAAGATCCGCCTTAAAATCTTGTATACTACTGGACTGACTAGGACTGAGAAACCAAGTCTAAGTGTTATTTTGTTAGATAAGTGTACAAGCTCGATATTATTGTACTTTCATTGTGTTAAATGATTATAGACATTAAAGTGTTTTTAAAATAAGCAACGATTACAATTTGTGAACCTCGAACTCGTAACAAATTGTCAGAAGCGGAAATTAAAAAAAAATCGAAAATGAAGCTAGTTGAATTGAAAATGAAGGAGCTGCGTGATGAATTGGACGAGAGAGGGCTGGAAACTTCTGGAAAGAAAACTGTTTTGCAAGAACGGCTAGAATGAGCTCTCCGAGAAAAAGGAAAAGATCCGGAATCATTTGAATTCGAAATTGAAAATATCGCAGCTCTACTTAAAGAAATGAAAGCAAAAATGGAAAAAGTAGATGAAAATATAAAGAGATAAATCAAAGAAGTCAATGAAAATATAAGGAAAGACATCGAGGAAGAAATGAAAGATCAAATGGAATTTTCTAGAAAACAAATAGAAAGCTTGGAAATGAAAATTGAAACTTCCAGTTTAAAAACCGATCTGAAAATAGAGGACATGAAGATTCAAATCGATGAAAATATACATACAACAAATGAAAGAAATTTCTGAGTTTAAGAGCATTTTATAAAGTCAACAAATGTATATATATTTCGTTTTCAAGGAATGGCAGCAAAAACAAGAATTAATTTGAAACTTTCGTGGGCAACATGGTCAAATTATAAATATTTATGTACTTCAGAATTGGCCCCTACGAAAACGTAAATTTGATAATAATTCAATAATTACTTTTCCGAAGATTTTCAGATTAGATTTGTTTCCTTAATGTTCCTCGTGACAAGGAAAAAGAAATATGAGTTCACATTAATCTTTCCTACGATAATCGGAATCTATATTTACGACTTAAAAAAGAAATACTCGTATGTACACGTTACAACCGGCAGTTGGAAAATCACAACGCAGGTCAGGGTCTGTTTACTTTGGTTAATGGAAGCAATCTATTGAGCAAATTCCGGAGCAAGTGAAAACGCAGGTGTCAGAACTGGAAACACAATTGCCGTGGAGCATTATAGGCGCATGAACTTCGCCTACGGAAATGTTTCCTGCGTTTTAGTCGATTACATGCGAGAGCTGAATCGTAATCGCCGCATCGGAAAGAAACGACGGTTATATAAAGTTTGCCAGAACTTTTGACATAAAGCTCTCTTTTTACTTGTAAGATTCGTGCATCAAATTGGCATTTTTAATAACGTTCTACAAAAAAGAAGTTATTCAATTTTTAGAGATTGTTTTTTTCTTATACCTGAATCATTTAATAATTCTGCTTCAATAGTAATGTAATTGATTTAATAAAAGAAACTTACTTAATTGTTCAGTTACCATTTTATATTTCCAAACATTTGTTAAATGTATAAAAATGAAAATAAACATAGAAAAAATTGTGTATTTGGCAAATATAGCCAGAGTTACAAACTCATTATCTCCTTGGGGAATTCTTAGAAAGAATGTTACGCCAGTGCGCTGTATAATTGAGACTAATACTCGTAAAGCTCACCCTATACGGCATATCGCCTCAAACTTTTCCCATTACATGGCATACAATAAAATTATAACTTCTTTAATATCAAGCGGGCTATATTCGTGGAAAGGGCAATAAAATCAAATTACACTATCGGCTCTCAGGAAAAAAATACCCTTCCTGATTTTATATCCCTATATCGCCTGATAGTTAGTACCTCAACGGTATCGCTTTTCATGGCCCGTCTAAGTGCTATTTATTATCTTGTTTAACACTCTAGAAACGCAGTTCTTATCACTTTCAAGATAATTACGGATCGATGGCCGTATTCTTTTATCGAAAGCTCTCTTTTAATTATTTATTATCTTTCAGGCTTTGAACATTGTAGGCATAACAGCAATAAATTTCATTCGTTAAAATACATGCTAGCTTTATTAACAAATCAATCCTCCTTCATTTCAAAATTATTTATTTGTTGTAAATATTGGAATTTGTAAGGATGCACAAGGCAATAGTATTTAATAAACGAAAGAGTAGAAAACAGAATAACAAAATGAACTTTTGATCTACTATTTATTTGCGCTAATAAAATACACCTGAAACATTCAGCAGATATCTTCCAGAGTAAATCTTAAAGTTTATTAAAGTTTCCTACTGGTTTTTATATTAATTTTCAGGGACGTTTACGTTGATGTTTTAGCGGGAATAAAGGCAAAGTGCTTTTCGTGATATTAAAGTGCAAAATTTAATACTGCATTGAAGAGTATATTATAAGAAATAAAAGTGCAGTGCTCGTTATTTGCTGAAAGTAATCTGTACTGAAACACATGCCCATATTTTCTGCGCTTTGTGTAACTTGGCTTGAAGTGTTTATTTACGTTTAAAAACTGTTAAGAAATTCTTAGTGGACGTTTATTTGATGTTAGAATAAAAACTGAAACTGTTATACTGAATTTTGTGATACTTCTTGCTGTTGTTAAGACTCAAGGCTTCAAATAATCACTTAAAATTAAAATCGTCTCCGAGCACAATAATAATAAACAACAACCGAACTACAAAACTTCACTAAACATTAACACTTAATATACAGGCTGTTTCACGACCTTTCAGTAAATTGCAGGAGGTGATAGTAGAGGATAAAAAAAGTCCTCTACCAATTTTGCCTTGGAAGCTTTTTTTTCTAGCGAATCTGACCCAAATGGTTGGGAATTGCAGAGACTGCAATATTTACATGTTATAAGCAAGTGTCAGAGCACGTCCAGCACCGTCTCGCATCGAATATATGGAGAATTAATGAAAACACAGCGGTTTGCAAACGGTGCGGGTCGCTTTTCAAAAATTCTTATCTCGGTAACCGAGACCAGAAAAAAATTATTACATTCCTTTCTTACTCTGTAGTATCTCTCATATTATACTCCGAAGTTTTTCGGAAAGGTCGTGAAACATCCGGTATACAGTGACCGGCAGAAAGTTGGACACATAGGGAAAATGGCGGCCATGCGTGCTGTCAAAGAGGATGCTCGAGGAATCTACCGCAATCAAAACCGACTTGCAACAAAATTTTTAAAATTTTCACTATGCTTTGGCAGCACGCGTGGTCGCTTTGTGTCGGATGACTTATTATGTAGCGAACTGGCTTCAATTTGTCAATCCTAATGCAATGTCAGGTCAAGAAGCGATCGCAGGATGTCGCTAGTTAAACTTTTCAATATTTTTACATTACAAATGCGAATAACCTAGGACAGGTTGGTTTGGTTTACAGTGGAATTTTCGAGCTACGCTTCTGCTAACGAGGCCCCAAATAGGGTCGACAGCTGTACAGCGGATGCTCGAGGAATCCACTGCAATCAAAACCGACTTGCAAAAAAAAATTGAAATTTAATTTATCCTTGCCAAATTTCATGTAAACATCGTTGGAAATCCTGTGTAAATAAATAAACCATTCCAAAATATAACAAATATATAGTAATTATCGAAGTGTCCGAGCATTTTTTGCAAAAAGAAAATATTTTAGGAAATATTTAAGGTGTTCCAGACATTTTATCCACGCTTTAGTTCACAGTTCACTTCTCCCTATATTAGTTCATAAATTCGCGATTCCAAAAAAATAAATTGTGCATTTCACGGTTACATTTCGTCGTTGTGCATGCAAATTGCGCTAAGTGCTAACATTTAAATTTTACAGTAAGAACAAAAAAACTGTAGGAAATATTAAATCATATCTTTTTGTGGTAAAAAGGACTGTCCTCTACTTTTTTAAGATATTATCCAATTATTAAAAATACCCAATTAAATAGAAATGTCTTCAATAAATTATTTACTGGCCAAAAATATATTTTTGTTACAACGACGATTTTTTACTTCTACAATATGATCCCATCGCCTCGAATCTTTAGATCTCTGTTTTGCTGGTGTCCTATTCACCGGACTTTAATACCACTACCACACTTTAGCTCTAGCCCGTAATTGTTGGAAAAGTGTTCTCCAAATAAAGGACATCGCTTTCAGCAAGGTCAGGGCAATATGAGTGTTGTTTGAAAATTTCCCACTTGAATGTTGTTAACATTTCTACGGCCCTTTCGGCGGTACGAGGATATGCGTTCTCATACACGCTTTCGTTGAATAACAAATTGAATATTATATTCAGATGAATCTGCTAAGAAGTTTGATAGGAATTCAATTTAAAATAAACTTATGTACTTCTACATAACAAGAAATGTAATAAGTTGCAAGTTACCCAGAATTTTGCTCTTGGCAATGTGTTGAACAAAATAGCCGCAAACACTTAGCAGATACTACGAGTAAGACAAGTTAAGCAAACGTTTCGAGGGTTCAAAAGGCTATATCAAACCAACCAATTTAGACACGTCCAAAAATTCCAAAACAAGATACTGTGAAGTATCGTTTGGAAAATATGCTAAAGTAAAACACTAAGTCAGTACCCGCCTCGCCTGGCCTGCGCAATCCGATCCCTATTATACCGCAAGGCGAAAGCTTTCAGTGAATCAGTTAATTTGTGACATTGCGTTGATGTATAAACATTTATCGCAGCATATTTATGACTGATTTACTTCTAATAGCTGTTTGAAAGCGACTTATTAAAACGTCGGGGAAGGGTAAGGGATCCTTGAAATCATTTATTGAAACTGATGTCCAAAAGTTGAACTTAGGTACCATGTGGCTAAATTGCAAAGGTATAGTCAACATATTATTATTTGTTTTTGTATAGCTATGACTCGTTCCGTTTTAAGGAAAAATGTTTTTGGCCTTTTTAAACAATTTATAAATAATATTTATCAGAGATATCAAAATTTAATTTAGAGCTTTGTCTAACTAGTGTAAAGCATTCATAGACTGCATACTAAATTAAGTTTTGCTTGGCAACAAGTACACAATGACCCGTGGCACAAATCAATTAACTTCAGATTACGCGCACAATGGTAATTTGGTACACGACGCGCATACAGGAAACAATGCGATGAATTATGAGGGATGCTAGGTGGCGGAACTTCAAACTCCAGTAAGTGCCCCGTAAATAAAAGATGAGCCCCTGCTTTATTTATAAATACATCGGATTCGCTTGTACTTTTATGTTCGGCCGTAAACTGTATTAAATGAAAATTTCACAAATGATATTTTTGGGCACGCACTCGCCCGATCTTATATTTATCATTGCCGGGTTTAGGATTTCTAAAACGCGACTGTATATAAAGCTGGACGTGAAAGCTTTGCGGGATTGGAAGAGACGCGTTAAATAAATCCCCTGGCTACTTTTTATGTCGTATTTACACAGAATTCACCTTGTTTACGTGGAAGACCTGAAAATTTAAATGGAGAAAAATAAGAACAGTAGGAAAATTGTTCGTCTTCTATTGTTAAATAAACCTATTTAAATTAGGAAAAAATATTGACCTTCGAGATAAACTTGGAACTTTAGCTTTTATTTTGGTAAACGACATATCAATTTATTTATCTGCCTCGTGACTGATGAGGAAATATCTGAATAAATAAGAGACCCTAGATAAAACAGAATACAACTGTAAATACCGTCTAGAAATCTGAAAGTCCCGCCGACATTCTTATGCTTGCACCTTTTCAATAATTATTAATTTAAAGCAAATTACAAAATTACTTTGCAGTGGCTTTTAATTTGGAGACGCCTTTTACAGTACAATTTCTATCGCAAATTGCTTCACGCTCTACTAAAGAGCATCATTGTCGTTTTAATTGCTGCTAATGGAGAAACACTTCAATTACAAACTGCGTCTATGCTTAAACTTTATAGTCAACAGCTTCCACTTGCTGCAGATGCTATTTATATTGAATATCTGATGTTTTCTAAAAGTGTTGTGAGCAGGTGATCTATAATAACACTTACGCTTAATCAAGCAAAATACTCCATATATTTTCGTGTATTGATGATTTCGAAGTAAACTCCATTCATCAGCATTTTATACTTTTTGATTAGTATTTTTTGCGACCACATCTATATCTGTCATTTACAAGTTTATAACGAATACAAATTCTTATAGTACGAATAACATTTGGGTCACGGTCTTTCACTTTAGAAAGTATTTCCTTCTCCTATTTTCCTGTAGAGTAATTTTTCTACGTATGCCATAAATTGTCAGCATTTCATATAGGAGTATTTTTTAAAATTTTTGCAGGAAAAATATAAAATACTGAGGCTATTTTTTATATACCTATTTTTTTGTGCTACTTCGGGGCGTTGAACAGCGTTTTTCTCTCGAGGTACAACTAGATATCCTCTATTTTTAAGTAATACGAGAGCCAAGCTAACAATTATTGAGAATAAAGAAACCAATGCAAGTTTTCAAACTTTTTATTTTACGTGTTCAAAGTAGTGGCCGTCCACTGCAATACGTTTAACAATTTACTCCTTCCATTGTTTAAATGCGTTGAGCCAGGCATGTTTAGGGATGTCATCAAAATAAGATCTAACAGCTGCATCAGTCTCTTCTTCCGAATGAAATCTTCTCTCTCGCAAATGCTTCTTGAGTGCAAAAAATAACCAAAAGTCACACATTGCGAGATCTGGTGAGTATGGACGATGCTCTATTATTTTAATTTTATTTTAGCTAAATACTGAAGGGTTGTCGCTGCTGTATGCGATGACATTATTATGATGCAGCATGATTCCTTTTCTTTGGTAGTTTTTAAATTGGTAGTTTTTAAATTGAGTGTTCCTGTGTTATAGTTCTCACTGCTGCGGATCCAATTTTGAGACCAGACTATATCATATCGTAGGTATTTTCGATGTCTTCTTCGATCGTCCTTTTAACAGCGGCAATATTTTCTTCGTTATAGCAGTAAAAGGAGGTCCTGCTCCTTTTCGGTGTGTAACTGAATTGCAACTCCATTCAAATACTTTATACCATCTTCGTAGAACGTCTTTGACTTATTGTAACAATAAAAAAGGAAATACTATTTTATTTAAAAAATATGAATGAACAAATAGATCCAGTGTTTACAATATACGAACTCGTTTTATAAATTACACCTACAGTATACATACATATCGACTGTTTCACTGTAACTTCAAAAACGACAGAGATAGGACAGGTTGTATTATAAAACAAAAGATATAAAACGATCACTGTGCCACGTTTACTTCGCTGTGTTCTATAGACACTAGGTTCATATAAAAATCAAAGGATTTAAGGCAAGAACGTCCAAAATATGCGCGTACGTTGTCTTAAAATGAAACATAGGGTAGACACTTTAGTGTACAGTACAACTCCTCTTATAAATTAAATATTTACTTTACCATCAATCTAGTAATTAGTCATTTAAAAAAATTATAATAATTTACATACCCACTCTAATTGCTTTTTCTAAATGATTGCGTGTGACTTATGTTAAAAAAATACAGCATTCCATTTTCTACTTATTCGAATATTATCAAAACTTCTTTCTTTAATTTGTCTTTTCCCCGAAAAAGTAAATAAAATACATGTAATTAGGCCTCGACTTAGAAACTAAAAGTTTATAACATTTTAACAACACGTCCTCAACCCAAAAGAAAAACGTAATTTTTTTTAAAAACTTTATTGCAATCGCAGGATATCGCGAGTTAAATTTTTCGTAACTTTTTTTTATTTTACATACCTAGTTCTGACCGGCATCGGCATTGAGAATTAAGTTGGGACACATTGTAAATTTATTTGGAGCTTGCGTTAACCATGGAGGAATTTACGATAAACACTCGCATCGAATTTCGCCGAAGAACTTTGCCGATCAAATAAAATACCTCTTCATAGCAGACACAGTAGAGAGCAAGTACGAAGTAGCCCTAAACCCTTCTTGTATAAATATTAAGAGATGGGGAGCCGATGGAAACTTTCCCGACGATTTAAATTAAATTTTGATCCTGTTTATTTAATATGCACGGGCAGAATAGAAGTGTATACAGATGAGCCGCAAAAAATAAATTTATCATATTATTAACGCCAGTGAATGGTTAGTTAATAATTGTTAGACTACAAATAATATAAAAGAATTTACAATGTATAATTTTGTTTGTGATTATACCTTCTTCAACATATAAGTATTGATTTAACATTTAGAACTTAATCAAGTTTTAATTAAAATTGTAATTATTGTTATTGCAGCATTCAGGTAGGCTATAAATGACGATAACTAAATAATTTTTTAAAGATTCAATGAGCTATGAAAAAATAAAGTCAGAGTATCTGTCGCGAAAGCAGAAGGTCTCGAGTTCGATTCTCGGTTGCGGCGGAAAAAAAATTTCCGCCAAAAAATTTATGTTAGTGCTTCTTTCAATTTAATTATATATGAAAAAATATTTATTTGTGATTAATAAACACAACGCAATTATAACGAATAAAGACTAATTTAATGTGGAGGAATAATTGTGATTAAGTATTATTATTATTATTAGTATAATTAGTATTATTATTAGTATAATTAATTTGTTTTCACAAAATAATTAATCTTACTTAAGGCGATCTCACTGCTTTAGTTAATTTATACGCTTCTTGACGCGCATCTATCGGTTATATTCGGATATTACCATTCTCGTTAATCTAGCGAATACTAGTTCGCGTACAAAATATCGATATCATTCTTCCGATCCAGATGGTCAGTATCATGCTGCGGTTATTATAAAATTTCTCTGTAATTTTACTGCTGTAGTTATTAGAATTTTCCCTTAATCTGCGACATCAACTTTCTTGCTCGTTTTATTTTAAGGGGGAATTTTTTCAATCATCCTGTACATGAGGGATATACGTATAATGTTCTACTGATGATTCCGAAAAGGCAAAACCGATCTAGAAAAAATAAAAATAAATATCTTTTGTAGTGAAAACTTCTCATTTTATCAAATAAACTTACTACCTACAAAACAGCATAAACAATATATTCGTACAATGTATAAATGTTTGCAAAAAAATGAGCTACTTACAATTTATTAAATAAGGGAGATTTATGTTCGATTTTATATATTTTCATCGAAAAATTTTTAATTTAAATGGCTTAAAACTATAGAAAAAAATAATATGACCCAATTAATCCCGTTTCTCGTTTGTTGCATTTGCCTCGGTTTTACATTGACATGCACGTTTTGAAATATCACATTTGATTTGAATACGTGTATGTGGGCCTGTCAAAAGTTTGAAATGTGAAACCACAGTATTTTAAGATCAATTAAATTCTAATTGAACGTGCGATGTGCATTAAAAAATATAGGGCTGGCTGCATGTAATCTGTTTCAGAACATGTTACGTAAGTTTCATTGTATTTTTCGCGTTTCATACAGTAACATATTATATTAATATCCTCAATATCGTGCAGTAATGGGTTACTTTACAACATAGCAACCATTACTGTATAGCAACGTAAGTATCAAACTATTATTTTTTTATTTTCAACGTCCATCAGTTGTGACAGTGATTAATGTCACTTCTATTAAACATTAATAAAATCAATTTCCGCATGAAATGCGAAAAAATAGTATACGCAACTTGTTAGAAAAGTGTTCTCTAAACTCGTATGGCTTTTAAAGTTGCTCGTTCGTACTTAAACAAGCCAAACTCGTTTAGTAAAACTTTACTTTTCTACACTTGTTACGTAATATACGATTATATCATTATTTATTCATAACGCATATTCTAGACACATTTGGTTCTGAAATTAGATTTCTGCACGTTCTCTAAAGTGCTTCATGAGCTAAGCTTTGTTATGAATTTTATATTCGATGATAAGTTTCACGGGAAGCTTGACGTTTCAGAATGTTAAATCTTCATCAGCGAAAAGTGTTGCGTTAAACGCTAACGAATTCAAAAACTAAACATTATATGCTAGAACGGGCGAATTATTATCTGTGTGCACACCCGATTGTACCATTCGAAATTGATGAGATATTGATTGAATCGCTGAAGTTTGATATTGCATCTTACGAGGCGGGAAAAGCCCCAAGAAAAAGCACACGAGGGTTGTATGTGTATACTTACATAACTCGCTCCCGAAAAGCAAACGCAAATTCTCGGCGAGATTAGCCGCAGGGATGGCAAACAAACTTATTGAACCGGAATTATAAAATCTACAACGAAATGTGTTTGCTGAAATAACACAGATCTATAATTATTATTAGATAGAAAATGTAGTTTTCGATACGAAAATAATTAAGTAGATTAGAAAGTTATTCATGTGTGTCAAAGTGCCAACGTTACTAGTCCGATTTGAAATTCAGATGTATCGTTTGAATTTCCGTTTGACCCGTCCGAATTCATCAAGCACACAGTCACACGTTGCATTAAATATGATTGCACTTAGTGATAGTTTCTGCCTCCTGCAACGTGTCGTCCTGAAATGTCGACTCGGTCGCAAAATGGAGCTGGGAGTCCACATAGGCAAAATGTAAATCACTATTTATTCCGTCGATTTACACTTGCACTGCTGCTGTCATTCCTCAAATAAGAAACAGAATTTATGATATTTATTCAAATTTAAACGTCTCTCGGATTCTCCGCGCCTTCCAATTTAATTCCTTTTAAATTCAACAGAACAAATTTTCTATCGAAGTAAATAATCTCACTCGTAAGTACGATGTTTCTCATTGGTAAGTTATAACGCTGCAGATCAATAAAAACTTATTATAGTTTCAGAAGATATCTCTTTCTTTGATTCATTCATTTTCAATGGATTAAGCTCTTTTTTGGAAAGACGTGCTTATAATATTAATGCGAATTCAGATTTCGTTTATGCGAGAAAGAAATTCGACGTTTCAGAAATGTATAGATGAGAAGAAGGCTGTGCTTTGTGTATCACCCTATTCGGTTCCATATTTTTTTCTGCTTCTCTAATCCTTGAAAGTATTTGTGTTGTTTAAATGAAACTTAATTTCACCTACTTGTCAGGTTAGATATTAGCATAAGTATTTTTCGGTTTCAGTCCGACGATTTTTTTAACAATTTGCTATCTGTGTGAAATGGTTTATAGTGAGATTGGAAGCAACGGACTGCGAGTAAATGGGTATAAGGAATTTATTTTAACGTCTTCTCTTGACAAAACCCTGTCCCAAAAAATATTGACGTTTACTCCCACTACTAACTCGAATAATAATAATAATAATAATAATTCTTTGTTCCTTTATTAAACAAAGAACAAAAACTATATTGGCGTTACACTTCTGTAATCCCGTTGTTGTCGATGTATATAATTTCACAATATTATACACCAATGTAATCAATATCAGTATTAACAACGGAAGTCTATCATTTCAAGAATTATGTGTACTCTTTTTAATCAAATACTGAGTAAACAGATTTTATAAATGTCGAAGATTTCCAAACTAAACCCGTCCGGATTTGTAGGATTCGGAGATGTTATTATTTATTAAATTTCACTATTAACATACGTATATGTATAGTTTTATGTTCAGCAAGAACAGCAAAGACGTAATGCTAACCAGCTGTACAACGGTACCAAGCAGTTTATTTAGGGCCATTAGAAAGCTACAATAGGTATACTTATACTATAAGTATACTTATATTCAATTTCTTTAAATGTCCCGTACAAACTCATTCATGCGTCTCTTTTGGTGAGCTAGTAGTGCGTGTTGTTAGGAAAATTGTATCTAGTCCACTTAAACACCTGCGAGTGTACATATAAATAACTATCGGTCTAACAATAAGTAAAGTTATCTTTATTTGAATAGAAATTAAATAAAAAAAAAATTTAATAAAAAATAAATCAGTATTTTAAAGCTATAAAACTTAAAACGAGTGAAAAACAGATATTTTAAAGAAAAATAATCTCCGTACAACATCCAGTTATTAAAGGAAAAATAATAATCAATTATAAGAATTTAAATTAAAAATTAAATATTGTTCTAAATTATTTTCCAAGAACCAATTACTATTTTTTATATCTAGAAAAAGCTTTCAACTTGTTGCCGTAGCAAACCAAACTCTTATGTATAAGGTTTTTATCAATTTTTTTATCCATTAAATTAGAGTCACATTTATGTCTTACAATTAAAAAGTCAGGATCGCTTTAATATATGCATTTAGTATCTATTTTTTTCTTTTAATGTATTTCCAAATTAGCGACGGTTTAAAGCTCGTGCAACTGTATCTAATAAAGTTTTATTGTTTAGTGGCTCCGTGCAACCTTTACATTAGCGAAAGTTTTCACAATCAGTTGTAAGTTTGCATGAATGACGAACGAGGTTCGTCCGATAATAAATAAAAAGAAATGTAAGCGATGAATTGCAGGTATAATAAAGTGTTTCACATTTTCGGAGAAAACTGATATGTCTAAGCGATTCCTTGGAAATGAGATCTTCGCATCTTGTCGCGATAATTCCTTATTAGTAATTTTACATACATCAATTTTTAGTAATCCAGTCTGAGCTTCTGAGATTTTCAAATATTCCCAGCAATTTAAACACCATTATTATATCATGTAAATGAAACATAACTCAGACTTTCGTTCCCAGTTGTTAAACATGTAATAAAACGAAATTCAGATGTGTATCAAGCCACATTGTGTGTAGTCAGTAAAATAATAATCATAAAACTTCAATTTACTACCGCATTTATAAAAAGTGGCGTTGTATTTCGTACACAGTATTGCAATATGCTTTTAGGGTAAATGTTTAATTAATTTTATAAACTGTTCCGTCGAGTGTTTTTAATATTTTTTTCCGTAATCTATAACATTCATTATTTTATGTGTCTTTTTGGCGGAACAATTGTCAGTCACTATATATCTCCTAGCCTAGAAGTCTGGAAGATTTTCACGTATTTCTTCATAAGCCAATTTTGAATATGGTGTTTAAGCAATAAGGGAAGCAAAACGTTTTTACCTTAAACATCACTTTTTCTGCCTTCGGTACATCATTATAGTCAAAGAAGAGAGAACTACGAAGAGAGGTTGCGTTCACACTGATGGAGCAAAAACTTTTTCGGATAAAACGTTTTACTGTATTGTAAAATATAGGCACACAAACTAAAAAACGAATGTTTTGTTCACTGAATCGTATTGATGAGTCGATGACAAAGTAAATGTTTTTTTTTTATTGACATAACATTTTCGTTTCATGTTAAACTCACTCATTAGGTAGAAACGCTTTAAGTAAAGACGTGCAACTTTGAAATATGCTTTAAACCTTTTTTTTGCTTTGAAGTATCAGTGTGTGCCTGATCCTATTTAAAGCTTAGAAAAAACGCTATCTATCAAAACTATTCCAAAACGTCTTGTGGAAAATTGTTTTTGCTTCATCGCATCGGTATTAATGCAGTCTAAGGCAAAAGACCACTTTACATGTGGCAATTTGTCTTGCAGCAAGACGCAATTTTAATTAATCTCGATAAGACCACTCAAATGTAAGATACAGTAACTATTTACATTCAGAAATTGGTACCTTATATTCAGATTTTGCTTAAATACAAAGCTGCCGGCAAATGTAAATTTTGTGTGCAATTTTCATTGCATACGTGTAAAGCGGCCTTAAGACCGCAATATACACTGATGAAGGAAAAATAATTTTCTACAAAACGTCTTTGACTAATTATGTTAGAAAGCGTCTCTTTGATTCATTAAATAGAACCAGAAACATACTGACACATCAAAACAAAAAGCAATTTAAAGTATGCTGAAACAGTTACACTTTTAAGTAAAAATTTTTTGATCTAATGACTGTGTTTTTAACATGAAACGAAAATGTTATATCTCCCAAAAAAAAAAATAGCTTGCGTTCACACTGACGAAACAAAAACAATTTTCTGAAAAATAAAAAATTGATAACTATCAATCAATCAATTTATATGTGCATTTAAATGAATGCTTTTAACGTCAGCTAATCTAGTACCTACATTCGTAGCAATTATGAAAATACTGAATGTCTTCTGGTATAATCTTGTCAGTTCCTATTACACGAAGATCGTGACTGATTACTACTCGAATTTGTCTAGAAAGATGACAATTCCATTAAGCGCCTTGAAGCTCATCCAATTGAAGACTTATGGTAATTACTGAAAGGAAGCTGCAATTTATTGATAGGGAGTTACACATATAAAAATAACAAAATTTGTAAATGTAAAATGTAAAATGTAATTCAAAACGTAATAAAATATATGTATAACATGCCATAAAAAATAAATGCCTTGATAGCAATTTCCAGTATAATCGGAAGTGATAAATTTTGATCAATTTTGTTTTATTTAGAAAGATATCTTTCGGTTAGCTCTGCCTCGTCGACGATTTATATGAATAACCCTGTATAATTATTTATAAATTGTTGACGTTTAATATACATTAACTGGCATAAAACCACAGGGCACCTAACAGTTTCTTGGCTAACACTGTTGGAACTAATATCTAAATGGAATTCCGGCTTCGCAGTTCACCGAACAATATCCGCGGAGAACAATCTAAGTGTGGTCACGTGTAATCCAGAGATTAATTCTGCTATCAAATGTTTTGCTTTGATGAAATATGTGCAGAGCGGCGCAGAACGAAGATGAAATTCACGATTATCTGCAAGGGCTGCTGCTCGCTTACCAAGGAACCATTCATCAGTATAATGTCATGCCGGGATTACGACTGTTATTGTATGGCGTACGTTTCTGGATTCACTTAGCACTGGATAAACTAATTTCAAAATTGGGGTCATTTGTTTTGATATCGCTTGTTCGGAACGTATCCAGAATCCAGAAATAGCAAGATGGAACACCATTTATTTCAGAATCATTATTTATTTAAATTTAAAGGGAATTTTGTAAATGACTTTGATTTGCAGAGACAGTGCAGATATTTCAAGCTATTAATCATCAGGTCATTATTTTCGGTGTCAAGGTAGAAAATTCAGTAGGTATCAATATGACGTGTGTATTAAAAGTTGGTTAAATAGAACGATAAAAGAAACAGAGATTATGAGATGAATAGCACCTAATAACAAATTAAAGTTGTGGAATTGGTGAGTAGAGAAAATAATATAAAAGGGAACCTCACGAATTATTCTAGAAAATAAGTTTGAAAAAAACTGGAATGAAGCATAAGCGCCAGCAAAAGTCGAAGATAGAAGGTCTGTTCGATAGCTCTGCACTTTTCTACACTTTTTGCACCGATCGCTCCTGAGAGAGTGCGATGTATATGACATCACATAAAAGTGTAGAAAGTACAGAGCTATCAAACAGACCTAGGTTATTTATACCCGAACATCATTGAAAGAGATATGTTACATCCTTAAGTGTAGGCCACCCACATAACGGAGTCAAATAGCTTCTAGCAGTTCTTCGTCTCTTTTAAGCTAAGGTGAATCTGCGCCAATATGTGTACAACCAGAAATACATGGCAGCAGTGAATAGTAAAAAGTGAGCAAATAAAAATCAGATTAGAGTAGGCGGTGCAAAGAAAATGTATGTCTGTGATTAACTGAATTAATTAATGTAATATATTCATGGACTGTCAAATTTATTGACTTTTTATTTAATCACAGACATACATTTTCTTTGCACCGCCTGCTCTAATCTGATTTTTATTTGCTCACAGGTTATAAGTACCTATATAAGTTATTATTATAAATTAATCAAAATTGAAGTATTTTTTTCTAGTGCATTGTTCTTAGTACATTATGCTACTTAAGTGAATGGGGTTTCTTAGTCTAATATATATCTGTACCTCAGAGCCAGACTAGGTTAAGTCCAAATAGTTATACTTTTCGGTTTGTATTTATCTTAAAATATAACATATATAAAGGTTTAAAAAATTATGATAAATATTGTCCTCGCAATAGTCAAATTTGCATTACTTAAAACTTTAAACCGGTCTACCGTAAAATTGTGTTTTGGACTTAACCTAGTCTGGCTCTGAGGTACAGATATTAGATCGTTAAAAATTATGTTTACATAATTTATTTTTTGTTTACATTAATATGAGTCCAGCATCTAGCCCCATCTAGAATTGCATTCTCTCTTACTGTGAAAAATTTCTTTTCATTTGCTGTTCATTTAGACATCGAAAATAAGAAAAATGAAATTAAAAAACGGTGTTTTTCAAAATTACATGGGAGTATAATTTTTTTTCTAATGATATTAATTTAGCGCCCTAGAGATTTAAAAGACGCGTAATTTGTTATATTAAACATTAACAAAAAGTTCATATTAATACCGAAAAAATAGGAAAAATGTTTTTTTTGAAGTAGGTCAGACTAGCCTTAAAAGCAAAGCGATTTGATTACAAACAGACTTCGGACGCAATTAGTTGGTGCTGTAATCATTCGTATTGTGTAACCATGGCAACGCTCGAAATGTCCGAAGTCTGATTATAAAGATGAGACGACACGAATGGCGCGAGATTTGAATCACTTGGAATACGATTATATAGCAATATTAGAATGTGCGAAAAATTTAACGTTAAGTGTTAAGTTTATCTCCTATTTATTTATTATTAAATAATTCTAACTTAGTTAACGAAAAATTAAAAAAAAAATTGTGTAATAAAAATTCAAAAAGAGACGTTTAATTTTTTTCGTGCAAATAATGTTATTTAAAAATATCCATGATAATCAAAGCCGTACTAATTGGTGGCTACATTTCATGAAATTAAATTGAAATGCATCGGATGAAAACAAATGTGAGAAGTAACAGTTTTGAAGCTGCGGCAGATGTTTAAATTGCGCTCGGTGTTTTCAACTGTAAATGATATTTTATGAGAAAATTAGGATTTCGAAACTGAAGCCTAGTTTAAAAAATCGTCCATCAGACACTGAGAGCTGCCGAAGGTTTTCCTTGCGATCCCTTTTCACAGAATCGAAAATTTATGTTATTCATTCGTCTTATGCTTTTTAACTGCGGCCTATACTGAAAAGATTTTTCATCTCTGGTTTTAGTCGCACCATTAAATTCTTATAAGAACTTTACAAAGAGCTTTATTTATCTTCTACGCCCAATCGAAATACAATCTAATATTGTTTTCGCTTCTTACCTGTCTTAACCTTCGACGAGATGAAAACTTCGTCTCCTTTGACCACTTTCCGCACTAATACGCAGTTTCTAAGTAACTACAATGAAGGTAACCAGGGATGAGACGGCCTCCCCGATGTCGCTCATTTATAAAAGGGTCGGCTGTTCCAAATCGTCAACGACAGATCACCGTATTAAGGTTGGGGCCTAGTAAATTTGATAATTTTATTAGATAACTTGGGAGAACTTTAAACATTTTGTTATATATTTCCGCCAAAGTTAGACAATTCGATTACATTTGGAGGAAATCCAAGTTTCCACGCGGTTTTTCCCGAAACACGGTCGTATCAGGGTGACAAATCTCAAGTGCCTCACCCGCCCACCACGAATTTATCGCCGTATTATGTTGCGGATCTATTCAATATAAATTTCCACGGTCTCCAAAACACATTCGCAAAACTTGCTTTAATATTTGTATTCAAATTGCTTGTGAGTTTTTAAAAAGAATTTCATGTTTTATAGGATCCACGCAGATGTAAAGCAAAACTTCTGACAATTACAATTTTTTTCTAATTCGTACGCTTTTATATTTTTCTATAAAGTAATGGTGAATATAGAAGAAATAAGTTTCAATGTGAAGTGATTTCTGAATTCACATCGCTAAGGTCATCTGTAACATGATCACGTAGGTGAATAGGGTCTTCGTGTGCTGAAGTAGATTCTGCTATAAAAGTTACGAGATCCACTATCAAATTTAACTTAGATCTATGGAAACAAAGTTAGCTGCTTTGAAGTTGGAATTTGCGTAGCTCCATTATTTTGTAGTACGCATTCTTCTTGTATACATTTTTTTCTCATTATGTCCGTAGTTTAATTTTAGAATGCGCCTGAAAAAAACGCGGTCCCTTCTCCCTTCTTTTTTGTAAAAGAAGTTTGATCCTTTTCAGATAGATCTCAACATGTTTGCCAGACGAGAGGTAATCATTCGTTAAATTTAATATGTTCGAAGTTTTCTTGATTCTGTACAAGAAATAATTTTGTTTCAAGCGGAATTTTATTCATTTATACCAAAGAATTTTATTTAGAAAGGCACTCAATGAAGACTAATTGTTTAAACTCTCGTAGTAAGGAAGCATAAGTACAGATTGATTCAAAAGATGTGTACCAGACCAAATCCAAGTTTAATATAAGCGCCGAAGGAGAATTACAATACATGTAGTTTCAGGCAGTTTTGTTTGGCGCTTTTTTCTACAGATTATATTTGACATTAAGTAAATAAGGAGAAACCTAAAGAAAAGTTGTCCTTTTTTATTCATTATTCATTACTATTAACGAGTTTTCCTAAATTCTTTTACAGAAAACTACCCAAACAAATCTGAAATTAGGCACAGTTACCCCTTGTAAAGGATAAGAATACATAATTTTTTATCTTTGTTTATCTGCCAATTTAATTCCGTTGTTATACTTTTTATCGATATAAACGGGATTGATCACTACATTGAAAGTAAGCGGGTGACTGGGTTAGGATATAAACGTGTCAAAGTTATTAAAACATAAATTTGATAAAAAGAAATTGAAATGCCAGAAGTAAGTTACACTCATGAAATTGAATAACTTTGAAAACAAGAAGGAATTAGTAAGTTCTCTTTAAAATGTTCGCAAAAATCAATAATTCAATATTAAAAGTTTCTAATATTTAAATGGATTTTCGTGATTTTCCAATTTGCAAAATGAATGCCGAAAAAAAACAATTTGTAGTATATTTTTTTAACTCAAATCTATACGATCGACATATAAAAAATTAAATTTAGTTCAGAGGTATTTTAATTTTCGTATCATTCTTAGAAATGTGTCCTACTACCATGTATTGAAAATTACTCAGAAAGAATAAAACTTTGTTTTAATATTTCAATTTCTCGCGTTAGATTAAGCAGTAGCACAAGTTATGTAATAAAAAGTAGGTTAAAAAATATTTCAATAAAATAATAGTATAAAAGTTAAAATTAGCACTCATTAAAAAAAAATGTACACGTTCATGCAAGTTTATTTCTAAAGTTTGGTAACACATTCAATGTACGTACAAAGATTTGCTTTATTACTTTTTGAATGAGGTGTAAGTTTAAGGTGAGTTTTAAGAAGTACCTTTTACTTGAATAAATAATACAATAATACTAGAGCCGGCTGCGGACTTTAATCTCGTCTTTATTACAGAGAAAGCGAATAAGTAAATACGAGGGGAGTGTAGATTTGACCTGGCCTTTTTATATAGCGATAACAATGAGTTAATGTAACAAATTTTATTTTTCAAAATAATATAATAACGGAAGGGTTAATGCCAGGAAAAAAATATAACAATAAAAGAATAACGGCTTAGCTGTCTGTAGCTTCATTTGTTGTTTTCTATCTCCAAGTTCTTCTTTTAATTAATATACAGAAGATAATTAATTCTGTCCAACAGTTGCACTTTTTAGCGGTTTTTTACGTTAGTTTTTAGTGATTAAAATTAAATTTCAATCTCTAGCGACTAAAATTTAATTTTAGTCACTCCATAGTATTTATCAACAATTATCCATGACGACCGACCATGACTGCTTGACGTTTTAAGTAATGTAACTTCAAAAATATCTTTTCAAGATTATTTGCTGTTAAAAAGTGCAGCTGTTGCACAAAACGTCGTATATCACACGTGAGCGAAATGCAATTATACACTCGTGAGCCAAAATTCTTACTCATGTATAATTTTGCATTTCTCTCACTTATAATATGTATAATCTACTATTTAAGAGTAGTTGCGGGTTTCGTTTATGAGAAGATATGGAGAATTATTGGAGCTCTTTTAGTCTGGTTAGAAAAATCTTCTATTAAACCATCTTAACTCTTCGATAAATTCTGGAAACCAAAATTGACAGGGACAATCCCCATTTTTAGGAGAAAAGTTGAGAGCTAGTTTAGATTAATTCTTGCTTCAATTTATAAGTATTTTATGTCGATTTCATAATGGATTGTGGGAGATGCACTGTGAAGACAATATTTTGTATAAGAAAATATATAAAGACACCCTCTTAGGTATACTTTTGAGGTTCGGATTAAGATTATAATCTTTATTGATGACATAAAAATCAAACTTCGGCATCTTTTAGGCGGTGGTGAAACTGCATTGTTGTGAAATGCTTGCTAATTGTAAGTACACACACATTCTCTAAGTTCGCAACTCCTCCTATGAATGTTTTTGAACTTGTATCTCTGATTATATCAGATAAACATGAAAAATTCACAAATGAAATAAAAATTATAACATTCCATTTGAAATAAGCAAATTAATGGCGATTTTCGGAACTGATGAAAAGAATTTTTGTAAAAAGATTACTTCTACATGACCTTATACACGTTTATAGAGTCATCCACTACTTTCTCTCCAAATCCTCACTCACCATGCGAGGTCCTACATAATTCTGTTTATGTTTTTTTTTTATCTGAAGGTAAAACCATGTTTTTTAAATCATTCCTGGTATTTGGAACTGCTGTGAATTTGCCCATATAAATCAGGAATGCTCGTTTTATATTTTAGAAATAAAGCAAGCATATAAGCAACTACAGATCATTTTTTTAATATATGCCGATGGTATAAATCTGAGTCAAGAAAATATACGACGAAATGACGTGACGTGACAAAAGCTGCAAGGCTGTTTCACGAAAGTTAAATAGATAGCTACATACATAAAAGTTCTTTGACTTATCAATGGATCGATCGTCATATGGTAGTAAAAAAAATAACTGTACATATTTATGAACACATGTAGACTATCCATCTTAAATTGTGACTCTTTAGAATTAGAAAATAGACAAACATTCTACTTTCGTGCTTTTAGTAACCACATTACACAGACACGAAGTTATTTCTAATTTGGTTGATTGGTTACCTTTTTAAAATCTTCAAGATACCTACCTGTGTACATATACAGCCTGTCAGTCGATATTTGTAACTAAGCATTTTAATAAGCAAAAGAGAAAACATATTGCATTAAGTGTGTGCAGTAGATTGGGGTCGGCGCGGATTCACACAAACACAGTCTTTGCCTTTCCCAAGTTTAGTCTTACATATTTTTTTCTTTGTATTGACCATCGTACATACGGCATACGGCATACGGCATATGTTACAATATTTTTTTACTTATAGTATATTATAGATATTCTAGTTATTGGCTTAACTTGCTTCTGCTCTCTTCTTGCGTATTTTTTTGAACTTTATTTCGATTTCATTTTAGACACGTTTTCTGTTGTAGATCTTCATTAATTTGATACCATCAGTTTTTCCTCGGCCTTCTGACTCTATATGTATCTTCAGATTGCCGTTTTAATGTTCTGCTGTCAGATCTTTTCTTTTCTCGTTTTGTCAATCTTCCTTAGTCTAGGAATATCTTCTTTTTACTGCGTTATAAAAATTTTTGTAAAAACTTGTAAAAAAATTGTATCTTTATAAAACAGTTTTAACTTCTTCTTTGGAATGCTTTTTTATGTCCTTCAATTTCTGATTTAATTTTTTCATTTTTGTACTGTTTTCTTTTTTCTGTTTTTAGGATTGTATTCTTGCTTCTTTTGCATTTGCATTGCTTTCTTCTGTCATTTCTCTGCGTTCCTGGGTCAATTCTTTGCTCTTATGTATTTGTGGTTCTACTTCTGCAAATTATTTCGTCAACAGACTTATATACAATAAACAGCTAATTTTATTTCAGCAGACAATGATTGGTCTTACAGATAGTACGATTTTTCTTAATTTGATATGGCCTTTAACGAATATTTAATATTAACAAGCATTTCTAGTTCTAGTTGCTAATGACACATCCATAATCGATACATCAGGAAAGTTAATGATGAAACAGTTGATGACGCACTCATTTATTATTTAAAAAGTTATCAACGTTTTGAATCATTTTTATATGGAAAATACATGTACATAGTTCAAAATAATACAGGAGTCGTCTTTAGATGCTTCATTATTAATTTTATTTCTGGGAGAATATAAAATTATGAAAATATCGATGTTATCTCATCGTAATTATTATTTTGAAGTTGACATCAATTGTATGAATAATGGCACGCCACAATACAGGAAGATGTGATATCGATGAGAACGTCCTCGCTTATTTATTGTTAATTGAAAACTTGTCACTAACATGAATCCTATTACGCGCAAGGAGTACTGGCGGAAGCAGACAGTTCGAGTGACATTTTATAAATATTTGATTACACTTCTACGCAACGAATTTCCCGTGCCATTGCCAGGCTCTGCATTTTATATATCGTAGACCCAAAATAAAAAAAAACGCGCAATGTTTCAAGTTAATCAACAAACTTTTATAATTTGTATTCATTTAACTCACAAAATTATAAAAAGAAATTATATTAACGTTTAATAAAGAACAGACTTTTTTGTATGTTCCGTGCTAATTATAAAAAGTTTTCCCCGTGAAATTTTCTGATTTAATCTTGTATAAAAGTACCTTATTCGAATTAATTGCGCCCAGAATAATTTGCGCGCGAAGTAGTATATTAAATTTCCCTTTATCTCGTTTTAAGCTGCTTTTCGCTCTTTTTCGTCGTGGAGATGATGAAGCGATAATCAAATGAAACGAATTATTCACCGCCTCGTTAAAAATGCCTTTCTTTCGCATTGTACGGGGTGAGGCAATAATTTGTCCTGATTAATTGGATTTAAATCCCCCCCTTCAAATTGCGCGTTTTATAATAAGAAAGAAATTGGAGTGTAAATGCCTGGATTGTTATCATCGGGAAAACAGGTATGTACATTGTACATACATGCAAACAAATCTTCAGACGCGTGCAGTTACTATTTCAGATTACTTACTCCACATAGCGCACGTAATGAGGGCGCTGTACGTTCGTGGGCCTTAAATTAGTCTTAATTAACATTTTATCATCACCGTGACACTTTATTATTTCAGTAGATTATGAGAATGATAATGTTTGCAGACATGCTACGCGTACACAGTTCTCGTTACAGTTAAATTCATAAAATTATTTTTATCACATTAGTGTGAAATTTATTTTATGACTTGCAACGTTTGAAGTAATAAACCTCGTCAGTCCAGACTATAATCCAAAATATTTTTCTTTTCTCCTAATTAGAAACTTTTTGTACGGGAAAAAAATCATTGACAGCAAATGTATTTTTTAAATTCCCGTTTGGCCTTGCGTGACCATGATTTGCTATTATTGTGAAATACACACCACCTACTCCGTGACAGTTCATAATAATATTGAAATCGATTTCATATCAGAAAATATTTACCCGGAAATTTTCATTGTGGACACGTAATGAAGAAATATACTTAAGTGACACAAATAACTGAACACTCAGTATTTATGATTTAACATTTTTTGTATACATATTTGTTTTTGGCTCAAACAAAATGTTCAGCCTTATCGATTCAGTATTTCGTTCTTTCTCACAATTTTTTGTTGAATACCTGAATAGGCGATTTTGGAATCTTGCAGCCACAGTGTGTAATCAACTTTTAAACAATGAGTTTATAAACATTCCCTGTAATTGTTCGACATGGCCAAAGCAAGACATTGATATCGACGAAGAATGTCGTCTTAAGAAACCATTCCTCCTCCACTAGAACGATTGCAAATCAACAGTTTGCAGAATAGGGCAGACACATTGTCGTTGCATAAGGAGTTTCGGACTGTTTTCATATAGTGCTCCTTTGGTGTTACCTCTCATACCCTACGATCAACGTAGTCGACTTCAGTAGTGCAGGAGACGATTACCCTGGAATGAGGAATGGAGCGTAGTAGTTTTTAGTAACGAATCTCGATTTTGTTTGTAAGTTGGCAAAAGGCATCGTGGTGAACGGAAGATCCACAAATTTGTTCTGGAAAGGCATTGTTACTGTTCTGGTATGGGAAGACATTGCTTATGTCATTTTTAATGATCATTTTTAATCTCCTGAGAAGTAACATCACCAAAGTAACCTGCCTACCTACAGCCAACGTAGTCCAGTGTTGAACTAAGTTGTCTATGCTCAAATCGATCTCTTGCCACGTCAAACAAGATCAAACAGATCTGCCTGCTATCGAATATGTGTAAACATGTGTTTAAGAGATAATGTGTGATATTACAAAACATACACTAAAAGCGGGAGTAACTGTAAGTAAATTAGTATTGCAAATAAATAACGTAAAATATGGCATAAATTGCCTCTATCGACCAAACCCAACAAATATTGAGATTTTTATAAATAATCTAAATGAATATTTATATAACACACAAAAACAAGACATAGAAATTATCATAGGTGATATAAATAATATACATGTAATTAACTACCTCTCTATACTGGCATCTCATGCTTATAAACCATACATTAATACTGTAACTCGTTCAACAAATGACACTGCAACCTGCATAGATCATATATTTGAGCTACAGAAATTAAAGAAAAAAAATCACAGATTCAATTCGTTTGTAATTAATCATTACATAACAGATCATTTCCCAATTTTATTAAACATTTCACAAGGTAAAGTACGAGACTTCAGAAAATATAAACACCTGCACGAAAATAGATTATTATTTATTATATTAGCAGAAATAGCTACAAATAAATTTATAAATGAAATCTTATTATTTATTAAAAAATCTAAAATAACAAAAAGATTTAAAAATAATATAAATAAAATAAAACCCTGGATAACTCAAGGTATCATTACTTCAATTCAAAAAAGAGACAAAATGAACAAATGTTTATTTAAAAACTTTAGTCTTGAAAAAGAAGGTGAATACAAAATGTATAGAAATATGTTACAAAAACTCATTAACATAACAAAAAATAGTTATTATAAAACTAAAATTAATGAAAACTGCAACAATACCAAAAAAAATTATCAAATAATATCAGAAGCAACTAATGAAATAAAAAACAACCGCTCCAAATATTAGACGGTAACAACAAGAAATTTTATAGTG
This sequence comes from Dorcus parallelipipedus, assembly GCA_958336345.1. Classification (NCBI taxonomy): domain Eukaryota; kingdom Metazoa; phylum Arthropoda; class Insecta; order Coleoptera; family Lucanidae; genus Dorcus; species Dorcus parallelipipedus. Next base: position 46,849,663 of record OY284475.1, read on the forward strand.
AAAAAGATATGAGCAACTACTGCAATAAATATTTTGTAAATATAGGTACAGAAATGTCAAAAAATATTCTCCAAATATTACATGAAATTTATATAAACTCCACTGTAAATTCTTCAATATTTATAAAACCTATCGATGAAAATGAAATCATTAAATATGTAAGTGAATTACGTAATAACACAGCACCAGGATGTGATAGTATAACACCAGAGATTATAAGAGCTACCCACTTACGTATCATACATCCACTCACACATATTTATAACTTAGTTCAAGACTGGTAAAGTGCCAAATCATTTCAAAATTTCTATTGTAACACCAATACAAAAAAGTGGAAATAAACAAATAATAAATAACTACAGACCAATAAGTTTAATAAACACTATAGCAAAAATTTTTGAAAAATGTCTTAAGAACCGTTTAGTACAATTCTTACAAAATAAAAAATTCTTTCTACACATCAATTTGGCTTCACAGAAGGACTCAGTACAACTGATGCTATATTTACTGTATTGAAAGAAATCCACAACAAGTTAAATGAAGACAAAAAGTGTATAGGAATATTCTTAGACCTTGCAAAGGCAATTGATATGGTACCTCATAATATACTGCTTCAAGTACTACACAATTCAGGAATTAGAGGAACTGCTCTAACCATATTTGAAAGTTATCTAACCAATAGATTACAGTATGTTAAAATCGGAAATACTTTAAGTGATCCTGAAAATATTCTGATAGGAATCCTACAGGGTACTGTACTAGGCCCAATTCTATTTAATACCTACATCAACTCTTTAGCTAAACTTAACGTAGGGGGTAAAATCGTATCTTATGCCGATGATACAGTTCTTATTTTTAAAATTCTTATTGTTCAAAACAATATAATTAAAATTATTCAAAAAAAGAATCGTTTATGTTCAACAAATTCTCTATATTCAATTAATATCTTAAACATTCGCGCTATTTACATTGTAGAAAACTGTACCTACATACATAAAAGAAACATAAAACAATTAATAGAACATACACATAATACTAGAACTGTAACTGAACAAAAACTATATATTCCAAAAAGTAACAGAAATGTCATTCAAAAAAGTTTTCTAATCTTGCACCAAAATGTTACAACCAGCTTCCCTTACAAATAAGATACATAAAAAATCTCAAACAATTCACAGATCAAAGTAAAGAATACATCTTTAAAAATTACTCTGACTTCATAAAAATAATGGAACACAATCATTAAAAAAAAGTACTAATGTAACGATACTAAATACTTATTAACATTATCTTCTGCTTCTTACGATACAGCTCAATACACTAAATAACAGTTTCTCAAAATACACAATTATATATTTGAAACCTCATTCCTTCTAGGCCTTCATTTCTTTCTTTTACGCTTCCTCTATTCTCCTAGTTAATCCTCTCATTCCAGTTATTTTTAGGCACACCTCGTTTTCTTATACAGATTCTTTCTTCTTCGACTTCATGAAATGTATTCTAGTTCACTTGTATTATATTTCTTTCTTTCTTCTATAATTTTTTCCAGTCGATATTAGATGTTCGATACAACAAGTATCTTTGATCATTTCCTCGTGCTTTCCAGTCTTTTACGAAGGAACTTCATTTAATCCTTTTCTCTTCCTAAGTCGCTTAGCTTCTTAATTAAAATTTTTCTGTGTTTACCTAGTTTTCTTTTAGTCCTTTCTAATTATGTAATTCCAACGCATCAAATACAAATTTTGAACTCTTACTTCACTGATCATGTTTTGCGTTAAATCCCTTTGATTTAATTCCATTTAACTTTTTTACCGTGATATTTTTTAATTCTTCATTTCTGCATCCAGAATATTTCTCGTATTGAAGCCTCCTTCGGGCCTCATCCTTTCCAGCCTTCTATCAATTTCTGTATTACTTATTTTATTTTTTCAAAGATATTCGTGGTCTTTTTTTACCTTTTCTTGCTATTCTCGTAACTTATTCATTTCCTTCATCATCCCAGAATTCGTCTGCCATATTTTACTCTCAGTTTTCTTGACTACACTGATTTTTCCAGCGTTTCCACCCAAAATTGAATTAGTGGCCAATTTTAACTCGTTTAACCCAATTTAATCGTTTTCATTCGTACTCGACTGATGCTGACTCTTTGCCTGCATTATTGTGATTGAAAAACATTCATCTGACCGCCAAAATCTCTTTCCATTCCTCCAATTATATCAAGTTATTTATCCGTATTTGTTGCTAATGTACGTAAACTAATCTTCCTATGTACTAATGATGATTTACAGCAACTATTCATAAAGGTTTCCAATTTTAGATTGTTTTGGAAATGAACAAGAAAAATGTCAATCACGTGTAGTACCTACTAATTGCTTTGCTTTTGGAGTGCATTCACCGTTTTATAAACCAGTAGTACACAAAAATTTCAATTGAATATTATCCAATTATCTGCCCGAATAGACTAAAAGCCGAGATTAATCCTCGTATTACTAACGCGTTTTATTAGATTATTCCAGCCATACATTATTTCGTAAGCTCCTGGCTCCACAAGCTTACTTTAGATTAGAACTTGCGGTCTGCGATTATTTCTTGGAATGAAACTCTCATTCGGTGGTTAACACAGAGAAATGACTTGAAACGAATTGGGCAGTTTCGCCAGGAAATTACATTTCGTGCACGAAATGAAATTATGAGTTTCTATCGCCCGCAAAAAGAAATCATCAGTGATTTTATTAATTTATTAGTATACCAGCAAATTAATTCAGTTTTATTAAATCTCTGATGCAGCAACGTAAAACGCGCTCTCATGTTCATCAGCAACTAATTTCATAATTAGACAGATAATAAATTTTTTCCGTTTGGGTGAAAATGCCCATGTGTTCAGCTGAGCCAAAAACGAAAAAAAAAGTGCTACGTACGATTTTAATTCATATATGTAGTAGGTAGCGTCATTGAAAGTTAACAACCAGAAAAAGCTTCGCAACGCGCATTTAAACATTAAAATTTATTAAACAATACGGTTCAGTTGTACTGGCCATTAAATTACTGAAATGCATTTTATATACAATTTTATTGCCGAGGAAAAAATTAATGCTCCAAATGGTGTGTTGATTTACTTTTTTGATTTTCGCTTTTAAATATCCTTACACTCATTTATTCAAGCAAGCGAACAAAAATTATTCAATTCAATTAAAAAGCGAGTGGCCTAATTAAATAATAATAATTAGATTAAACAATTCCGTAATTATTATGTATTCATCTTGATAAATAATCACTAAATGTACGTTCGTTTTTTCGGAGCCTACGGTTAACGGTTTCAAACAATACGAATGTTGCAAACAACTTAATTCGACCTGTATATGAAATAAAAATACGTGCTCTCCAAAAAATGTATTCATTGTCAGTTTTAGACAAGGATGATGATGAAACGTTTCACACCCCTGGTTTTAGATATTCTTTATGAAATAATTTTTCAAAATCAGAATTGAAAATTCATGCTTTACTGAGTCGCTTTTTGTGTGTGTTTTGATTACATTATCATAAATTAATAAATGATGAAGTCGTCAAGCTTGAAAATGCCAAAGCGAAGCACTTAACTTGAATAGGGTCAGACCATTCTAGATATATGGTACCTATACAATGTACGGAGACACGTTGAAGGCCTTAATGTTGTTACATGGAATACGTGTTTCATTTCTTTTTTAAATAATTTCTCTTTTTATTATGACCTAATTCTAACTGTGTATTTATCTAATAACTTTTTCGTTAAATATATCCTAAAAAATTGTAATTTTTTAAATATTCTATTAAAGTGTTTAATTTAATTTACTCTTTTCCAGTTATGTTATGGTGCAAGTTCACCTGCTTTGTCCGATCGTAATCGTTTTCCTACTCTGTTTCGTACCCACCCCTCTGCAACTGTACATAATCCCACACGCATCAAATTAATGAAAAAATTCGGCTGGTCGAGGATGGCTATTCTACAGCAGGCCGAAGAGGTATTTATTTCCACCGTCGAGGACTTAGAGGCGCGTTGCACGGAAGCCGGTATCGAAATAGTCACCCGACAATCTTTTTTATCCGATCCCTCAGACGCAGTGCGGAACCTCAGAAGGCAGGATGCAAGAGTAATCGTCGGACTTTTTTACGTGGTAGCAGCAAGACGGGTGATGTGTGAAGTCTACAAGCAGAGACTCTACGGCAAATCTTACGTTTGGTTTTTCATTGGTAAACGAAACATTCGAAACATCGACACCTACGTAATACTCGCTTTCTTTTAAGGTTGGTACGAAGACAATTGGTTTGAAATTAATTTAGAAAAAGAAGGAATAGAATGTACGGTGGAACAAATGAGAGAAGCTGCTGAAGGCCATTTAACAACAGAAGCTATTATGTGGAATCAAAACAAGGAAGAGAGGACCATTTCCAGTATGACGATAGTGGAATTTCAAAAAAGACTAGACACCGTGCTTGAAGACGAGGGTTACGACATCAAAAACAAAAGGTATCCGGAAGGGTATCAAGAAGCACCGTTGGCATACGATGCAGTGTGGTCTGTAGCTTTAGGTATGCTGAAATAGTAACTCGAATTGAACCAACATAAAATATTAATTCCTGCTGCAGCTTTTAATAAAACGATGGACCGACTTCATAAGTACGGCAAACGACTGACAGAATTTAATTACAACAATAAGGAGATAGCGGACGAAATATATTCTTCAATAAATTCAACGCAGTTTTTAGGAATTTCGGTGGGTACAAGTGGAAGGAGTGCACGAATTTCCAGCTAACGCACCACCGCATTTTGCAGGGTTTCGTTGCTTTTAGTTCTCAGGGCGATCGAATTGCTTTAACTCAAATAGAGCAAGTTATTAACGGAAGTTATAAACAATTAGGTTTTTATGATACTCAAGCCGATAATTTAACCTGGTTCGATTTGGAAGTGTGGAACGGTAATAGAATAAATTAAATATTACAAAAAAAAACATTTTTTTCTTTCGATTTATTGTTTCAGGTGGTAAAGTGCCTCAAGACAGAACAATCATAAAACGAGTTCTCCGAACTGTATCCCTGCCTCTTTTCGTATGTATGTGTGTTATTTCAAGCATTGGAATTATCATCGCCTTCGCACTTATTGCATTTAATATTTGGAATAGTCACAGAAGGTAAGCAATAAAGTTTTTTTAGTATTTCTTTCTAAAAACATTTAAATATATCTGCTGCTGAAACAAATTTTACTTCTTTGAACTGTGAGATTCTTCGAGATTTGTTCAAAATTTCGAAAAGCTTCTTCAGCTATAAAACAACATATTGAACTAGAAATGATATACTGAATGCTAGTGAAATTGTAGCCAGTTAATAATTTATTCGTTAAGAAGCGAGATACTCTAGGTGATTGTGGTTAGATTTAATTCTGAAATGTACATCTACGATGGTTTGTTAATTACTTAGTTTTTAGCTTTGCAATAAATGAGCTCAGAGCAATGTTGATGCAAAAGAGTCACGCCGTACATGTTCTCTGAAACTTGACTTGTTATAAAATTTGAAAATTCATTTTTCTTCATAGGGTATCAAATGTCAATAATAAATCTGTTAATTTTCCAAATTTTATTTCACCTTATTTGTACTCGCATTAAAAATACATAGGTATTTGGAGGGAGTTTCTAATAATCCAGAAATATTTTCCTGCCATTTTAAAATAATAGAATTATGAAATTGACTTTATTTTAAATAATTAAAAATAACTTTGGCTTGCCTTAGGCCAATACTGGGCAACCCCCGGCCCTCGAAAAAATGTTATCCATCCGCAAGACCTAAATCTGATTTTTTTTGTAATATTAATATTAATAATGTTTGTCTTACTTAAAGGCAATATCATATTTACCATCCTATTCTAATTTATATTAGACGATGATGTTCGAACTTCGGTCACTATAGCTTAATTGGTAAAGCAAGTGGCCTGTAACCAGAATACTCGAGTTCGAATCTTGATAGTGGCGGAAATATTTTTCTGCCAATATTTGTTAGTGTTGTTTATTTATTTCATATTAATTATAATATAGATGGTTAAATATAATAAAAATAAAAAGTGAAAGAACAAGAAGGTATGCGTACGTCTATTAGTATCCCTTAACTGACCGTTAAGTAATAAAAAGTTATAAAATAAATAGTAAAAAAAGTGACGATTACTGATGTGGCCCGCGGACGAAACATGAAATTCATTCTGGCCCCTTATTTACAAAAGGTTGCCCACCCCTGCCTTAGACCATAGTGTGGGCGCTACCGCCCCCTTGTGGACACTGGAGAGATTTGGAGGGAACATTGCTGGTCCCGGGGGAGTAGGAAGGATTTCAGGGACAAGAAAACACAAAAGATTTGGTAGCTTGGTATGTTGTAAAATACAAGTTACAAGCTATCGGTTATAACTTTGCAAAGAGAGCAGGAAACAAAAAAAGGTTTAGAACGTATTAGGCTAGGTATCTTCAACTTTTTTCTGCAAAGATCTTGTACGAGTACATACAAGAGCTTTTAACATGTAACGGATCGATCAAGTGTACCTATATTGTATATCGATAACGTCTCATTGCAAGCCAAATGAAATCATTTTAAGTAATGTAACTGGTCAGTAAAATCAACATACTTGACAAAATTGGAAAGCTTATAGTAAATTAGCAACTAAAATTAGTAAATTTACAACTCCCTAAAATTTCAGTTAGTGTTAGGTCATTTTATGATTACTATAAAAACGTATATTTCTAGAGTTATTCAGTCATCTCATCCGGTATGTAACACGATTATGTTAATCGGTGTCATCGTCTGCTTAGCCAGTGTGTTCCTTTTGGGCCTTGATGGAAGATTCGTTTCGCCTGAAACATATCCAAGTATATGCCAAGCAAGATCATGGCTATTGACGATGGGTTTCACCCTGTCGTATGGGGCAATGTTCAGCAAAGTTTGGCGAGTGCATCGCTTGACGACGAAGGCGAAAAGCGATCCGAAAGTAAGAATGGTACGTACCTGTCTCCTCTAACATGCCTTCATCTCACGGCAAATTTTCTCTTAGAAAAAGGTCGAGCCGTGGAAGCTTTACTCGATGGTGTCCGGATTATTGGCCGTTGACTTTATTTTAATGCTCGCATGGCAGTTACACGATCCATTACAAAGAAGACTCGAACTTTTTCCCTCCGAACAGCCCCTTTCATCGGCGGATGACGTCAAGCTCAGCCCGGAATTGGAGCACTGTGAAAGCCAGAATAACACGGTTTGGCTTAGCGTTGTCTACGGATATAAGGGACTTATTTTGGTAATGTATAAGTGCTACGCCTCAATTGATGACTTCAAACGAAGTAACTTTTAGGTTTTTGGTTTGTTTTTGGCTTATGAAACGCGTTCCGTTAAAGTGAAGCAAATCAACGATTCACGTTATGTAGGAATGAGCATCTATAACGTAGTGGTTTTATGTTTGATTACGGCCCCCGTCACTATGGTTATTGCCAGCCAGCAAGATGCCAGTTACGCCTTCGAGGCACTAGCCATAGTTTTCTGTTGCTTTCTTAGTATGGCGTTAATTTTCGTGCCTAAGGTATGTATTACGCGTATGTACTTAATATTTAAAACGTTTAAAGATATATTTTCTGAAGGTAATCGAAGTTATAAGGCATCCTCGTGATAAAGCAGAAAGTAAATATAATCCCGATGCTGGAATTTCAAAGGAAGACGAGGAGCGTTATCAGAAACTGGTGAACGAGAACGAGGAACTACAACGACTTATATCGCAGGTAAAACCTCGTGATTTATCTTGTTAGCGTGTTCTTAAAGAGGCGTCTTTTTTCTAGAAGGAAGAAAAGATCAAATTACTTAAAGAAAGATTGGCGGAGCGAGAAGCGGGCAAAGGAAGTACTTTGCTAGTTCCGCCTACCATCACCCAAGGTAAGGACTCTTTAATAGTAGCGGACTTCATTACCGATGCCGGGACTTCCGATTCTGCTTTTGGCGGTGGTATTTCGGTATACACTCGATCAAGCAGAGCCAGCCAGTCCGATTTTGAATTCAGCGAGAGCTATCTTTAAAGGTCGCTTTATCATAAGAGAAAAAAATTATATTATCAAAAGGAAACTAGGGCACACTTTTTTGATAAAATCGATAATTTAAAAACACCACTCGTTTTGTAATTAGCTACTTGGAAATCATCGCTTATATCGAAATTAAAAGTAAAAGCTCTCAGGGCACCATAGAACTTAACAAGAGAATTAGATAATAATAAAAGTATTAAAGACGTGCACAAAAATTTTAAACCAAAGTATTATAATCAGTCATTTCGGGAAAACGTAGAAATTTGAATCATTGGCTTTTAAAATACGAAGCGCCTACGTGAAGAAAACTCCAATATTTTTTTATCGGTGTTTTTTTGGAACACGGTGTTTTTTGTGGCTAATAGACGATCTCTGTTTGTGGAAGGACAATCGATGTTAGGGGTAATTCTAAACTGTTAATTGTACGCACACTTACCTCCCTGTTTATACCATGTCAATTAATCAACACCTGCATGAATCACATAACACTAGAATTAAACTACACTACATGTTTATTTATGAAATGTTTGAGATAAATAAACAAAAAAAAAATTAAAAAACTTGCCACGATATTATTACACGCAAAGAAAAATTAATTATTGAATGAATCTATGAATAGTTTACATTTTGTGTGTAAGAATATCTTTGTTAAAATCAAAAATGTTATTACTGGCTGACTTTGCGTGACTCTCAATCTTTTTGCATTCCATTTAATTTTTTTATAGTCTGGTTATGCTTAGATTATTTTGTGATTAGAAACTTAGAAGTAGATTTCTATGTAGTTATATCTCGTTATAACATAAAAGCAAAAAAACCAATGAAAGAAAAATTCAAAAGAAAAATATCATGTTCTCCCAAAATTTCGACGTGATTCATCCCAGCTTATGTTGTAACGAGATGTTCCTAACTTAGGTGCGATTTTGGGAGTAACTTAGATGTTTTTCTTTTTGGCAGATATACGCGACGAGCAAATTTAGCCGACGGATGTTACAATAAATACAAACACACACGCGCGGAACCACACTGTTCGATGGGGAACAAAGACGGTGTGTATGTTGTTATGTGATTATGCGATTTTGCGCAATTTCAACTGTGTTTTCTAATTTTATTATTCTATCAAGAAGACAATATTTTTTAAGTTATTAAAAATAATAATAATAATAATAACTCGCGCCTGCGCACTCAAAATTAAATCGCTGAAGTCTCAAGCGTCAGTGAAATTCGGCGCCCTTTGATATCATCGACGAAAAAAAAATTACTTTCAATCTGCTATCACGACAAGCAGTAATTTTATGTCAATTCGAAACTAAGATTAAGTCAGGGATTTTTTTGGTGTTGTTAAAAATTATACGCTACGTTCTGTTGAGAGATATAAACGAAATTTATTTTTAAAGTAGTCGAATTGTGAGAAAAAATAATTTTTGAATTCGTATTATAAATAAGATAGAGGCAAGTTCTTTTGCATATATTATAACTAATATTTATGTGATAATTTGTATTCTCACTGAAGGCGTAGAGACGTAACATTGTATTTCGTTTTGCTCATCGAATTGCATATTTACAGTGGACGTTTCGATGTAAAATCGAAGCTCAACGAAATTACAATCTCGTAAAAATGCAATTCTTTTCTTTAACTCTTCATTTTTTCAATTAAGGAACAAAATGGTTGTGAATTAGATTATGCATGTCTTGCTTTGTACGTCTCTACAACAATAATAATAATAAAAATAAAAAAACACTCTTAAATGAATAGATTTAAAAACGACGCATTGAAATGAGTAGATTTCGTTTCCTTTTAGTCGTACATATTTTGTGAAACGTGCATCCTGTGCAAATTGTGAGCTAAGTGATCTTAGCGAAACTACCTTATAGTGAGAAAAACAAGCTCAATGTGTGTAGTTCGATCATACATTAGAGGTACTTTTTTATCAGCGTTTACATGTGTATGATTTAGTGGTTTCACTTCACGCGGTTGTGTTATTTAAGGTAGTTATTTTTTATGAGGTTTAGCCAACAAAAAAAAAACAATCTACCTACTCCATCGAAAATCTCGATCGAATTCTCACGTACTGTTACGTTCGCTTACTCACAAAATCTCTCAAGCTCACGCATTCTCAGTTCCAAGCAACTGCTGCATGCAGTCTTTCCTACGTTTGTGGTTTTATCACTCATTTACTGCAATCGCTCTTTCAGCAGCTTAAAATCCCACGAGCCTTTCCCCCAAATAAATGTCGCAGACGACAATATTTGCACAATATCATCACCGATACGCACATTACTTGGAGTTGCAGTTTCTGAGTGATCTGTTTATTCTTATTGACAAAGTAATAACGTGTTATTCTAAATGTTGTGATAGAGAATTAGTGATACAGGTCAGTAACGCAGAGCTTGGAACACTGCGGTTGCATCTGTGTTAATAATAATCCTAGTTATTCTAAATTGTTCCTGGTATGATGTGGATGCAATTTTATTACTAACTGCATTTCATTCTTTATGAAACCATCGGAGAAGTTTCGGATTAATCTGATTTCAGATTTTAAAATATAGATGAAGGCTCAAAAATGTAAGAATGAATTGAGTTGGTAATTTATAACAAGCACCGGTTAGTGATTTCTATTTGTTACGTTTAAATAAATGATTATAATGATTACTACGCTAATCATTTGGCACATACAGATAATAAAACAATAGTACTACTCATAATGTTAAGAATATATTTAGAATTTTTTAGATGATGAAACTGAATGTTTAGTCGTTATGCGAGATGTAACTACGTAGAATTTAAGGTATTGTGTTGAAAATTAAGTCGCTGAATATTAACGATTAAGATTACTAATATTCGACGACGAACGTTTTGGAAAATACAATAAATATATCCAGTGAAAATAATAATTTCGATCATAGCATATTCTAAATTAAATTTACTACGGTAAAAGAAATTAAACAATAACGTACCAAAGTACTGATAATGAACAATGAATATGTGTTACGACCTTTAATCGTGTTTTTTTTTCGCGACGGAGAAAACTGTACGAAAACACGCAGTAAGATTACTGACATATCAAGTCAATTTTTTCCAGGACTTCAATATAAAAATAAATACACTTTTCTCCGTGCGCCGCGACTTCTAAATGTCTATTTCTAATCTTAAATTATATACTCAAGTTGAAACGTTTTGTGATTTTATCAATTATTATTAAATTTAATGCAATAGATTTACGAAGCGTTAACAATAGCTGTATCCCGATGTTATCTAGCAATATTTATTATGAAATTATGTCTTAGCTGTTAAAAAAATGCTCTAAATATGTTGATGTTTAAACACAATAATTTAATTTATTTTGAATAAAGATTATTGTTAAATAAGTAGTCGCAATCGTGGCTGCTGCCATTCTACTTCACAGACTAGCTTTAGAAACACAATTTTTCACCCGTCGATAATTTCTTTCGCAGTCAGCGGCCATGGTGGTGACAAAAAAGTCAAATGTAGTCGTCGTTCGAGAGGTTGCCCTCGAATGACGCTCATCGTGAAAAGTGCATTCGTCATACCACGTTATGGCTCAAAATGTGGTATGACCTAAAGCAGTAGCTGTATAAATACACTTTATGTTAGATAATAATACTGTTTATTATTATGTAAGTACGGTAAAGTATTGAATAGTACCTATACATCGCAGTTTTACTGTCAGAATATGTGTTCAAAACCCAATCAGCTACCTAATCTTATGTAAAATAAAATTTAAATGTAAGCACACTTGTTTTATTTTGTGGCTTTGTCTGTGTATTCAAATACAAGTATAAGTAAAACTTGAAAGGGCAGTTATACTTAACTTTCAGTGATGTAAGTAAAAACCTTGCATTGTGAGAGAGTCCAAGATTAAAAGAGACCCAATTGTTTTACTTTAATTTTTATGTGGGGTGCTACCTGCTTTTAGTAGCAAATCAAAACAAATTTTGCTGCAGATAGAAGAAATAGGTTGAGAAGCTGTCTCATGCAGGTAGTAGGTCGGTTTTCGCTAGTCCATTAATGCCAAACAAATTGTCAAATGTTTGTGTTGTCCGCGAAGTGGAAATGTTTTTAATTAAAAGGAAAATTAAAATTGATTCAAGCTGAAGATTTTCCCGAAAGGAAACAAAACATTATACCTATTAATGTAGGATTAGTAACAATTCCAGTAGTAACTGAATTTAGTAAAGCCTTCGATGTAATAAATCATGGAATGCCTCTTGCCAAGCTAAACTTCTATCAACTAAAGGCCAAATTCAGAAATGTTACTCATTCTCATCTCATTCTCAACTCATTCTCAATTTGACAATTTGATGATTTTTTAAAATAAGAAACGGTTTACTTTTCACGTTACTGAACTTTTATCAGTCTGTTATAAGCCAGTAATGCTTGAAGTATATTGTTCCATACAGTGATGAGTTTCATCCGAGTGATTTTTTAAATTTTTTATCAACTCTTGCCATGAAATCTGAACGGTATATCTTAGCTTAAGTGAAAAGTACATCATTGCACTCCTTGATGCTGTTTTGCAGTAAAGCTAAGACATGCCGCCCAAATTCCAAGGCAAGAGTCGATAAAAAAATTAAAAAATCACTTGGTATAAATATAAAGGTGTTTTAACATTTCAAATATCTGAAACTGCCAAAATGAGAATGAGTTGAGATTGAGATGAGAATGAGTAACGTTTCTGAATTTGGCCCTAAGTGTACAGATGGTTCTTCTACTGCCTAACCAGTCGAAAACAAAAGACTATATGGAATATCTAAAAAAACATCTGAACATAAAATAGTAAAAAGTAGTGCCCCTCAAGGAAGTATTTTAAGACTCACACTCTTTTCCTTATTTATCGCAGACCTTCTTGTTGCATTATTTTTGTTATTAGTGTATTTAATTGTACTAATTAATTATTATTAAAATGATGGTCAGTTCCATCTAAAAGAAAACTCGATGGGGAAAAATGAATGGTCGAGAAAAATAAACACATGGTTGAGATAAGATGGGAGAGATGTAATTAAAATAAATCGCTATTTTCCCGTTAATTCTATTCTCGAGAATGGAATTAGCGAGAAATAGCAATTAATATTAGTTTTTCAAGGTGAGTCAGAAATGGCCCATAATCTGTCTAGTACGTTATTTTAGACCTAGACACTCAAGAGAGTACCAGAAAAATGTTGAAAAAAATGTATTTTAAAATTTTACAAAATATAACTCAAATAAACTCAAAGTATTGCTTTAACTTCTTAGAATTGACAATAAAGCTTGAATAATGAACTTCTACAAAAAGTTTATTGCATTTATTATTTGCTCCACACAAAATTCATTAAATTATGAACTTATATAAAAATTAAACTTATAAAAATTGCCTATAACTGCAAAAAAATTGACTTCGCAAAGTTGTATTTCAAATGTTTTCAACATTTTTCTGGTACTCTCTTAAGTGTCTAGAATAACGTGCTGGACAGTTTATACGCCATTATTAACTCATCCAGCAAAGTTCCACTCCCACGCCCGCCGGTACATACGTCTTTGTAATATTTCAAATTCTAAATTCTTCAGTTAAAAGCTATATGAATACCATGCAATAGCAAGATGAACACCAGGACTTTAGGAATGGTAGATCCTGTAATGATGCTATATTTGTCGTAAGATAAATCGGTGAAAGTCCAATGCATTAAATAAACCGGCGTTTATGTGCTTCATCGATATCAGTAAAGCTTTCGATGACACATAACTAACTATTAAATATTTTATAACTTCTCTCAAACAGAAACATATGATACCCAAAATAGGTACCTACTTTAACAGCAAAATCTCCATCTCATGAGGTGGTTAAAAGTTACCCAAGATATTGCGAGCATGCGCAACGCGTGTTAATTCATTTTTCGAGTATAACTATACGTTTCTGTACGTGTTATTTGGTGATTGTTTATTTTGCAGAAGACCTAATTGAAGAAAAATGGCAGAATATGAGAGTGTAATTAATAATAACGGCCATTTCATTCATAATAAGAAGGGAGAATTATTATTTACAAATTTAACCAGTAAGTAAATTCAAGCAAATCTAAGTAGACAAGTTGAAAATTAAATTCACTTTCAATTTTGGCAGCAGGTTCACATAACCTAAATTTAACATAATAGTTAGTACTAATTAGTAGTTAGTACTAATACGTTCACCGTTATCGTTCAGAAACTTCACTTAAATTTTTTACCACGACGTAATTACCCAAGTAGGTAACTCTTATCTGTTGGGTAGGGTATCTGAACGCACTCCTGTAGTCATTGGTCAGTAAGCAATCCCGCGGCATTTAAAATTGGTGGTTATGATATTAAAGAGTTTTAACAAATTCTTATGTATTCAATTACCTAAAAGATTTAGAAGATTTCTACTGTCGTCAAATATATCTTGACATTTCAGTTTTGAAAAATGGTTAATAGGTTAATTGTATCAATTAGGCTAAAACTCTGAATTTATTTTTCATAGTCTCCCCTTATCTAAATAATTTTGGATCACACAGTACTGTACAGCCAAAAAAGGGAATTAGACAAGGCGACTTCCTAAGGCCTATCTTATTTAATGTAGTTATAGATTACATTATCATTAAAACAAAGTACTGGATGTAGTACAGTATCGAGTGATCAAAGTAATTTTACCTCTACTGCCGATTTATAAACATTACTGTTGCCGTTCCCGCTTGCTGTTGCTGCTGCCATTCAAACTTAAAAAAGTTGGGATGCTTTTAGGCATTTATAAAGTGTTGGTACCGTTGCCGTCTGCCGTTTCCGTCCGTTCGAAATAACAAACTTTTAACTTTTGGCGTTGCCGCATGAGCATTGGCCATTCAACGTCTTTTACTCGCACATGGGTTCTATTATAGCGTGAAAGTTGCTTTTTAGGTTAATCACAACAAGAGCATTGCATTTGTGACTGTTGTCTTATCTTAAATCTTCGATGCCTTCTTGGTTTTGTTAATTTTAGTAAAATCGTACAACATAGTACAACACCCAAATTATCTTGTTCTAAATCAATTTTTCTTTAAAAAATTGAACACCTAATGCACCTAAACATGAAACCTTCGCATGACAAACACTGAATATTCAAATGTCACATTGCGCATGTCTCACCGTTCCGCTTCAGCATGTTTATAAAATGGCAAACAGCAACGGTAGCGGTAAAGACGAACGGTAACGACAAACGGGAACGGGAACGGTACGTTTATAAATCGGCCTCTAGTCTCTAGTGGGCTTTAAAAATAAAACTTTTGCCTGGAATTAGAGCCAGGTTTTCGAAACATGGCCAACTAGAGGTAAAATTACTTTCATCATTCGATATGAGAAACATCAATTTAAAGATATATGCATCGCAGACGATTCCCAAATAAGTGTAAGCTAATACATAGTAGATAACGCAAGAATCGAACAGGTCATAAAAATAAAATACTAGAGAACATCAGTTATAAGTAAAGAGCGGATCCTATGCTAAATGCATATTGCATGCATATTTTGCATATTTGGACATTTTGTCCAATTTTCGCATATTTCTGAAAAACGTGCATATATATGCATAGTTTACGCCCCTTTCGGGCTTAAGCAGGCAGAATTTTCCAGGTAGTGGATTAGGGATTTCCAACTACTTCCTCAACAGATACGGTAGGGCGTTGATGTTTGCAATATTGTTTCATCAGTGACCATTAGTCGGCCTTTACGAACGTTTATTTCTTCCGTAAAAGTATTTTTGTTTGTGAGAAGTGTAATATGCCGAAGGACAATTCGAGCCTGGTTAATTCCTGGATCAGATGCTATCCCGAGCTTGCTTACACCTATGGAAACATATTCTGTAAAGTCTGTAGTAAAATGGTAAGTTTTAAGATTGTTTTCTTCCTCCTTTGGTAAATATTTGCTTGGTTCTCGAATATTCAAAGTTCAGACAGTTTGAAAAAATGTATGTTCTTGCTCTAGATACCAACCCAACGGAAATTTTCGGTAACACAACATGTCGGGACAGAACTACACAAATCAAAATGCAAGAAGATGAATGAATCGAAAAAATTTCAGTTACCCTTAGACGGTAGACCGTCGTTGATGACTTCATCTAATGAACAACAAGAATTTAATGCTGATATATGCGAGGCGCTGATTTGTGCAAATATACCTTTGAAAAAACTGCAAAATCCAATTTTTAAGAGTTTTTTTGGAAAAATATTCCAAGAAAAGTGTTCCCGATGAAAGTACGTTAAGGAAAAATTATGTGCCTCACATCTACAACGATACCCTAAAAGAAGTCAAGAAGATCGTAGAAAATCGAATCCGTTGAAATTGTTAAAGAATTTAAAGAGAATATTTCAAAAGTTCCAGGTAGAATCGGTAATTCAGTAAATAAAAAAGGTTTATCCGTTTTAGAAAAAAACAGCGCCTTCAAAACCCTTGAGGAAATTTACGAAATTTTGAATGGAAACTTTGAAATTGAGTTAGGTGTAGAATTTTCATCTGTCAATCACTTTAAATGTGCCCCAATTACCTCCGTAGATGTTGAAAGGAGCTTTTCAACTTATAAAAATATTTTGTCAGATAAAAGGCAAGAGTAGGGTAAAGAACTTGGAAAAACACATTGTCGTAAATTATAATCGAAGATTTTTTTAGTCTTGTTATAATTTACTTAATAATATACATACTTCCCCATTTGTATCAGCTTTCGTAAATAAATTGTATAAAAAATAATATGGTTTTTATTCGGACACTTTTCGGAGTTGAAAATTTTTGGATGAGAATACCCATAAAAACACACTAGATCAGAATAGCAAAATTATAGTTTTACAAAATGTGCCTTATTTGAATTTTTGCGCCTATCTTGCGCATATTTCGTCATTTTTAGTGCATATATATACACATATGTGCATATTTCGTCATTTTTTAGTGCATATATGCGCATATTTCATCAAAATTGCTCGCATATAAATCCGCTCTCTAGTTATAAGCTACAGAGATCTAAATAGTGCAATAATAGATCACTTAAACAAGGATGCCTCAATCAACCTATATGGCACAATAAATAAGGTGCCTTTTTTTAAATTTCTCCTCGTGGTTGGCTGTGAATTCTCAGTTGTGAACCAGCCTTGCTTGAAACTGGCGTATATCATAACCTCACGTTTATCGAAGGAAATGTCATAATTTAATTTTTCTACTTTGCGTTCACAATGGATTCATTGTGACACCAAAAACAGTTTCACAATGAAGCTCATTGTGACACTTTTTTTGGGGAAATTTTAGTCATTTTTAATTGAAAATATTTAATAGATTTTACAAAATAGCTCAGTATTTATTTGTTACTTAACAATATACTCACAATGAAGCTGGATAAGAAAAATTAATAACTTGTTTTTTGTTTTGCTTTGCGCAGCAATGCTGCAATTATTGTCTTTCGGCATATAAGCCATTCCAGACAGTCACGAAGATTTTTATAGCTGGGTCAAAGTCATAAACACCACAAACATCCATGGTTAATAGCAGGATTCGAACCTGCGTCGCCGAGAGACACGACTTGCAAAGTCGGCTAGGCTACCGCTGCGCCAATCGGCGACCCTAATAACTTGTTAATGTGACTTTTGATTAAAACGAAAGGTTTTCAGTGTTGCCACGCATTACAACTAAAATTCCCCATATACTAAGAAGATCCAATATTTTTCATATTTTTGTTCAATAAGTGACGCAAAGTAGAAAAAATAGTATATTATACACGTTTCACAAGAGGCATTGTAACACTCGTTCCGTTGGGGTACGACTAGCGAAGCGTAGCGAACCCCACTCGTGTTACAATAAGCCTTCTTGTGAAACTTGTATAATAATATATTAAAGGGTGTTTCAAAATGACCACAAGATTTGAATTTCGCGACATTTTCTTTTGATCAAAAGTGTTGCTCTAAAAATGTGACTACTGTCAAGTAGACGCATCCCGATTATCAGTCATGGAACATTAAACGACCGAACAGCGGATTTTAATAGTGAAAACTTACTTCAAATATGGTAAAAGTTTAGCGCAAACAGTTCGCAGCATGCGTGCAATTTTTGCACCAATGGACCGGCCTGACCGAGGACGACCTGATCATTTCTCGTTCACAACCGAGCCCGTTCGATTGAATTTCTCGATCAATCTCTTAATCGTTGAAGAATTTTGTGCGTTTTGTCGACCAAAAATTGCACGCATGCTGCGAACTGTTTGCGCTAAACTTTTCCCATTTTTGAAATCAGTTTTCACTATTAAAATCCGCTGTTCGGTCGTGTAACGTTCCATGACTGATAATCGGGATGCTTCTACTTGACAGTAGTCAAATTTTTAGAGCAACACTTTTGATCAAAAGAAAATGTAGCGAAATTCAAATCTTGCGGTCATTTTGAAACACCCGTTATTATGTCATAATTTAAAAAAAATCTTTACTATCGTATTTTATTCACAATTCAAAGTAAAATCATAACAGGTAATCAAAATATCCACGAATTTCATCGCAACGGGCTTGGATTCTACGTAAAATTCATTTGCTGACGTTAAGGAGCATACGAGGATTATTGTTAATTCCCATTATTTGACTTGGCGATTCATGCACATGTTCCCTTACGTTTTCCTTACTTCCTTTCTGAGGGACGTCCACTGCTCTATTAGCGTAAAATAGGACCTGTCTATCCAAAAAGCTTAACCACCATAATTCAAAGACGTGCGAAATTTGTCATAAGCGAAAGATTCGGATATTTTTAAGAAAGCTCATGGAAGCAGTTTGAATTGGCTTCCGGTTGGAACCGCGTCACGTTGACTTCTTTTACTGCCGACGTTTCGTTCTTCATTGCAGAAGAACTTCTTCAGGACTGCTGCTGGTGGTGTCGCTGCTAACGTTAGAAGAAGTCAACGCGACGCGGTTCCAACCGGAAGCCAATTCAAACATGGATGACGGCCGCGGAAGCCTTCAAGTTAAACTCATGGAAGCAGTCCTGAATAGAATAGTGCCACTTGCCTTCAATTTGACGGTCATTTCGAAAGTAAGATTCGATCATAACACCCATTTTACTAAACCGTTTTACTAAAACGGGTGTTATGCCTCATTTACACAATCATTTATGTCGGTTGTAGTAATGCTGGTTGGAATAAAATCTTTAGACGTTCGTATAAACGTACTCAATGATGCACATTGAATGAATTGTTTCTTTTTCAATTCTAACGTGTCGTAAATTACTATTATATCCTTCAATACCAGAAACACTTCACTGAGAAGATTTCAATATGCCTCTTAGGCCCGGTTTTTCGATCTCAGTTTAACTTTAAACTTCAGTTTATTCTCATTGCTTCTATAGGAATAAACTGAAGTTTAAAGTTAAACTGAGATCGAAAAACCGGGCCTTAGTATTAAACATTTCAAAAATAAAATTTCTAATTTTCTTCAACTTAATCGCATCTCCAATTTTTAATACTTATGATAAGGATCATGTAATTGTAGCAACATTAATGTTTTCACAACGATAGAGTCTTACTACAGGACTCCACAAAGTCAACCTTCTTGAAGTAACGTAGGTTGACTTTGTTTGCCTCCGTTGCTATACTGTGATGTTGCCCTCGAAATGCGGGTCTTCTCAGTGGTTGCAGCAAATGTGCATTCGGTCTCCTGGTCTGTTGCTTCATTTGTTGTTTTCTATCTCCAAGTGTCAACACCTTACATCTTGGTTATACTGTCCTGATGAGGTCTAAAAAGACCGAAACGTACGTCGACAGTTACTTTTCCTTGCCAGCTAAGCCGCTATTTACTTCTTTTACATACATATACATATGTATGTATTTATTGAAATAAATAACAACAAAACATTCACATGATTAAAAACATATAAAAAAAAGTGAATATAAAAATGTAAATGACATTAATACGAAAATTTTATTTCAAAAGGATGCTAATGCCTGGTTGCATCAACCAGCACAGCTTAAATTTAAATTATGTTTAGAATGTGACATTTCTGTATGGTCAATATAAGGTCAAATACATTCTGATTGACATTTAAACTTTAACTTAAGTATCAATTAGTATGTGACTAACATTTTGTTCAATCTATAAATAATGTCATAGTATAAATACCACTTAAATTTAAGCTCTACTTAAAACGTTGATGCAACCGGGCATAACAGTACCTTTTGTATTTTTGAATTTCAAATTCTGTATCAGAATTACTTACATACAAACTTTAGAATTCTGAATGTTTTGGACCAAATTTGGATTTCAAATTAAGCAATACACGCAAAACACTCGATAAGTTATTAAGTTCCCTGTAATAGAAACTACCCAAGTTACGCACGAAATTTTCAAATAGTATAATAATTAAGGGCACACAGAATTTTTTTAATACCAGTATTAATTTCGAAATTGTTTATTAATGGTGATATTGTCGTGTATTAACAAATTTGCCGTCTACGGGTACAATGAAATAAATAAATAAATAAGTAATAAAACATTAATTAGGGAAAGTTTATTGAGGTAAAAACTTGAAATACAACGTTTCAGCTACATCTATTTGATGAACGCCTGAGATCTTATAGAATAGGCATGTGTAAAAAAGACAACGCTAAGAGAGAATGTGAGTACATATTTCTTCTACTCGCGAGATGGCAGCTGATGTGTTGAGTTTAATTCTAAAACATCCGAACATTAAACGTATGATTAACGGTAAGCTAAAAGTGTGGAATAGAAGCACAAATCAATAAATAAAATAAAGCGTAATGTGAAAATTCGAACATTTTACATGTATTTAAATTAAATTATAGTTGTTCATTTTATTGATTCAAATCGGTTTTATTTAGTTTTTAAAACTGTACAAAACTCTTCGTAAAAGAAATAAAGAAAATAAAGAACAGTCTAGAACTGATGATGTTACATCGCATTACAGAACATTGCTTGTTTTTAAAAAGTTTTCAGGAAGGTGTGGAGAGGGGATCTGATTTGTGCAGTGTACTTGTACTCCTCAGAAGTAGCGCTGTTAACATTTCAACAAGGTTTAATATTAGTAAAAAAAATAGGTTTACCCCCTTGTTATATAACTCATAACGACAATCGTTAAGTATCCAATCAATACATAAAAATACGCTCTTAACGATTGTTGTTAATACAGAGTTTGCGCAAACGCACCGTTACATTGTAAATGCATCGTTATGAATTAGAAAGGGTAGTTTATATGTATTTCAAAACTGAAGAAAAAAGTGTAAAATTTGTTAATATACGCTTAAATTTCGACAATTTGACAATGACAAAAAACGCCCAAGAGAATCGATGTCACAGATTACGGAAACAATGTAGCGTAAATACGAATAATAAATTTGCAAATAATTGTTTGATAATTCGTGCGGATAATTTACTAGAGCGGAATGTACCAGTCTCTTCGTCCACAAAAAAATTGCAAAGATTTAAATCTGGTGATCGCAGGGATGCACGGCCCGACAGGCAGGTGATAGTTAAATGTTCGTCTCGTTATCGCATGGAGACAATAAAACTATTAGGATATAATCTGTTGTTTTAAACGTCGCTAGTATTATGCGTAATACAAATTGGTAATAAATAATTATCGCCACAAAAGAATGATTCTTTGATTACTTTTGCAAGGAATTGCTTAAAAAAATCGTTTTTTTCCGATTTTTTCCAATTTATGAGACCCGAAGTTCATCGCCGATAATTTTTTTATTTATTAGATTACAAAAGCTTTATTATGTACAGCTGTTTCAAACGTCGTTCGTGATATGCGTACAGTTTCCAGTTAAATCGCGTACGTGAATGAATGTAATAGATTACATCACGTTTAAAAAATTCCAAGCAACAGTTTATAATTAATTAAGAATTTAAATTCAAAGTGAAAAAGGAATGCGTACGATAGAATGAGAAACGACTTACAACCACTGCGCCAAAAACACAGGGTGTGGAGTTGTAAACACGTCTTGAAATTGTTTTAATAGATTTGTGTTAATAATTCCTCACACGCAAAATGAAATTATAATAGTTAACTTTCGAAACAGATTACGAATGAGTTTACTGATTTATTTGTTTACCTGTCAGAGCATGTGTTCAAAGTGTGGCCGTCGTTATCCTTTGCGTGGAACAATCTACTTCAGGTAATTTGGCTGCATACATTTGTCAAATAAATACTTTCGAGTTCGTATTTCACGTCGGTCATTGACCTAAAACGGAATGAAATTCCACTTAAAGGTTAAGTTCACGAAGTCACGCCGCCGTATCATAAAACTATAAAATAGCTTTTATGACAGCATTTATTTCTTTCATCTGCTTCTCGATTTTTTAACCAGGGGCGCATTGTCGTTTTGGGGATAATTTTTGATTAATTATTTCTCGAAAACTAAAGTAGAAAGAATTTTTGGGCATGTTTGTATTTGAAGTGTAATATATAGTATGATTGAAAAATGTTTTTTTTAGAGTGAGCTGCTTTAGATGCAATCGGAATACTTGCACAAACTCAAGTTCAAGTTGTCATAATCTCGATTCGACCCAACCACATAAAACTGTTCAATGAAAATTGTAAACGTGTTGTTCTTTCATTATGTATATGTGTAAATTTTTTTATGGCCAGGTAATACCTACGTACAAATGTTGTCTGAAATATATTATTGTTGTGAAATATGTGAAGAAAAAGAATAATCTGATTTTGTAGTTAAGACGTAAAATGCCTACAAGTGAAATTATGTAGAATTGAAAAACTTCTGCGGCCATTGTATGTCTTTTCCATGGCTCCATGGAACCATGGAACCATGTATTGTTCTTCTGGCAGAAGAGGCACTGAAATTTTGGGACAGCGCACGCGAAGACGTTTGTTGATTGTTTGTTATACTGTTGGTAATAGTTTTGGACTGGACATAAACATTTCTAAATTGCTCTGTTAGTGTCACAAAGTACATCTTAAACAGACGAACAAACCCTTTTAAATAAAAATAGATGACAAATTAATTGTCAACATATGCAGTAATAAAGGAAATTTTATCAATTTTACATTGACTAAAAATCCGAAAATATTAAGATTTTCAGTGAACCTTTCCTTTTTACAAAGTGGACAAAACATCCTTGAAAGTATTGAAGTTCTATACGTGCTAATATCGATTTCCAAAAAAAAAGGTAGACTTCTTGATGTTAGAGGTTAGTAAAATTTAATTTAAAAAGCTTGTAGTGATTTGCAGCCCATGACTCATTAAAAATTAAATTTAAAATCTTTCCCTTTGTTTTGATCAATTTGCAGCTAAATTAAGAATTAACAAAGTGGTAGGTTCATAAGTAAAATAGAAAATTATAGAGCCATTACTCTCTTTTTTTGAAAAATTTAGGATACTGCTTTCTCGACAGATTGTTATTGTTTTTGAATAAACATAATATAAAAAGTGAGGAAAAAAATTAGATTATAGTAGGCGGTGCAATGTCTATAATTAACTGAATTAATTAATGTATCTAAGACATTCATGGACTGTCAAATTTAGTGACTTTTTATTTAAACACGGACATACATTTTCTTTGCACTGCCTACTCTAATCTGATTTTTATTTGCTCAACGTTTACTATCCCATGGATTCACATTGGGTAAACCTACCAATACAGCTATTCAATCACTCTGTAATAATATTGTTGATCTAATGGAGGCAGCGAAAGCTCTGTTGGGATTTGTTGTGATCTCAGCTGGGCATTTGACTGCATTAATCATAATACCTTGTTAGACAAACCAGAGAAGTTTGGTTTTTCTGGAATTAGCTTAAATAGGATTACGTCTTTCTCCAATAATCATAGGCAGTTAAACACATGCGGGATAATTCAATTGAAGAAGTAAATTCTCACATTAAAACAACAAATATTGAAATGCCTCAGGGTTCGGTCTTAAGGACTACCTTATGTCTTATCGATAAGAATAATATAAATATTGACATTTCAAATGTACACTTCATTGTTTTGCGGACGAAACGTGAGTAGTAATTTATTTCAAATGTGATCTTGACCTACCAACAAAATGCAATGAGGTTTTCAACACTCTGACTATTGAATTCAACAATTATTTATTGAGTATAACGGTTGTCGCGGAAAAAAACTGGTACAGGGAATGAAAATCTAGTGACATAATTTTAAAAATTTAAGGCTATGTAGTTGGGATTATCGCTCTTATTGGCATTGATCTCCTCAAACTTTCAACAATTCTGCCCTTTTCGAATTGCCGCGGCAAATTTTCTTACAAATTGTTTAAAAAAGTTAAAAGTTATGAAAATGTCGAAACACGGTGAAGCTAAGTTTTCTTGTTGCTATGGTACTAATGCCCAATTTTAGTTGCATTTACAAAGGTAAAAATTCAATGTTTTTTTTTCGGCGACAACCGTACATTCAGTATCAAATTTACACATCTTCAACACATCTTACACATCTTACACATCTTACACATCTTAGAAACATCCCTCTGTATACCTATATACATGTGTAAATTTGATTAAATGTATATAGGTATACAAGTACATAAATCCAAACATAAATCTAAATTTTTGACAGGTGATTCTATACAGGGTGTTAATAAAAAGACTACACATTTTTTATATTAAATTCATTTAAACAAACACTTTTGTTGCATTTAAAGAAATTGTTAATAAGAATTTTAATTTGTCCAGAGTTATTTTTAATTTATTTATGAGCATAAGGAATTATCTACGAGCGTGCAAAGATACCAAGAGCGTTCATAGATTTTATTAAATTAAAACAAAAGAAAAAGGTTACGCCCTGAATCTGAAAAAATTTCGTGTTTTGCACGAATATGTACGGTTGCGGACAAGAAATTTCGGATGTCACTGTCACTCATCTGACGTATACATGTAGGAATTTCTTAACTTTTACGTCAGTGGAATGACAGTGACATTCGAAATTTTCTGTCCGCAACTGTACTTTCGCGGCCTTATAATTTCACACGATTTAATTTTCCGCTGTAAATATGACTTTCTTTGACGGCTTGTCAAAAATAATCATTTTAAACGTCAGATTTTCAAATGCTAAAGTTGTAGGATCACCAAGCCAAATCACGTGCTTTCTGGAGGAGAGAAAGGTTTTGCAATCGTAAAATTAGATGGTTGGTATGCCACTTTTATTATGTTATTTCAGTTCTATCTTGCTGTTCTTAAAATATAACCAAACAATCTGACTTTTGGTTAAATGTCTTTGGTGTCAAATCTGAGGAAAGAGCCTGTTCTACAAAACTATAATTTAGAGAAATTTTGGCTACTTGATAAAAAATCGTGCGAAATTTTAAGGCCCCGATAGTACGTCATTGAAAAATGAACAAATTCATTTCTCAATAACTAATGACGTAGCAATAGGTATGTACCTACAACTTCGTTTGAAAGAAAAGTTTAAAGTCATGTTTAACTTCACATGTTTTCATTCCTGTTATTGTATGTGTATCGCGAATGGGTTTTACTCGAACGTTCAAAAACCCTTCTTCACTTTTGATTATGTTTATTTGCCTTTTTTCCTTACGCAGGGCACATACGCTGCATTATAATTCTTAAAAAATATAAAGTCAGTTGATATAATTAACTATAGCAAAACTCAGATCACTGAGTTAATAAGCAGCAAGTAATAATAAACTTTTATAAACGAACTCATATCGAAGTAATTCTACTGAAAGATGTTATTGCATCTCCCCCTTTGTCAAGCTCGGACTCAGTGGACCGGAAGTGTTAACACTGCGTTATTAGCTGTGTATTAGCACACCCCATGAGATTGGGGTCGCGACAGCGGGGGTGAATAACGTCCCTACTAGCGTTGCTCCAATAAAAGTATTACGGAGACACTTTTATTAGCAATTTGTTCGCTTTGGACGACTCTCACTGTTACCCGCGTTTGTCTGTTGAGACTTCTTCCTCTTTTTTAGGTTTACTGACTGCGCCGCACTTAAATTTGTCGTTAGGAACGAGGAACTGTTTACACACCATTTAATCTCAATTCAGAACTACAAATTCGCAAGCGACGGGGATTGTAAACAATTTATTGGGAGCTGTGGCCATCAAGGAAGTCAGTATTTTCTGATTGCCGGTTTGTCGTCGGTGTATTTTGCAAATTGCTTTGCAGATGTAATAATAAAAGACGTTAACAGAAGAAATTACAAACAAGTAATTTTCTTACTCTTGTGAATTTTCAAGGATGAAATTAAATAAAAGCGTTCGAGTTCTAACGGAAAATATAATTTATGTCGATATAAATTTATGCACGCAAGTTCCCCACCTCGATTAGTTATCGTGATAATTTTAAACGCGCTACTGATATTATTATGCTAATGAGAGATCAAACATCTGGCGCTTGCTGAAAATGCAGGTTAAATTTAAGTGTTCCCTAATTAACACACTTTAAATGCCTTATGGGCATTAAGCGCATGTGTAAACGAGAGAAAGCATATTAACTTGAACAGTATCGGCCAGTATCGTTCTATCTTTCTATTCAAATTTTAAAATACTTTTTAAATTTACTTATTTATTATGAAACCACATCTAAAAAAAAGACGTTTATGTTCCAAAAAAAAAAAAAAACAAATATAGTACTATTGGGGATGGGGATAGGTACCCAAAACCGATTGACGTAGATGTATCCTTGTATCAGTTAATAAAAGTTTCAGAAGCTTTTATTTTATTCTCTAAAGCGTAAGCAGAAGTTGATAGGGCAAAAGCCACAAGAGGATACGATACGAGTTTCGATCGGGATGCGTCACTGATAGGGCTTTTAGTGGCCGAGCAAATCGCTTTGACATTATTCATGTGGACAAATTGCGATTTACTATACGTGGTACATACGGAATTCAGTCGGCCTGCCGGACACATGAATACTTCAATCGCCTGCTCATATAATAACAACAAATTATCGCAAGAACCGCCGATAAGTTTTCGCCGACGGCAATCTTTCTGAGACTATAAAGTCTAATACATGTCAATTACGGGGGTTGGGAAAAGCCTCGAGGGCGCCTTGACGCTTCATTGGCCACACCGAGACGCTAATACGGAATAAATTGGCGTCCATCGCACACTGTCAGGACGAATCATATCAAGTGAAAGCTTCCCGTTTTATTCGCTTACTTCCAGTTTATAAAGGCATCCTTCCGAAGAGAACGGTCTTTGATGACTTTACCCTCTCTTAGTCGATAAGATGAAGGGGATGTTTTTCTTTGTTTCATACACATTTTAACAACTTATATCATATCGTATTTTTTAACTAATAATAAAAACAATATCACATCATTAGGAAGAAGGATATAATGTGAATATCAATATTTATTAAATTTTGATTGCAATGGATTACTCGAACATCTTCTGTATTCGGCCGTATTTGTGGCCTCTTCAGCAGAAGAGTAGCACGTGTGGTATGATAAATTGATTTCTACTACTTTCTTCTGTTGTGTTTTTAACATGATAGGCATTTTATGAGCAGTAATAACTACAAAATCAAATTTTTTGTTTACTATTTAATAGCCCTAGCGACCTTCAATGCCCATTCTTTTGAGTCTTCACATATTGATTCTATATCTTCCAACTTGTTTTTTCTAATTCTTAATTCTTAAATATCTTAATCTTCTATCATTGGCGTCAGTTCATTCTTCTTTTTAAGTTTGTCTTTCTTCGTGTGCACTGTTTTCGCAAGTCTCTGCTTTGACATTCTTATCATATTAAGTAGACTCTGTACTTGCTCGCAAATACAATTTAAATTGACTTTTTTCTGCGACAAATATGCAGGAAGAACTACAAAGTCAAATGTCACAACAAAGTTTGTATATGAATTTATTATTTAACAGCTATAAGTCTCTACAAGGCTCTCTAAATCTTCGAAGCTCATATCTTATAGCGTTTTCACGAATTAGCTCCTCCTCTGTCTAATTCTCAATCTTTAAATGTCTTCTCTCTTCTTTAGTGAA
This sequence comes from Dorcus parallelipipedus, assembly GCA_958336345.1. Lineage (NCBI taxonomy): Eukaryota > Metazoa > Arthropoda > Insecta > Coleoptera > Lucanidae > Dorcus > Dorcus parallelipipedus. The sequence goes on from OY284475.1 coordinate 46,877,677, forward strand.
CGCGTCTTGAGACTTCATCTTATTTAAAACAAGATATTAAATAAAGTCGAATGCAGTACCTTCACAGTCCTTTGACTTTAGCACATTTTCAGTTTATTCGTTTTGAGATTCCGAAGCAACTTTTAAAAATAAAAATTAAAAAAACAAAATTTAATACTTTGCATGTAATATTTATCACAATGAAAAATTTGGAATAAATAACGTTAAACGTCAACTACGTTCGATTAAGAGTAAAGCATATTTATGTTAAAACTTACCAGTGTAAACTCGAAAAAGGGAGTTCACGTGCAGAAAATTTATGACTTTCTCTTTCGCTAAGATATTTAGTTAGCTTTCAAGACCCTTTATTTGCAAAGCAGGAGGTAGCTTCCCCAAATTTTAACCCTCGCATCCTGCAGAATTCAGAAATGTAAATGCATAAATATGCATTTTCGTGATTTATGCCGTTTACTTATTAAGATTAACTTTTTTGAAATTTATTAAACACTTAAGTGAAATTAATATCGATGTTTCATTAGACACGTATTATTCTGAGCGTTGCCTTGTTGACATGAAGTCAAAGTGCGGTGATATATGTGAACAAAAAAGGACGTGGGGCGGCTCAGCCGGAAGATGGATGCGTATATGTATTGTTTCCGGTTGCTGTGAAAGAAACCCTCCTAATTCCCCTTGTTACTTACGTTAACGACTGGCACCGTGGACGCAACCACAATGCGTTTACTGCGGCTCAAACCTCCAGTAAAAGGATCTGAATTCTCTCTCTGCGTCATTTATCAAGTTTCTGCTTCTATTATACGTTAAATTAAATGCTTTTAGTCTCTAGTCCCAAACAAAATCCACGTTAATTTCTAAACCTTATCTTAGATTTTTTTCTCAATGAAAACAATTATTATATATTTGATTTTCTTCGTTAAAATTGGTTCAAAATAAAATTTCAAGTTTACCTCGAATCTGTTTTGCTTATTTAAAGCAAGTTTTGTGTGGTGGAGCCGGAAAGATATTTTATATGGATAATGATATATCTTTTCTTCAATCTTTTTTTGCAGATTGAATAAAAAATCCAGAGTGTGCTTAAAACGAAATCCCGTCGGTTGTGAGCCCTCGGCTCGTATTAAATCATATCGGACCGGGCTGAGTGGCCGGACTGTAACCGGATATGTTTACCAGAAACCCGGAGTCCCTACCCATGAATAACAATGACGGGTTCAAATCATCTTATCGGCGAACACATCGCGAACATGTGCGTCGCGATCCAGTATCACTTGCATGCAAATTTAAATAAAATTTAAATCGCCGCCGCCGTCATCGCCATGAATAAATAAAAAAAAAGCTTTTAGATCGACGTCTCCTCTTGCTTTTATAGTTTCGATTTAAATCGGACGAACGGTTCCTGCGTCATATGTTAGTATTCTGTTTTGAGGGGAGAAACTGTCCGCATAATTCAATTGGATTTTATCAAGAAGAATCTTTATTTTGCAAAGTTAAATTCAAAAAGGCAGATCAATTTAGAAAAAAATAATAGTAATATAGAATATATGTGGACAGAAAGATGTTCGAGACTTCTAAAAGACAAAACCACCTTTTCCTAACTTTACTTTTTGATGTTAACTAAATGTTTTTAATTTTAAATTAAAGTTAATAATAATTTGTACTGCAGTAGAATGAGTGAATGAGATGACCACTGTTTGATACAGCTTTGATACATAGATTTTTTCCCAGAATCTTCCTATTCAGAGACTTTATAACCAATCATGACTCGTCTACCTTTTCGGGGGTTTAGTAATCATAAGCTAAAATTGGTTTAACAAATATTTTACATATTACAGTAGTCACTTAAGGGAACACCTGTAGGAAAACCAATACCTTAGTTTCATAAGTTGCTACCTGGTTCAAGGTAGTCAATATCGCTCAATCTTTCAATCTTACCCAGGCGACTTTGATAAAATTCCCATTCACTATTTATTGGTGATGCCATTTGGTTTTGAATATGCCCCATCTTTCCGGCAGACCTCTTAACCGAGGAAAAAGGTTGTTGTTAGCATATTTTAGCGTTCAACTAAAATTCTAGTATTTTGACACTTTTGTGGAAAGTTGGGCCAGGTGTATTTATGAGTTTCTTGAAAACAGAAAAGAATATTAGCAAAATAAAATACGACATTCAAATCCACAATGCTTTTGATTTTAAACACGAGATGGTTTAGAGATCATAATTTTTTAGTAAGATCATAAATATGTAGATCTGCTCAATTTGAGGTATTCATCGACGTGTAGGCCCAAAAATTTTATCACCTCAAATTGCCTCACGGACACTTTGTTCATACGTATTAGTAAGCTATTAGGCAAGGATTTACTAACTTTAAAATGGATGACCTGTGTTTTGTTTGGACTCAAATTCAATGAGTTCTTCTGACACAATAATTGACATGTTGTTAGCTGCCTTAGTGTGTCATCTGCAAATTGACATTTTGAAATGAAGTGCTTATATCATTGATAAATATGACATATAAAAGAGGGCCCAGGATTGATCCTTGAGGAACTCCAGACCTGTTCAAGTGGGACCGATTAGAGAGATAGAATCGATACCACTGCAGCACAGAGTCACGAACATCATATTCATGTAATTTTTTTAGTAGGATATTGTGACTGACAGTATCGAAAGAGTACTATTATCAAAGAATATTCCTATTGCAGATTTATGCACATGTAGTCTGTTTATTCAACAGATATAGTAATAAAATCAATTAGGAAGAGTTTTATGTGCAGTAGCTTATAGCGCAGAAAGTAGTTTTACAAAGTAACACACAATTTCAAGTTGTACCTTCAATATTGGATAAGTATCACTAATACCAATTCGTTATTTAAGTCGCGCGGGTTACTGTGGGAGTATTTATTATTACCATATGTCCAAATAAATTTCTGATAAAGGTAGGTCATGGAGTGTAAAAATCTACAACAAGAAGCAGTTTTTGAAGTTAGTGACATATCAAGCTGTAAGATATGGCCAATTAAACTTCAGTTTTACTTAACTACTCAAGAACTAGACAATATTTTAGTGTAAATAATGTAATAATTAATCTTCCATGACCTACCTTTATCAGAAATTTATTTTGACATATGTTATATCTCTTGAATAAGCAGAGTATAAACTCTGGTAAATATAACTAAGGAAATTGTGAAAAGCCATTGAAGAGAAGAAGTGGTCATATACAGCGGCATCCAGCGGAGATGAAACACGCCAGTAATGTCACGTAGTTCTTGACTACCAATATTCAATTTGCTAGCTACACATAATTACGTGAAATGTAGTTTCTTCAACGTAAATAACTTTTTTGAAGTCGGTTGGTATTTCCGTTTAGACGTCAAGGTTCCTACTGACGCTTATTTGCACTCATAAAAGAATAAAACTTTGATTAAACATGGTACGACTTAACAGCCAGTGCAGTTCCTAGTTCTTGGGTCCATTTTTTGATCAATTATATCTGAAAAACTAAGACATATAGGGCCAGTTGTACATATTAGGTCTACACTTAACTGAACCAGGTGTAAAGTAAACAAATTCGCATAGGATCTTAATGACATATTATGGCAATTAATGCATTCATAAATAAAATTTGATGCGATTTTGTTCACTTTGAACCTGGTTTAGTTTAACGTCAGTTTAAACCTCCTTTGTAGAACTGGCCCATAGAGTTGTTTCATATTTTTCCCATAATCTGTCCGTCAGTTTCAATGATAGCAGCATAACCCCTAAAGAAGTTTTCTTTTTTTTAACGTAAAATGATAACTCGTGCGTTTCGCAGAAGAATATCATTTATCGGTTGTCAAATCGAAAATTTTATGGCCAGGGGCATGTGGTTAGTGCCTAATCCTTTAAATATGAGAATGTGGATCTCTCAAGACTCTGTGCTGGGACCGCTACTTTTAGTGAATGATAAAATACACACATGGTGCAATAACATTTATTTACTTTTGAATCTGAATTAAAGTATTATCACGCAATTTTACAAAACTTGAAACTCTGAGTAAGTTCTTAGGAATGATGTTACATTGGCTGTTGTTCTCTGCCACATGTGATAAAGTTAATAGGGCATATCTTGCTTTACTTAATATTGAGTCCCAATTCAGTTTCATTGTTTTGCTAAATGTGTGAGGAGTGTTCTAGCTAAACTGACCATTTTGTATGAAAAATGAGATTTTAGTAGGCAGTAGTCAAGAATTTACTGGTCTAAATAAAATATGTAGACTGTGATCTAGATATATTGATGTAAGTAATTCAAATTGATCATACTCTGTTTTAAATGCATAAAAAGTCCGGATGTTCAATCAAAACCTGACATACTGACCTCTGAAATGTAATTTTGGTGTTCATTCTGAAATGGACATATCCTGTTTTATTACAACGCTCCTTATGTATTGCAGGATGGTATATTGCCATCCCAATATGGAGTTATTGTCTAGGGCTCCTTCTTAGGTAGCCATAGGATATTTGTCGTCCAGAAAAGGATAAAAAGAATGATTTTTAACTTACCGGTAAGACAGTCTTGTAGAGAAACTTTCTCCAAATGCTAAATTTTGACTTTACGGCTCTATCTAGATACCTACATACACTGAGAACCTTATAAGACTGCACATAGTAATTTATCAATGGAAGCTTTATTACATTATTATTTCCAAATTTATTTCATTCGCCATGGTTACCGTACGTTGTTAGTAATGACACTACTGATTTTGAATTGTCAGATTGATTGTTCTTTTGATTTATTGTAAAATAATGTATACAACCGCCGAAAAAGTAGAAATGTACAATTATTCTCAAATGGAGCTTCGTTGGGAGAATGAATGAATGAAATGCATGAATGAATGCAATGAAATAAACCTTCCTTAATACTTTCAATGTGCAGTTTTTAAATGATTCAGCATTGAAAATTGAGTAGTAACCATAGCAACGTAATGTTAAAACCCCTATGTGCAATTTTATATGACTCAGAAATGTATTATCTGATCACGTAATTGTCGTCTATGTGCAGCGTTACAAGGTTCTCACTGTATATGTTCAAGTATGCAGTACATGCTAAGATCAATCCAAATAAATTTATCACTGCAGGTAGCTTACATGATTATGAGTTATGACTAGGCAGCGGACGGCTGTTGGGCAGGCGAGAGTGGGCTCGTGTTGAACGGGCGAAAAATGCATCGCTTCTACTAGTTTATGTATTTTTCGCCCGTTCGACACGTCCCCCACTCTCGCCTTTCCAACGGGCGTCCGCTGCTTAGTTATGACACACACTTTCGTCCTTAATCTCACATACATCTATGTATGAACGTTCGGCAAGCTATAGGCTGTGAAAAATTTTTAGTCAATTACCTACCAGTCAATATCAAAAGCATTATTTCTGTACATCGATTCAAAACTACAAAACCATAATTCTTTTGGTATCATCTGCTTCTACAACTTGTTCTTTTATTGATTGGATCAATAAAGCATTATTATTAAAAAAAGTACTATTATGGTTGTTTAGGAGGCGGCGCAAGAATCTCAAAGTTAATCTAAATTTCGTTTGTTTTAGAGTTTATGTATATAAGTCCAAACTTTCTCTGTGGGCTGCAGTTTTCTCTAAAAATTTCTAAGTTGGAGTATCTTCAAAATAAGTAACCTAATTTACTTTTTAAATGATTCAGATTTGCCCTCGTATAATATAAGTTCTATTAGGGAGTCATTCCATTTAAATGCACGAATTTTTCATGGTATCGCGTCTTTTGGCCGTAATTTCACCGTGTCTTTTCCCATGAATAACTAAGCTAATACCTACGTAAAAACGGGGCATTTATCAACGAACGGCACGCGTTTCACACAACGAGAGCACTTTACTAACGTGGGCCAGCACGTGTCGGTGCGTGAACTATGTGCGTACATAATTGCCACAGTAGTAAGTGTTGGGGTGCCAAGTGACCATGATTGCGGCGGGCTGATAAGTGGTGAGAAGTACTTGTGAATTTGATTGGATACTGTTTAATCCGCTTCTCGCGTGACTGCTCTTGTTTCTGTTCCTTTTCATTACCGCCGCTGCAGTACAGCGTTAACATAAATTATCTGACATATTACCTGAAATTTACTATTTATATTTTTGACGATTTAATTGCTTGACGTATGTTAATTCAAATTCTTTCGAGGATAATTGAGAACAATTTTTTTCAAAGTTTTGGTAATTTAATTATAGACATGAATATAATGAAAGGTTATCGAAACAAATACCTGAAAGGGTATTAGAAGACAAAAATCGAAGAGGACATCCAGGAATAACTGATTCCAATGCATTGCGAAAGCTATGCCTGATTAGCTAAGTAAAAGTGGTTGAGAGGATAATAAGTAAAGGAAATTCGAAGACAGAGATAATTAAAAGGCCCTAACATCCACTGCACCAATTCAAGTGAACTCAGTTCATCTCTTGATCTCGATTCTCTTTCAAACAAGTTTTCTGCATGTTTTTTAATTGAATAATACAATTTTTACTCTGAATTCCATTTAAACTCAGACTTTAATTTAAGCCAATATCGACAAACCGACTCTAAGAGCTTACCACATTTCGTATTTAGTAGGGACCACTACAAAGCTTAAAATATTATTTCTTATGGTGGGTTTATACAGTAACTAACACTAACAACTAACGTTTAGTAATTAATAATTAAACAGTTAAAAGTGAGGTTAAAGCATATGCATAAGCAGAAGGGGTTTATACAACTTCACTAATAACTAATAACTAACATTGCTTAAGTTGTTAGTTGTTAGTTTTAATGCTTAACTGTTAACTCTTAGTTAGCTGTATAAACCCTCTTTTAGGCCCAGTTGTACAACGCCAGTTTAAGCTGAAGCTTAAACCCATGACAACGTTATTTCAACAATTGTCGTTAAGGGTTTAAGCTTTGGCTTAAGTTTAACTAAAATTGTACAACTGAAACATTGAAAATGTCATGAATTATACAACAGTTTCAGGCCCAGTTGTACAATGCCTGTTTAAATGTAAGCTGAATCTTAAACCCATAACAACTGGGCCTTGGTCCCCGTTGTACAGTTCCAGCTTAACTTTTAGCCAAAGCTTAAACCCTTAACAATAATTATTGAAATAATCGTTGTTAATGGTCTAAGCTTCAGCTTAAATTTAAACTGGCATTGTATAATTGGGCCTTAGTCATGTTTCTTTCAATCTCTATCCTTGTTCAATTTATTCAATGAAAGTAAGCCGACAGAAAAAATTATACAGCAGCCAATTTAGAAGAAAGATGTAAGCAATGCGATCAATTTATAGGATTTATTGTATTAACGTCAAGTAATAAATAATAAAAGCATAAACAATATTGAGCTATTTAAAAAGAAAATGAAAATATGTACGTGAGATAAATGTCAAATATTAAAACAAAATTTTAAAGAAAACATTGAAAAAATGTGTGGGTAAGAACATTGTAGTGCAGAGGAACTAACAGAGTGACGAAATTAATAAATACGAGTAAAAGAACATATAAAAATAAAAAAGTTAATGAAACGTAAGGCAATTATAAAGAGACGAAGGTAAAAGCAAACAGCTGAAAAAAAATTTAGTAAAAATAATAGAAAAACAGATCGTTTTCTATAAAGCCCTGAAATTTATGAAACATAAGAAATTAAAATCAAACTTGTACACATTTCGGATAAGCCTTGACCTGTGTCAAAATTATTCCACGGTTTCTGGTTCATAGCTTCCCTTCTTTAATTCTTTATCGTACGACAAAAAAATTTTGGAATACGATTCAGTTCTCCTTCCTATTATCTACCGGTGAACTCGGTGAAAAATCCCTGGACTAGTTTCACATGCTACAACTAAAGGGTTTCTCAAGTCTTCGATATTTTCAGTTGGTGTGGCGTAAACTAATGATTATAGGTGCCCCCAGAAAAAGAAATTCAAAGGATTTAATTCTGGAGACCTATCCAACGATTGAAATACATGACGTCCAAATATTGTCGAGAGTTATACTAAAACATGCCGGAGCCCCGTTCCTTAGTTTGTAATAGTACATTTTCCAACGGGAAAATTAATTATCTTCCAGAAAATTTCGATACGTTTCACCATTAAAACGGAGAAAAAGGGGTCCACTTAAAAATCTACAATTTCGATTCGCCCGTTGACGTCAATTGCTGCGTGTGGCCTTTCTTCACACCATGATTTTGTATTGAAAATGTATTATAGCATCCCTAAAGAAACTAGCTTCGTCAATAAAGAGAATTTGGGCTAAGAGTTGAGGATAATTTGTAATCTTTCGATTGAGCCATTGACAGGAAGCAAACCTTTGAGAAAAATCACGAGATAAGAGTGCTGGAACCGGCTGAATGTGGCATGGGTAAAACTGTTGTTCTTTCAACACTATGAATTCGTTGCAGAAATTTTCCAATTTGTTAAGAATTGCTTCCTTCATCTGTCGCGTTCGAAGCACGAAGTACTTGAATCTTTCCACGGGTTTATTAGTCAATACATCCACCGTACACCACACAACAATAAAATTAAGACGAACCAAAACCAAGGATAATATTTTGGCTTCTGTATTATTCAAATAATATCTGCAGTTCAAGGTCATTTTCAAATTACTATAACCAGGGCGAAAGCAATTCGTACCTAATGTGGATTTTAAAACGCAAGTCTCTGTTTCAATGCAATCCCAAAAGTCTCGCATAGTCGGTGTGGCTGACTTGTTCTCCATTAATCATAGTTTTGATTTTAGGTAAAATGTGCATTCTAGTTGCTTTCGGACCGAAAACTAAAACGTAAATTTTGGCTACATTTACTTATAGATCATCATTAATTCTGGTTACTTGTTCCTCCACGTCATGAGTATGGAAAGAGTGATAGAGTTGCGTGTCATCTGCACAGAAGTAAAGTCTGCAGTATAAATTGCATAAAGCAATGGTCCAAATATGGGGCCCTGCGGTACGATGCTACGTCGAGAGAAGTGGGTATTTTGTCCGTAGTAGCTACCATCTGAAACCTACTTTTAAGGTACGACTTAAAAACTTCGAATGCAATATCTGCAGTGCATCAAAATTGCTAATAACATTTCATGATTAAAAAATTGAAGGCTGTGATAAAGTATAGCAAAACCAAAATCGTAATCTTTCTTTCCGAAACTTGCTATTTTGAAGATGTTTAAAGACCAATCAGTATTCTCCATTCTTTGTGCAAGATTACAGAGAGTAATAGAGAAGCACCTGCGAGACTATGTAGAACGAAATAATGTGCTGTCAACGGCGCAGTCTGGTTCTCGTCCAAAACATAAGCATCTATGAGACAACCTTGTTAGGTGTTGTAGGTACATGATATTTTGAGAGGAATATATGTACCTCTCAAAATAACACAAACAATACCTAATAAGATTGTACAAGGACATACCTAGGTGGGATCTGCGTATAGTACTGTAACAGTATTTAGATTAGTTAGGTATGTGTTAATAAACAATGCCCAAATGTCAAGCTTGTGCAGTTAAAAATTGCAAAAATAATTCAGGGAAGGTGTATCAAGATTTAGCAAAACAACATCGAAAATGTGAATTTTCGAATATCTTTCCACTCATTTTCACAAAATCATATAATAAAGTCAATCATCTCTACTTAATTGCCTAGTATATGCAACCAACTATATATCACCCTTATGACGTCTTTAATATGGAGTCCTATGTGCTAATCTTATACATAGAGACTTTGATTTAAGTACACTTATCTTTAAAGTATGCATAGAGATCTATAAATTTATAACGTATCTATAAATTTATAAAGTAAGCTTTACACGTACGCGATGCAATGCAACGCAATGCAATGAACACACAAAACACAAAAAAATTACACTTGCTCGCAGCTTTATTTTTAAGCTATTTCTGAATAGTTGCAATGAAAGGTACCGATTTCTAAATGTAAATATTTATGGTGCCTTATATTTGAGTGGTCTTATTGAGGTTTATTAACAATTATTGTTCCCACACATTTACCGATGCGCATGCGCACGATAGAAATTGCGCCTTGCTGCAATACAGATTGCGTCGTGTAAAGCCTGCTTAAGGCCCGGTTTCACAAACACAAGATAAATTTATTGGTTTGTTTAATGCTTTAGCAACAATTATAAAAACAATGATTACTAAACTAAAGTATTAAACCGAACAGCAAATTTATCTTGCATTTAGGAAACCAGGCCTATAATAATTATTAAGAAAAAGACAGGAAGAAAGTAATTAAATAAATTTAATAAATTTTAGTCACGTAGTAATATTTTAGTACTATATTTGTCTCGATATATTGCAACGTGAGAGCAAAAATTAATTGAGACAAGCATACAAAAATATTTATCAGAATAAAGAAATAACAGTAATCAAAAGAATAAAACTGGATATCATAACCAGATGAATATGTACCAAATATTTAATATTCAAGAACAAACTTAGAGTATACAAAACTACTTCGTAGATTTTAACTCTTCCGTAAGACAAACATTTTTGCTTTAAATGACTTTTACAGATACGTGATTTTGTTTCTTGAAACGAACGTTCTTTTGAATTATAGCTAGGCGAAATTGTTGCATGTCGACGAGCAATTTCAACATCCAACACATTTAATAATAATAAAGTCAAATTTCAGCGAAGTGGCAGCCGGGCGGGCGACCACCGACCACTTCATTGTGTTATTGTGCGCGCTAAACACCCCTCGCTAATCACCCCATGTACCGTAATAATACTGATACTTAACTTTTATATTATTGCGCATGCTACAAAATGCACATTACTTGCTGGCCTGAATAGAAATGGGGTCATTTTATGTAATGCTGTTACGAGAAGGTAGTTAATAATTATTTGAAAGAGGCCACCCCGTAACAAATGCTTTAATGCATTGTTTGCTTAATTGAGTTCCATTTTGACTTTATTTGATACTCTTATACTGTGCTTACTTTTTATTTGTTTCATGAGCAATTGAGATACGGTATTGTAGTTTGTAGTTCTTTTCTTTTTCATTTTTAAACTTTTATAACATTTAGTATATCAGTACTTCGCTACACGTTGAGCTTTCCCCCAATCTTAAGCTTGACTGTGGCAGAATTTTGTGTACAAAAATTCGCGATAGATTAAATTATAGTAAGTAAAAGTTGTAATTCATGTTCAAAATTGCCACTCAGCATGTTCATGTAACTACGAGTATAATCAAATAAATAAAAACCTGGTATGTACGGTAAGAAGCAAGCCAAAAGGAGATAGTTCAAGAAGAAGGTCATAATTGAAATGGTTGGTGAGGAATTAGAAAATATGAGAGGGATAGGGTTGAAGAATTGAAAAAACGGACCAAAAATCTTCATTCACTTCCGTGAAAACAGGAAAGTGATATTAGAACAGATTAAATGTACCACCCTGTGAATTGGATCGAGAAGGTCTTATAGGGCAACTAAATTCTTTCGGGAATATTGACTGAAAGTTAAAACATTTAACGTTTCTTGCAAATATAACCAGATTTTTTAAATTTAATTGTTTTAAAACGATTAATTATATGTGTATATACGCACACGTGTGTGTTCAAAGTATAAGGTAGTTGAATACGGACATTCATGTAATATTTAAAGGAAACTGCACAATCGAAAGTATTCAGACGCTTGTCTTTTGATCTCGCTTCCATTTGTCACATCCGAGGTTGCATCTTATTCAAAAGCGCCTTGCAGAAAACTAATATCTAGCAGAATCTCACAAAGTGCGGTGAAATTGGCTCTCGGTTTGTAGATATGTTGAGATACTCATTTTAGTATGTAAATTGGTGTCGCAAGGAGGCTGATCGGTCCCAGGCCATGAATACCAATCAGCTGACAGTTGACTGCGTGTGCTCGCTTGATTGTTCACCAATTGACAATTTTCTACCAATCCACATTTCCTCCACATTCGCAACGCATTAAAATTAGATATTTTGCGCATATGTACAGTAATTTCATAAAATTAACTGTGTATTGCACATTTTCAAAATGTGTATATCCTCTCTAACAAATAAAATCAATCGGTATTTATAGTAATTTAATTCAAATTATATATGTTACATTAAATTACGTTTTTTTTTTTTAATATTGAATGTGATTTCCACCAGTACTAGTCGCAAGTAAAGAACTAAGACAATAAGCGCAATTTATTTAAAAAAATATATGTCTTGCAATTAGCTACTTTATACTTACAAAAGGAAATTCAAAATTCAAAGGCCAGAAATGCAATTTTCCTGTCAATGTTGATGCTCGAATAGTTTGTGGTTTCACCGTGTTAACTTGAACAATTCTGTTTAAAATTGAGCTCACAAAAGCGAAGGCACAATGTGGGCCCTTGAACGGGCACAATTTAATAATTATAACTAACTGTTCGTGACTGCCTGCCAATCGACACCTGTCGATGTATCCCTGAATAATTTTTTGTTAATATTCGTTTCCTTTATGTGCGTAGCCACAGTTTCGTGGTTAATAATTTTCTCGTTAATTTTAATATTCTTTTTAAGTTCGTTCATAAAGTAACAATTCGGTTTTTACTTCAGGGACAAGCAAACATGTTTGTAGACTTATACAGGGTGAGTGGGGAGGAAGGAGCCAAACTTTAGGAATGTGTGTACACGTAAAAATAATAAGGAAAAACTCAAATGTTTTATTTTCAAATTATAAACTTGAAACTTTTAGCTTATGAAGTGAATTAGTAAAACTTCGTTTACACGAAATTAAAAAAACTAAAAATTTACTTAAATTATTTAATGTTATGAAATTTACAATACCTGCTTTCTAGGTCAGCAATAAATAATTTTGAACAGACATCACAATGAAAGTGTTTTACTGCAAGGAATAAACCATTGTTGCTAAAACACAACACCAGTATCAAACGTTTCAATTTGAGTTTACAACTTATTCCTTAAATTGATGATGTTGCACTAAATAAGCTTCTGAAAAATATTTTTGATTATTTAAGAATTAAAACCGATGACGTCACCAATGACTGTGTTCAGTATCGGTGGTTAGTGGTACATGGTCATTTGTTTATCAGAGGTAATGAGATGTTGGAATCATTTATCGAAACCTTGTATTTTAAAACCACTGACGCTGTACACATTTTACAGCACCCTCTCGTAAGGAGAAACATAAGTTTGCGTTTAACTCAATCGGTAGGAAAAAATTATATTTTTGAAGTTAGTTTGGAAAGTGAAACAGTTATAATTCGTAATTATTTACAAAATTTCAAACAATAAATTAGTCAACGCAATGGCTGGTAAGTAAATTTTTTAATAATTTATTATCAGATAAATGTTCGATAAATTAAATTATTTCATGGACTAATTTTTATAAAGCCAAATTCTCTGAACTTTTATTACGTGGTTCCGCGGCAAAACCACTTGGATTTGTAAGGTAGAAAATATTTCAGGTAAAAAAAATGGAGCTTTTTCGAGAGGGAAAATATGAAATTTAGTGATTTTCAAACATTGTTCGGAGAAATTCCTTCTGCTCAGGAATCTAATGTAGAAATGGTCGAGGAAAATACTGAGATTTAGAACAACTACTTCAAGATAAACACAGTGAAAATGATACTCTACAAGGATTACAAAAGGAAATTGAAGATAATGTGCCCGAAATAAATTACCTATTTGACGAAAACAAGTAGAACAGTATTGAATTTAATAGTGAAGATGAGCTTCTCCTTTCGGAAATGCGGCGAAATCTACTGTTTGATATAAATAAACCGACATGGCATTCTGTAAACACGAATAGTTATACATATAATACCATTCACTAAATCTTCTGGTCCAAAAAACATTCCCATCGACGCTAACAGCCCTTTTGATTTATTTTCATGTTTATTTCCTCACGAGTGAGTATCGCATGTTACGGAACAAACAAATTTATACGATCTGCAAAAATTTGGAGATCCAATAAAATTTTCAAAAACCACAAATGATGAAGTGAAAACATTTTTGAGAATAAACATACTCATGGGAATAAAACGGTTACCTGCCATTAAAGATTACTGGTCTTCTAATGAAGAAATTCGTGATAGTTACATATCAAGCCTTATGTCGAGAAATAGATTTATGTGGATTTTGGCAAACATTCGTTTGAATGACAATAGCAAACAACCAAAGAAAGGCAAACCCGACTATGACAAATTATTCAAGCTCAGGCCTTTCCTAGACAAATTACTGAATACGTACCAATTTTATTATGAACCTGACGAATACCAGTCGGTAAATGAATCGATGATAAAATTTAAGGGACGTTCATCTATTCGCCAATATATGCCTCAAAAGCCGATAAAACGCGGTTATAAAATTTGGGTACGAGCTAACAAATCCGCATATATTTCAGAGTTTTGGATCTACATAGGAAAAAATAATACTACAGAAAGATCTGACAAAGAATATTGTGGGTGCTTATCACAAAGTTTATTTTGACAATTACTTCACTTCTATACCTTTATTGAAAGATCTAAAAGAATCACAAATTTATTCATGCAGGACTATTCGAAGAGATAGGAAAGGCTTTCCTGATTATTTGAAATGTGACAAAGACATGAAGAGGGGGACGCTGACTGGAAAATGACCGATTATGGAATTGCCACCATGAAGTGGATGGATAAGAGGAGCATTTATTTCTTATCTAATTTTCATGATCCTGAAAAGGTAACTTCTGTTCAAAGGAAAAACAAAAATTGAAGAATTGTGAGAATTGAAGATTATATCCAGAATATGGACCATGTGGATAAAGCCGATATGCTAAAGTCTTTCTATGAAATTGATCGAAAGAGCAAAAGATGGTGCCTGTAAATATTTTGACATTTCGTCGACGTAACTATTGTAAAGTCTTTCATTTTGTACAAAAAAGGAAGTGTTTGTCGATCCATGGAATTAAAAGAATTTATAATAGCAATCGCTAGAGGACTAATTGGAATACCTAAGTAAAGGAAACGTGGGCGAAAAACTAATGAAAACAATTTTTCTGACACAAAATATAGACGTCAAGTCCAATTGAAATAAGATATACGGAATCATCACATATGGCACATATGCCATTCTATAGTACCTCACGGAGGTGTGGATTTTGTAGTACAAACAGTGAGCCACATCGCACGAAGTAGTACTGTACTGTACAGTGCATAAAGTCGGTCTTTGTTTCAATCATAAGAAAAACTGTCACGAAAAATATCACGAAAAGTGAAAACGATTTCGTGTTCCGTGTAGACCACCATTTTCTTCAAAAATTGTTATGACCAAAACCAAAAGTATACTCATATAAGTTAGTTTTATATCATTTTCCTTTAATAGAATGAATAAAATCTTATTTCGTTAAAAGAATTTTATTTTGGGTCTCAAAGGGTTATAACAAGTTTTCAAAAATACTGCCATTAACTTCAAAACATTCTCTGGTTGTGAAAACTTATTATTGTTATTTTTACGTGTACAATACATTCCTGAAGTTTGGCCCGTTCCTTCCCACTCACCCTGTATATACAACTAATAATCTTTCAAGTCACATACCGTAGAATTATTAAATTTTTTTGATAAATACTATCTATGGAAAAGAAAACGAATATTTTTAATTAATTCACATAATCACAGATTAATGTATATTATAGCAGATACAATCTGTCTCTCGGCACCTTTGATATTATGGGGTCCGATTTTTTGAACTACGGCTATTTTATAAAAATGTATTGCTAACTTTTCTGTGATGAACAACAGCTGAATATTAATTATATTGCTGTAAAATACCAATATAAGGGTAAAATAGTCCAATTTCCAACAATCGTAATGAGCACACGTAATGATGTTATTCTATTACAACAAAGTCCGTTACTCCATACAAAAACACAATCTTCTGGGGCAGCTTCACCACACATTTCAAGGTCTCAAATCTCTACCGAGTTACTTAAAACAACAATACCACCAATAAAGCGATGAAAAGCTACATTTTCTACTCATTGAAACTAAAACAAATCTTTATTTACCATCAAGGAACGAAGAAGCAATACAAATACACATCCCTGATGAAGACATCGCCTGGATTGAGGATTTCAACAAGCAAGTGGCCTCTTATGAATACTATCACCACATGGACAAGCACCATAAACGTCCAAATCATCTTGCGACAGCGAGATATTGGCCCATTGTAGCTGCAAGAACAAACGTAAATGAAGGGTGGTACAGTCCGAGTCAAGGCAATACACACTCGCCGAGCTACACGAGAAAAATCTGAAAGTGATAAGTGAGTGAATAAAAAGACTATGTAAAATAGTTTGATGATTAAAGTTAAGTGACGTTTGTGAAATCCACCGCAAGTGTCAAAATGAGTTAAATATTAGAACAAAACTGATTTGTAAATAATGAAGATTTGATTTGCGGGTTAGGTTGAGTTAAATTAGTTTTTGATTAAAACATTTTTATGTTATGGAATTTAAACGACCATATAAATATTGTTTGATATACATACTTACATGCCAAAAGCAGTAACTGGATACAAAGAAAGAATCGAAATGTGGAAATAAAGCTCGAAAATGAAGATAGGCAAATCACGAATGTCAATCTGACGTTTGCAAATGAATATGCAAATGAAAAATCTTTCTCTGAAACCTTTCATTACCTAGCAGCAAACCTCGGGCTACAAAAGGTCGCACGTTCGAAAAAAATTCATTGTCTCAATTTCTAATTCTGTTTTTAAAGAGTCAAGTTCAAAAAAAAATTCACTCTTTCTTTGATTTTCGAAGAATCAACTCATTCGCGTTGATTTTAAACATTTTAAATTGTAAAGTTAATTTTTAATAATCAAATGATTATGTAAGTATTTAAATTCCTTGGGTGAAGCAGTCCTTCCTATCCTGAGTTTTTCTACTTCCTGCTACCCGAGTCAAACAAGTTCCTGTAGCTGAATCTACCAGATTCTTGATTCCCTAAGGATTGTCCTTGCGAGTTTTTTTAAAACAAAATTAAAAACAATTGTAAGAAATAAAGAACCTACAAAACACACACAAAATATTCCTATCAATAAACAAGTTGCATTCCTGAAGGAATAACATCACAAATATGAATACGAATTATTTGACATACATACAAAACACACACACAAAAGAAAACCTTAAAAAAGAGAGAAGAACATACTTCCAAATAGACTGAAAGAAATCATCGCCCTGAAAAATCAAAAACAATTTATTCAAAAAATACATTACATAAATTTGGCAGCCCAACGTAATGGGCAACAACTCATTAACATTACAGAATTTGGCGAACCACGTATGGGCCAACTAGAATCCTAAATTCTACACCAAGCAAACAAATCATTATATAAATTGGCGCCCAACGTGGGGCCAATAAGGATTTCTAAATAAGATTAGCATAAACGAACGTATCATTACAAAACGTTATAATCGTTATAACGTAATCTACTAATTAATCGATCACTACAAAATTCCTGCAAATTTATTTTCAAGGACGTCTCACAAGAAATCGTCTAGAATATTTCAGCAGAGACTGTTTTATGGAAGAAAATTGATTCTTTAATTCGTCTTCTTGACATGCCCACCCTTACACATGCTTCCATTGGAGGCAAATGTGTTTCAACATGATTGTGTGATTTCTTGTTGCCTAAGATAGTTTTAACCATTGACATATCCAGACAAATAAAACCATGCTTCAAGAAACATGGACGACGGCCAAGGAAGCCTTCAAGTTAAATTAAAACCATGCTTCATCCGTAAAGGAAATCAAATCCAACGTCAAATCAAATTCTTATTTAAATCTTATTCTTGTATGAAAACCATCACAGTAACTTAAAAGTATGTAATTAGTAATTGCATAGGTACATCAAGTGAAGGGATAAAAAGTATCTGCTAAAGAGAACTAGAAAAAATTCCCAGATTCTGGATGTGTGGTTACTCAAAAAATAAATAACCAATATACTGGGCCGTAAGAATAAAAATGAAGCAGGTGCTTATAAGCATAAGGTAGAAGTAAAAGCAGATACTTCGCGCAAAAGGTAAATGTAAAAGCATTTTCTTCATTTGGTGTGAATAGTGATTGTCTTATACTAGTAAGCAAATGCTCTGGGTAAAAGAGTAAAACGTTTAGAATATACAGCTTAAAACTTTTTCTGCACACCAAGCTCGGACACACATTTGTGCCACACTTAGAACCTTCATGTTCTTATTTTTATGCTTTATTTAACTTGCCCAAGCTGGGACAAACATTTGTGATACACTTAGAACCTGCTTATGATATGATATGATATTTATTTATGTAAAAAACACAAGTGTTTTACAGTCGTCAAGTTAACAGTAATAACAACAATAATAACAAGTAATGAAACAGTGACTATATATATACTGCTAGAAAGAATCAGCGGAGTAGTAGGGTGATCCCTGTTAAGATTAAGCGAAAATATTAGTATTTTTTACAAAAGTCAGAAATTCATCAATTGAATAAAACGCATTACTTTTTAAAAGTGAAGTAATTTTTTTTTTAAATATATTTGGCGACCACTGTCGCACAAACAAAGGTAGATGATTGTAAAGTTTGATACCTATATCATTTGGCCCGTATTTTGCTTTGTTTAATCTGTAAAATTTAGGACAAATATTTTTTCTATGACGAGTATCGTAAGAGTGAACATCTTCATGAAGTACCAGAGTATTAAGGTAATTATGAGCAAACAGGAGGCAGTGCAGAATAAAGATAGAAGGAAAAGTCAAGATTTGAAATTCACAAAATTTCAGTCTACAGTCATCTCTAAAACCCAGATTTCAAATTATTCTGACAGCTTTTCTCTGAAGCGAAAATATTCTTGTTCTTATTTATATACTCTTTACAAAAGAAAGTGCACCGCACTGTCTCTCGTTTCTTAGTAGTTCCTAAAAAAATTTAGCTAATCGCTCTAAATTTTCTTCTTGGAACCGAACCAAGAAAATGTTCTTCTCGCCAAATTTCCAGTGGAAATGTGTGCTTTTCCAGTGGAAGTGCTTTTAACTTGTGAGTGTGTGCGTACTGAAGATGATAGCTAGCTGCCGAAATACGTATCTACGGATATAAAATAATTGTTGAAAGAGATCATTTTTAAATTACCTTGAACCCGAAATAAACTCTTGAAATCGTTAACTTGTGTTGAAGAACACGGTTTATAATATTTAACTTTTCATAATTGTGCTATTTCAGCCGTGTTAAAAAATTAACAACGAAATTAAATTTATTCCTAGCATGTAAGTCTACATCTGGCTAGATACATTTATTTCGAAGGAGATACTTTTAGTTATAGGCAAAACATCTTTTTCATTCATGCAAAATACTTTTACCTTAAGCAAAACCTTCACTCTAAAGCCGGACTCAGACGACTGGTGTACTTGGCCAATATTTGTTAATGGCGTATACTTGCCATGCCGTGTGAGTGGTTTACTTGTACAATTATTTGTCACTGGTGAGTACTGGTCAATTTCCCATCGTCTGTCGGTAAAAATGGCACAAGTCAAAGGAATCACAATTATTGGTCAACTTGACAAGTTCATACTTGTGGTTGCGCTCACACGAGTTGTTAATATAATTGTGTATTGCTTTGCAACTACTATTCGTTCTGTATTGATAAGCGGATAGAAAAGGTAAAGTGTTTATTAATAATTATAAAAAAATTAAATGGAGTGGTCTAATGAAGTGGTACTTGAATTTCTTGATTTTTTTACTTTTAAATAATATCCACAAATTAGTACTAAAAAGCTGCACAAGGGACAACATTTTCAGAATGACCGCTATCCATGATGGCCAGCAATATTCTATCTATTCCGCCAACATTGTATAAATTCGCTGGCGTATTTTAAAAAAAATTGTACACGTCATGTGAACGCCTTTGCGTAAAATGGCCTTTATGAGCTGGTACATTTGCCAAGTATACCAATATTGGTATATTGGCACCAGTACACCAGTCGTCTGAGTCCGGCTTAAAAGTATTTGCTTCGCAGTTGAAAGTAGAAAGTTTTACTTGTGTTTTTATTCACATTACTAAAAGGATTCATTTTTACAAAGAAAAGCTTATGCTTGCTTTTATTAATACGACTCTTGAGTTTCACCTGAGAAAGAGGCTACTGGTTTTGACCAAGTTATATTGGAACAGTTATATTTCAAAAAGAACTTCATCATTAATAAGTCAATAAATGTTTATACTGGTTTTATTTGCTTCGTTTTTAATTTTTGAATACCAAACTGGAATTTCTTTTTTCCTAAACATTGATTGAAGTTTGAAAAAGATTAGAATTCCTGAGATTACAGTCAGACGCCAGTTAAAAGCTGAAACGACTTAATTAGTGGAAATATGCTATTAAATATTCCCACGTCATATTTTGATAAGTTAACGGACGTCAAAATATTAATTTATGCAAAGCTGTAATTAGTTTTAAATGATACATACGCACACACATGGCGTTTTAATCGAGTTCTCTTAAGTACACAGCTCAAGGCAAGAATTAACAACCAGGTATTCACCGTGTGGTACGTTCTGGATGTCTCGTTTAAATTGTACAACTTTAATGGCAAACAATACGACCACACCACTTGAACGCATACCGCAAAACAGCTGAGCACTTAAGTGCCCGGCAAACAAATTTAGGCACCTATTCTATCTCATTTAGAAAACAGACATTATACAAAATGCATGTACTGATAACTTCCAGCGATCGATCATGCTCAGGAGTACGAGAGGGAAGGAGATATCGGCTATCGGGAGAGCAAAAGAGATTGCTCGCCGAACCGTGGGCTGGTAAATTAAGGTATCCAAAACACGTAGAGGACGGCGATAAGCGCGTACACCAACAAGACACTCGAGCTGACTTGTCGGCGACAATTAGGAGTCTTTAACACGAAAGGTGCGTCCCCGATTACCTCGGAACACAATAGGTTTTATTTATCTTTGCTACGGTTTCATCTGCGGATACTAATTTACTCTACACCGAGTTGTGACAGTGTTTTTATCGATGAGATATTAAAATTAACCGTGAATAATTGCTTGCGCGTTCATTTCATGACACAGCTGGTGTGTACATACACACATTAGGGATCGTTAATGCCTGCAATATTTATTAATATTAATTAATTAAAGTCACATTTAGTTCACCTGAATTTTAACGTATCAATTTATCACACAATTAAATTTCCTTTTGGTTGTCGTTAAGAATGTGCTTTTATAATTAAAAATGATCCAATTAAGAAATTTACTTTTCAAAAATATTATGCTGGCATAATTACTGAAAACACCAAACATTGTTCGAAGGAAATTGTTTGCGAAACCCTATTATTTAAAACAAACCTATTTCTATATTTACATTGAATTTGTCACACTGCATTTAATTTTGTTAGTCACTTGTTTTGTATAAGATATCTCGAGATTCTTAACCGCTTCAAGATAAGTGAAAAACTTTCAGAAAAACTGTTACGAACGTCTTTTAGGAAGCGGTATAACCTTGTAGTGTACTGTGTACTTCTCCAATCCTATTTCGTGTTTATGGCCTTGCATAACCATAACGTTGCCCATCTGATTTTCAATAAAGCTGTACTGTAATTGTCTCCAAGACAATCGTTGAAACGTAAATCGAAGCTAAGATAATTTTACAAGTTCCTTTATATTGTGATCTGAAGAAAAGGAAAATTTAATATTACAATCTTAAAATCTTATCGTGAATACAGGAATTGAAGAAGACATCGAATATAATTTTTGTCCTTTTATTAGTAAACCTGAAGAAGCATTTCAGTCGAAAATGAAAAGCCAGAAAATCTTTTATCTTGAATTCATTACACTTGTGTTAATATGTATAACCCTGAAGATAAAACAGATTTTAGATACTGTTACACCGTTGTCATTTATTAATTCAATACTACTATCTTACTAAATAAATAGACAATTATTGTGGATTTAAAATTGATGTAGAGAACTCCTATTTTTATGTTTTACTTATGAACCAAGAGGTTTGCTTGGTTCTACATAAGATCTGATTAATTACTTACTACTTACTACTTAATAGAATATACAAGGTGAATTTAATATAAAAGAATCTAATTAAACTACAGGAATCATCTTCATCAGTATTTAATAGTATTATCAGGTGCAACACATACATATACAGGGTCATTCACGTAACATGTAACAGTTAATATCAGTTAAGTACAGTGTGTCTGTAAATGTTTGTACGCCAATTATGTTGGTACCATTGAATTTATTTTTCTACAGTTGGTGGCATCCAGTGGCATGGTGTACAGTATTGACTGGATAATAGGTGTTTTCGGAAACTCAACCGATTAATAAATTCATTGATGTTGACGTTTGAAATTAAATTTTACTTAATTACTTTCACTAATCCTGAGTGATCTAGTGTTAATTCGATTGATCAAACTGATCCGAGGTCATAATTTTCGAAAGCATCTAATTAGTGATGACAAGGTTATGTTTATGTAGCCTTGCTAAATGGGCATGTAACAAATGCTTTATTAAATGAAAACAACACTATGAGGAGGAAATAACTTTATTTTTAAAATAATTGTTGAAAATGTTCTCCAAAGTTCTTCCCGCATAGTGTTTTCAATTTCATCGTTCAAGTTCATCGTTGTACAGGCGGTTTTTATAGAAATTATTCTTCACATGTCCTAAAAAGATATATGTAATCGGGTGCTGTAATCTGGACTTCTCAGTCGCTACAAACCTTCACGCATAATACGATTTACATAAAACTGTTGCAAATAATTTATGCACATTCAATACTATGCCACTTTGGTGGAGAAAGCTAAATCATAAATCTTCATTTAGTTGCTTGTTAAACCATTGACAGTACACTGCTTGTTGGTAATCACAAGGGTACAACTGCTACACAACAGAAATGGGTAGGAATGCATATGCAGATTTTTGTGCAGAGTATTTGTGCAACTAGCCCACTAATGTCTACAAAAAGCACATAATTAAGTACTCGCATTACTTTCACTAATGAGGATCACATACCTGACTGAGCTGTGTGCTAATAATTTTCGTAAGGATTTGTTCGGGATTTGGTTCATTCGTTCTTGAAGATTGTTGATAACAGGTTGGGTTAATATTGTAGCTCGCCCAGTTGATTTACCTTTGCAAACACAATTTTTCTCCTCAAGTTGCTTTATAATCACATGTTTGTGATGACCAAAAACTTCATAATTTACATTTTCATCAGGAAATGCTTCCAAAAACTGTTCAAAGCAAGATTGCAAATTATAAGACCATGTTCCCTCAAGGTTTCGAGTTGTACTCCGAAAGTGTCCCAGTATGCGTCTTGTTCAGCTGGAAACATTTTTTATAAAGGCTGTAAAAACTGGAGAAAATTGTTTAAAATAATAAGTATTTATTGAATTGTAATATGCAATTCATATTAATACTTACAAGCTTCTTATAAACGATCAATAGTGACCTTTGGAAAGGTCTGTTCCGAATTAAATAAATAAATACAAAGAAATCACGCCAAAGAATCTGTATAAGACCAACGAAACGATACAATTAACGCACGCCAATGTGCCCTATCAAAATTGACTAAAACGGCATGGCTACCACTACGAGTTCATAAAACTGCAGGCATCCCAACTTAAATGGCGTAAGATCATTTACAGACACACTGTACAAGTGTAATCTATTGGGTTGATATATACATATTTTAATTTGGAATCAAAAGCTCTATTAGATCACGGTATCAAGTATGTTTTTTATTTCCGGTTTAACAGAAAGCTTGGGCAACTTTTGTTTTTCAAATGGAATAGCATACAATAGTATTTCATTGATGATGCACCAAACTTGAGGAACACGTTTCTGGCATTATTTCAAACAAAATATCTTCATAAAATTTTTTGATCGGAGCAAGTTGAAATTTGCATAATTTGAAGCCGATGTTTGTCGAAAAACATACTTTAACGCCGCGGAATTCATTCTTATTTAAAGTCCATCCTACAAATATGCGACCTTGCTTTCCTTTCGATTTTCTCGAAACTTATTCATTTAAGAAATAAAAATTACAGGAAATTTTTATTTCTTTTCACAATATCCAGCGACATACCGAGTTTGATACAAACATACAATAATGGTATATTCGTTAACTCAATTATTTCTGTTATTTTCATGACATACTATAAATTTAAATACTGCGAAATTCAATATTTCAACATCTTTAATATTTTAATTTTTCTCCAAAGGAAATCATAGTAACGAACCCCTACATATGTTACATTTCTGAATTCACGAGAGAAATTGCTTTTAACTAGACATTTAAAAAATATACGATTCCACTTAAAAACAAAAGTTGCCAATGCTTCCTGTTAAACTGGAAGTGAAAAAACATATTTAATACCGTGTTTAATAGAGCTTTTGATTCCATATAAAGAATATATATATATCAACCGAACGGATTACACATGTGCTTAGTGAGATATTAATTCTTACATGGTATGTGAACAACCCTGTATATGTTTCGGCCTTGCAAAAATTTTAAAAATTAAGTCCATCTAAAGGCTGAAAATTGTTCACAAAAAGATATTTTTCTACTTTGCGTTCACAATGAACTCATTGTGACACCAAAAACAGTTTCACAATGAAGTTCATTGTGAAACTGTTTTTGGGGAAATTTTTGTCAATTTTTAATTGAAAATATTTAAAAGATTTTACAAAATAACTTATTATTTATTTGTTACTTAACAGAATACTCACAATGAAGCTGGATAAGAAAAATTAATAACTTGTTAATGCGACTTTTGATTAAAACGAAAGGTTTTTAGTGTTGCCACGCATTACAACTAAAATTCCCCATATACTAAGGAGATCAAATTTTGACAGTATTTTTAATTTTTTTGTTCAATAAGTGACGCAAAGTAGAAAAAATGTTCGTTCCGTTGGGGCACTCCGAGCTTGCTACGCTTCGCTCGTCGTACCCCAACCCCATGTTACAATAAAGGCTCATTCAGAATTGAATTAGTGCAGAAAATTAGTGCAAATAGGTACTGCAGATTACCCGTGCAAATATTTGACAGATGTATTTTGATGTGTCTATTCACAATCAACAGACGTTTTGCACTAAGTTGATTGTGAATAGAGACATCGAAATACATTTGTCAAACATTTGCACGGCCAATCTGCAGTACCTATTTGCACTAATTTTCTGCACTAATTCAATTCTGAATTCTTAAGCCTTCTTGTGAAGATGTATGAAAATAGAAAGGACCTTACCATCAAGAAAATTGTCGAAATTAAGTCATAATTAACTAAGTTAAAGTTATTCGGCGAATAACTTGATTTTTCTGAATGTTTGTTTGATTTTATTAATTTTTCTCATGGTAATTATTCGCCGAATAACTATTAGTCTGTTTATTAAGAGATGAAAACACCGGCCCTTGTACTTAAATCTTATCATCCATTTTTAAAGTTTTCTCTGAACAGAGGTTACTTAACTTAATTGATGTGTCGAAAGACAGTAATGGTTATGAATAGACTTTCTTAGGACATTTCAGAGCCGCACTTGTTTTATCTCATGCCCACAAGTTTACAAAACACAACGAAAAGGCCATGTATTTTTTTAAATATTTCTCAACTTCAATCGTTATACTTTGTGACATGTATTAATAATTTAATATTACATTAAGATCCCGCCCGTTAGTGATGTCATCGCCGCCGTGAGTGACATATCTTATGATATTTATGATACGGCGGCGGCGGACAAAGATGTCGGTGAAGAGGACGCATTCCATAATACAGAAATCGAGAAAAGTGGTTTATTGATTTTCGTATGAATAAGTAACTAAAGTGAAGTTATACATATGATATTAAAAAAAAAATTTTGAATGTTCTAAATCTATTAACACTTGTTATACAGAGTACCCCGGGAGGAAAGGTCAATACTTCATGGATGTCTAGAGTGGATTATTAAAGTCAAAAAGTTTATATAAACTGGCAGTCTTTTATTAATGGATTCTGAGATAAATATTGATCAAATATTGATGTTAAATCTAATTGTGGAAGTGAGTAATGACCACACCCAGAGGCGATTCGAACCCATAACCTTGCGATCTTGCGATTACCAGGCCGGAATAATTTAAATTTGGCGTTTTATGTTGATTTTATTCTTCACCGTAATGTAGCGCTGTTTTTGACAAAATGTTAATACTTTAAAAATATAAGTTATTTAGCAAATTCATATTTTTAATTTCAAGTAGCTCTATTTCAGAAACCATTAATAAGAGTATCTATTTATATAAACTTTTTTACTTATCATATCCAACTCTAGACCCCACGAGGTATTGACTTCTCCTCCCGGGACGCCCTGTATTAATGATAACGATTAATATGTTTTTAAATTAAATTCATTTACCGATACTTCTTTAATTTAGGTAAAAAGCTATTTACAACATATACGTTTTTGTATAGTAAACTGATTATTAGTCGTGTATAAACAATTAACTACAATTCTTATTCATAGTCTCTCATATATTATGATGTCATCTTGATCGATTTGCGAGTTATTAACAGGTCGGCGGGCCTTATATTCGTAAACAATGTTTTTTGTGGATGTAATAAAAACCGCCTGGAATATTATCGGAGAACTCATAATCTTATATTTTAAAAACTTAAATATGCGCATGAGATAAAACAAATCCGGCTCTGAAATGTCCTAAGAAACGCCAAAGTCTGATTATGAACAATGACATTGAGTGCTCTTTAGTGACGAGCCTAAATATTGTTTATGGAGGTCGAATGGCTTGTTTATGATTAGATCACTTGGGAAAGTATTAAATTTGAAATATGTTCGAAGACGTCATATTGGTTTGGGTTAGCATATATGTGTGTCTTAATAACAGGACTCCTTTAAGGCTGTTTTACACTACCCTATTTTCTGTGCAAGATTTGGTTCAATTTCTTGAACAATTTAAATTATACAGTAAATTGTATCTAAAATTCAATTGACTCAAAAATTATCTGAAAATATAGAACGTGTTCCATCTTCAAACCAAATTTGCAACCCCAAAGTTTCTTGTACCAATTATTTATTATAGAAATTGAATCAAATCTTATACAAGAAATAAGAAACGGCCTTAAGAGTTTATTTCTGACACTTCAAATTCGGAACAATACATTGCCAATGTCTCAGGATCAGTTTTTCATTCGATAACATTTTAAATTTATCTCTCAGCATATATTCAAGGAGGTCCTTGAGATTCTTTAATGATCGCACGGATCAAGTAGAATATACTTAAAGAGTATTACTCTTCAAAGCTTTACGAACTTTTTGGAAGAATTGCATAGACTTACAGTTGGGGATTGATTGGAATCAATTTACACAGGATGAGATCAATAATTTTATTTCCAGTACGTCCAGATGTCTACACTTATATGTATATCCTTTAGTTTATAATTTGTCATATTAATAATTACCATCAGTAAATCCCTCCTTTGAAGTATTGTAATTTTATTGATAACCAATTTGAAAAACATTGAGTAGATAATTTTATCACTCGTATAAGGAATGAAAGCAAACTCGATGTGCTCCTCTTTTCGCTTTTAACAAACTCCTTTTCAGGTGCTTTCCATCCCAACCAGCTGCTTACGATGTTATTTAAAAGAACTTTCACTTGAAGTACCTATTACTGATTTCACATTTCAATTTTAATCTTCTAAAAATTTTGCTTTGAATCGAAGACCAAATGATTTTAATAGAAAACGATATTTATAAATACACTAAAAAATTTTGAAATGAATAAACCTTAAATGAAAAAAGTCGTGCTCATTGAAAACGTTTAATCCTCTCATAAAAAAACAACATTGTTTATAACGTTTTTGATAAATCAACATAAATATTAATATATTTTCTTAATATTATGCAAATGAGACTAATATAAATCTCTCCTTTTCAATTCTCGTTTAGGAAGAAAAAAATAAGATAATGACCATTAGATCCCTGTAACAAGAGCAGTCAATTAGAGCAAGAAGAACTCAACAATGCTCTTAGGCCTGGGCGTCCGTTGTCACGCTATCATAGATTTAATTTATCGTTATGAAACGCCAGCTTTCTAAATTTGTATACGATTATCCTGTCCGAGTCAGATTAACACAATATCATTAATTTAATATCATCGGTAGTCGCTACCGTTCATCGGTGTTGCTTCTCACACGGACGGATTCGGCGTTGGCCTTTAAGCCCAACTAATTTTAAGGATCATTTTTGTGACCGTGTGAATGACCACAAAACAAGTTTGTCGACGGAGGAGACTGGCGCCTCATCCTGTATCACAATCTCATCTGAGCATAGATTTGTCTTCGCGCTAATGTTGTCCTTATCGGCTGTTTTATCGTAGTGTGGGTGAGCTCACATTACCTCAAAGAGAAATTGATTTTGTCGGCAATTTTCAAATAACATTTTGTATAGAACGGATAAACTGAGGACAAGAATTAGAAGACTAGGTCAAATACACAACACACATAACTTACTATAAGGGAAGGTTAACCAGTTTTGATACAGAAATTTTCTAACTGAAAAATAAAAGAATACTTGAAAGACGTTTTCTCTTAAATTGAAAATTAAAAAAAAAAAACATGCTAGGCACGAGGTACCGACTATACACAAAACAGTAGCTCGCGTTTATCTGTCTAATCAAAACTGTGGTTACGTTCTTCACCGCAGAGGAACATGATCAATTTTGCAGTGTTTACAGAAAATATTGCCGGTACAAACCTGCGGGAGCACAATCGAAAGCAATTTTGATCGATAGAATACAGGTTTGCGATTACAACGAGGTTCTTTATTTGTTTATCGGCTTTCAAAGCAAGCGCACGTGAAATAATTTTGCGGTTTAAGCAGTTCTTGGATGTTAACCACCCCGAAGAAGCCCGATGCAATTTATTCATAACTTTACTTCTACTAAAGCAATTTGCGCTATTATTTTTAGTTAGCCTAAATTAATTCTTAAATAAAAAAAAATAATGTACATTACTGCGTTTCTTCAAGAAAATAAATTATTTTAATTTTACAAAACCCTCACCTTCAACCACCGGAAACGATTTGGCACCGTCCCTATTATTTTCGGATTTACCCTTGGGTGCGCCTACAAATTTCGATTTCGCAAAATCACATTTTTAAGGACTTAATGGACGAATTCATTGAATAACCCAGCCCCGTTTATCAATGAACTTTTAAACGTTTGTGGGAGTTCTGTTTTACTATAATCTCAGGAGCAGGTAGTATTTCCTTGCTTTGAAATGAAAAGTGCAACATATAGCGAACAATATCAATATTAACGAATTATTTATTAATGATGAAACAGTACCGAAAATACGTTTAAAACGTTTACGAATTGTTGGTATTTTAAGTAGATTCATTTTTCAAAGCTAAAGCAACGTAGATTTTCAAGATAATAAGATGATAATAATAATAAATAAGTAACGTTGGTTAATTTGTCACAAATAAACGGATGCAGCAAGAAACAAAAAAGAAACTTTGAAAAGGAAACTTTGGGAAGAGGTACTAAGAAGTTGATCTTTGTCTATAATATTGATTTATTCTTTCTCACCGAGTGGAGTGCTTCAGTGCTCGGTGTTACGAAAAAAGCTGAAGCATTAAATGGTTTAGTCAAAAATTGAAATCATCTGCAAAGTAATCCATGAAATACATATAATTTTTTAAATCAGAATTCTAATTTGATTATTTTATAAAAAAAACAATAGTGTGAATACTGTGACATAAAAAATTCAGTAGTGAAATAAAATTCTAATTTTTGTAATTGCAGATTTTTAATTCAATAAATGAATTTCAATTGTTTGTTAAGCTCTCATCAAAGAGTAACCACTATGTTCACTATGTTGTACTAAAAGAAACTGTGTAATTGCAAATTTTTTGACAGTCAATTTTTAATTTCAAATTCTGTTTTATTTCAGAGACAATTATTACAGTAATCTTTCGGAGGGTTCATTTCAGTCATCGGTCTTGTAATGGGCAGGTAGAAAAGAGCCTTGAATGGAAGTGATGCCCTCGCCTACGGCCACGTCCTGCGAGGGCACTAATTTTCTATAATTCTGTGGGGGCGTAGTGCTGGACCCGGGGGCCTACCGACCTGGCGACATTCAGCGGCGCTAACGTGACGTGTAACATTTATAAGCACTTAGTTGGATCTTGTATCGTCGGATGGATCTATGACTTTAATTGGGAGAATATGATGTATTATTTTGCTTACAAATTAGAAATGAGGAGGCCGATTTCACCGTTTTTGATTTATATTGTGTATTTGTTTAATTCACTGGTGAATATAATAAAACGAATGCGAAATGATTCATGGATGATTACAATCGTTTCCTGAGGTGATTTTGAGAAAAAAATCGTATAAACCAAAATTGGATTCGTTTCTGTTTTGAGGATATTCGTTTTCAAGTTTTTTTTTTTTTTTTAATTGTGAAGAATATATAAATATTTTGTTGCAAATTGGCTTTGATTGCACATCCTCTAGCATCCTTTGTAAGTACAATATTTCCGTTCTATTTGATGTCTTATCGCCAGAAAAGCTGTGCATAGTTCTCTGTCAGTAAACTCCTGATAATGAGGGGCCAAAAAAGGTTGAGGCAGCTGTGCTGCACAATACAGTGCACTCGCGCTAACGTGAACACTGCTTAACATAAACTCCTGTATAACGTGAACATCTAAATTTTAGCATTGGTCACTGTCTAACGTGAACAGTGCACCTTGCTAACATGAACAGCGGACAATAAAATCCGGGCATATTATTTGCACAATGTAAACCTTACTTATATTTTTGACGTTTAATATATACATATACAAAATGTCATACAAAATGTCACTAGTAATTCTGACGTTTAATACAAATTTTAACAAAAATGTAAACTCAACCAAAGCCCGATTTACCAAATTTGTCTAAATACGAATGACTACAGAAATTTACAACATAAGTCCAAACAATCACTTCTTAATTAAATTGATTTGTTTAATTGGCAGTATTAGAGAAATAGAATATCTTATAAGTCACGTGAATTATTTCAGCCTTCTTGGGCTTCATCAGAGATATGTACTAAAAAATTACTTTTTGAAAGGATAATAATTAAATATTACACTTACATATTTTTGAAATTTCCAATAACCCAAAAACAAACCTGTAAAGAAAACTTTTTGAAAAAATTGTCTAATACTTCGCAAAATTGAAAGGAAACAGTTATGTAGAAGTATTAGACAATTTTTTCAAAAAGTTTTCTTTACGGGTTTGTTTTTGGGTTATTGGAAATTTCAAAAATATGTAAGTGTAATATTTAATTATTATCCTTTCAAAAAGTAATTTTTTAGTACATATCTCTGATGAAGCCCAAGAAGGCTGAAATAATTCACGTGACTTATAAGATATTCTATTTCTCTAATACTGCCAATTAAACAAATCAATTTAATTACAATTTCATTTGGCAAGAATTACAGCTGTAATCACTTCTTACTTAATTTTTTTTCCAAAAATATGTAGTACATAAATAAAGGTTAAAAGTGATCATATTTTTAATTGTTTTTAAGAGATGAAGACTGCATCTCGGAAACATGAACAATCGCGCAAACATGAACACAGCCGATTTTAATTAGTTCACGTTACCACGAGTGCACTGTATTTACATAAATTAAAAAAACAAATTAACGCGAATACTTGCAACAAAAGGTATTAGGTATACAGGGTGATTCTTGAATAGACCGACAAAAAAAATACTGACGGAAGAAGAGAAACGGGAAAAGTGTTATGTATTTTAGTTTTTTAGAAATAATTAATAAAATATCCAACCTTTCGCCAGCGTCTCGTAAGGCACATTTCACAAAATTCACATTTTTTAACAAAAAGTTATTTGAATAGAAAAAATTGACTATTATTTCGTTTTTCGACTGGACTACAAAAACAGTAACAAACAGCTTATTTTTGCTTGGACCATTGAAACCGACTTGAAAAGTTGACCTAATAATAATACCTTCAATTTGGGGCACCCGAACATATCATCTAATCCCAAGTGAAATAAGGCACTAATAATGATAACACATTAGATGGCGACATCGCGCGGCCATATTTTAAACCTAAAATTGTATGTTAGTAAAACAATTTTATGTTTCTTTAATTTGTTTATTAATCTCTTCCTTGTTGTTTAAATTATAAATCATACAGGGTGTTTGGGATATAAGGTAACAAATTTGTGGGTATGCAGAAATAAACGAAATAAAACTTTTTATCCAGTATTTTTTTTGTATGTCTTAAACATTTTTTTCAATTTGAAGAGCCAGTGTTTGTGATCTATTGGAATTTCAAAATGTAGTAGCAGCAGCAGCTAAGCACTTTTGTTTTCTAATCTTTAAAAATCGTAGTGGCTCAAAAAATTTAAACATCAAAGTTATGGCTAACTTGAAATTTTGAAATACCAGTAGATCACAAACAGTGGCTCCTAAAGTTGAAAAAATTGTTACTGGAAAATGGTAAGACATACGGAATATTTACTGCAAGAAAAGTTTTATTTCGTCTATTTCTGCATACACAAAATGTTTGTTATTTTTGTCTTTATTGACATTTCTTTCTTGATAAATATATGCTTATTTAGCCCAATCTATAAATAATCTTGAACTTGTTTTTATTTTCTCGTCTAATGGTGTTTTCGAAAATTCGTTCTGAGTAGAAATATAAGAGAGAACATTTAGAGTCTTAGTCCATGTAAGAGTAAGGAAAATAGATTAGTGACTTTCTGACAAATCCGTTCGAAATTTATTTAAAAATAGATTAATCAAAGCGCTCCAAGTGAATTAACGAAATCTAACCTTGTTTCTGTTTCTATTTTTCCTCCTTTTGTGATCGTTGTTTCTAGGTATTTAAATTGTTTGACTTGCTTCAGTTGTTGAAAGTGTGTCATACTGCCATACTTATAAGTTATAGTGTAAGTCCTTTTTTCTTCTTCGTGATTAAGACATCATTAAAGCCCGGATTTTTAGGCACTTAAAAAGACTGAATTAGGCAGGCAAATAGGCAGTTAATATCTAAGAAATAGGCCCACTTTTAGGCAGCCAAAAAAAATTAGGTGTTTAATAATTTATCTTCTCTCGTCGTTTTATAATAAAAAAAATTGTATTAATGCTTATTTTAGTGGTCATTTATTAAGAAATTGGAGGAGGTTCTTAGGGGCTTATGGAATTCTACAAGTGAATCAAATACATAATTCGCCGTAAGGAATGTATTGTAAAAACTCACTTTAAATAGGGGAAAGCAAGGCGAAGGTCTTCTTCTTCTATACTAACCACATCATCCACACCAGGAATATTTAAATTGGAATACCCACTCGCAAAAAGGGGTCGAACATAAAGTTAAAGAAGTTTTTAAATTTGAACAAAGATATAAAAATAAAATAATGAGGGAGACGCTTCTGTTCACAAAAAGAATTGGGCGAATATTTTATAAAAACTACATGAATGTGAATGTGAAAATTGGAAACGCAACCGCGAAAATGATTCGGTGAACATCACTTAATTTTCTGAATCTTCTCTTCCTGCGGAACCATATTGTTAACATTTTCAAAGCCAGAGTCCTTTTTGTAATTTGCGGCTGCGAGGTGGCGACATCTGTGCGAATCCCCTTCTGGTCCCACTCATTTAAGTCGCTAGAGTGACTTAAGTTGCCTATCGTCAGGGGATTTCGAGGTATTTTTGGACCGGCTCGCGGCTCCGCTACCTTGCGAGGATGAGGTTCTCACTCGCTCAAGATCTTTATCGCGTAGCTTATATATTTTAACGTATCGTAATGAGTCAGTATTTTGGATAAGGTTTGTCGCTTGGGCCCCTTATTGCCTGAGATTGTTTATACTAGCAATTAAAGCGTGAAATTCTTTCGTGAATAATCCTGAAGTAATTTTAGTTAAATGGAAAAAAATTGAATTTCAATTTTCGGCTGTTTACAAAAATGTTGCTGCGTTGAGTTTAGCTGAACACGTACAGCGTCTTTAAATTGTTTTGTCGAGCAAATATGTATTTCCACACACAGAGAAAACAATTCATAAAAATTAATTATACAATAATTGCCCATTTTAGGCATAATAGGCAACAAAAAATTTTGTAGGCGCTTAAGCTATAAAACTAGGCAAATACTTAAAATAGTGTAAAAATAGGCACTCGGGCATGAAAAAATATACATCTCATTCTAATTCAAATTGTAGTCTAAATGTTTAAAACTAAATTGCCTATGTTTTTTGTTAA
Organism: Dorcus parallelipipedus; assembly: GCA_958336345.1. Lineage (NCBI taxonomy): Eukaryota > Metazoa > Arthropoda > Insecta > Coleoptera > Lucanidae > Dorcus > Dorcus parallelipipedus. Next base: position 46,911,949 of record OY284475.1, read on the forward strand.
ATAAAATTTTAGGCAATTGCCTAAAAATCCGGGCTTTAGACATCATCGACAAACGTTACATTTGCAGTTGAGAAATAAGTTTGCTGAAAAGAAGTACGCGTTGTTTTACACAGGCGTACAGCTGCGGAATCAGTTTACAATTTAAATTTTCTGGTGTAAATTCAGAAAAAGCTAGTATCGTAGCAATAAAATTTATGAGAAAATGCCTCGCATTTGATCAATGATGAAAAGTAAAATATAAAAATGAAAGTGTAAATGTAAACTATATTGATTCCTCGACTGTACATAACTTTTTCATTTGTCTTTTGCTGTAGCTCCAAAGGTAAGAAAGTTAGCAATGATGCTCACTTCCTTTGAAAAGCTTGTATATCAAAGGTTCAATAAATATTCATTCTAGGTTGGTTGTGGAAAAATGTAATGTAAACTGACAGCCAATTCACCGCATATGTTCAAATTCCTCGGCCTGCACAGAATGGAAATTTAATTCATCGCATTATATTATTTCTACTTTGCGTCACTTATTGATCAAAAATATGAAAAATACTGTCAAAAATTGGATCTCCTTAGTATATGGAGAATTTTAGTTGTAATGCGTGGCAACACTGACAACCCTTCGTTTTAAACAAAAATCACATTGACAAGTTATTAATTTTTCTTATCCAGCTTCATTGTGAGTACTCTGTTAAATAACAAATAAATAATGAATTATTTTGTAAAATCTATTAAATATTTTCAATTAAAAATTTACTAAAATTTCCCCAAAAACAGTTTTTGGTGTCACAATGAATTCATTGTGAACGCAAAGTAGAAAAAAATTATTATAACTTCAACAAAAAATGTAACAGAACCACGCCATCTATGAAATTTTCATATTAAAATATGGACAAGAAAAAAATTAAATCGACTTGTCCGGGAATGTTTGCCAAAAAAACACATTTCCAAAAATACTAAATTTATTCCAGACTTTTCTAACGCACTGTATAAATTAATTAAGTTTTGAGTTAGACAACTGTACACTTCAGTTAAAAGTGTCTGCATGTCGGTGAGTAACGCTTTAATATGAGGGTAAATCAAATGCAATTTGTACCGTAGCTCTCGTTAAATTCGACTGCTGCCCTTAATATTGTTCGAAACGTTCTATTAGAAGGCACGCAGTCACTAATTACAGTTGACCGGTGTGAGTGTGGTTATCCGTAATGATCTGACCGGAAGCTCACCAGCCGGAAGTGGTGAGAAAAACGCCATTTTGTACGCTAGTTGACTCCGCTTTCGTGCAAGCTGCTTATACCATTATTGTAAATAAACTACACGCTACAGTTGATCAGATGAGTGGGTCACTTAGAACTTTTAATTTGTATGCAGATTTATTCCCCGAGTTACGACTTAATTGTTCAATTTCGTCCGCACAAAAAATACGAGGTTGTAAATATGTACCCAAAACAATAAAAGCTGTATGAAAAAATAATGTATCATTTTGAAACCACTCAGAAGGATAATGGCTAAAAATTATACGTTAAAAATTAAAATGTCATTTACGAAATTGTTATTCCCATGGTAGACAGAAACCGAAATCGACTCTAACAAAATGATATTTTCACGATATGATATTAACTTTAAATACATAGTAATCCACGACCACGTTTTATACAGTAATTGGTTGGATTCTTTTTTCGGGGCGCAGATAGTAATCAGGACGCGTAAGGACCAATCGCGAAGCGGAATTCGCCATGCTGGGAGACTTACAAAAGTCAGATAATCACACCGATGGTATAATACCAGTCATAGTCCGTTTGTAATGACAAAATAAGAGAGTCCAGTCTGAATGTCACAATCGTCGAAGACGAAACTCTGAAACGGCCTGCGCACTTCTTCGACAATATTCTTCCGGCCGACTGCCAAAGATGAACATTAAAGTTATAGTTACAATAAGATAAGTAAAAGGATAGTTGAATGCTGTATTTAATTCTTTTACGTGATATTTCAAGCCAATTTATTATATTCAAAGATTGAATCGATATAGCATACCTCAGTTGAATACTGAATTGTTTCTACTCTGCTATTATTATGGGTCGCTCTTTCTCTATTGGCATTTACTTAAATTATACTACTCCCAGAATTTTTATTTATTCGCATTATGACTTCGAAGCTGCTAATTTTTTTTAAACGTAATGAGTGATTATAATGGCTAGTATTATTAAATCTAACGGCTTCCTAACTTCTTACGTATTGCCTAGTTATACGAACAAAGTTTCTAGGCAAAATTAATATTACATCAGCGATTTCGGTAAACGTAACTTTAATTATCATCTAAAATATTTAATACAAATTATTTATTTCTATTCTGCTTTATTCCTAGTAAATTTGTATACCTGTACATAAAACTTTCTTGCCAGAGTTTCCATGTTAAAAACAATAAAGCTAGTAATTGGCCGAGTATTTTTTTTACATTTTCATAGTTATTAAAATAATCCATTATTTACTAAACACGATGTTATGGTAGAGTGGATCACAAAATATAATATTCTACATGTTACGTTTACTAACTTAAATATATAATTATCTGAAAATTATATATATGCAACCGGGCTAAAATTATACACGTGTCTTTTACAATCGATGGAAAAAATACTGTTCTGTTATTGGGCTTCGCGTGCCTTCCTAATATCACGAATTATTTTAAACATTATGCGGCTTCATTTTGTGAATGGTTGCTCTCGGAAGAGCCGCAGTTTCGCTGGACGCGCACCAAAACCACGGGAAACCATCCTTGAAATGTGTTTGAATAATTTTATGGCACAGAATTTACGTTGGAAAAGGAAGTGCTGCGTTTTTAGTTAAACATGAAGGAAATAAATGGATCGCTTAATTGCATTACTAAATATACCAGTGTATAAGCCGAAATGCTGTACCTACTTTATTAGTAATAAAAATTCAGGGATTCTTCAAAATTTAGTTTTTTTCAGTCTTGAAACGTGCAGTGAAACGATTACAAGGTGTTTTGAAAGCTATTCGTCCTACAATATTGTATGGACTTTAACTGGAACCAAACCACATTAACTATTTGATTAAAAACGTGCATTATTTTCCTAGTCATACTTTTGAGTACGCATTAATAGGTCTGTTTGTTATCCTGAACTGGTGCACATCAGTGCATACTTTTTCGTAAAATACGCTTCAATGCAACCTGAAATGTTTGTGTGGTATGTCAGTATGGATGTATATGATTCGTATTGACACATAATCAAAGAATTTAGGCTTCATTAAAGCATATTTCGTAAAAAAATTGTACACTGGTGTACACCAGTGCAGGACAACAAACAGACCTAATGTCTTCAAAATATTTTAACGAAACCGAATTTTTATCTTGCTGGAAAAACTACATAAAAAATCAAAAAGGAAACTTCGATACTTACAATTAGTAGGCTCAAACTCGACATTCTGTTCTGCTTATTTTTACTTAAAAGAACGCCGGGATATAAATTACTTTCCTGTACTGTGTTCCGCTTATCACAATATTTTTTCCTTTCTCCTCCTTACATGCATTTCTTTCACGCAATTCTTTGCCATACAGAAGTTGACTATTCAGGCAGTTTTGTTTTAATTTTGCGATTAATTAGTAATTCTGCCAGATTTACGCCTGTGGTGTTGAATGATACATTAATAACTAACAGTTCGTTTCTAAAATTTTATTTTTCTGCCGATTTTGTCTTTCGATTTCTCCCTTTGCTTGAGGCCATAACGGAGCAAAATGTCTAATTTTAAAACAAGTTTTTGCCCAATCTTTCAACTACATACTGGGCACTCGAGGACAATTATCGCAAATAATTATGTAGAGAAACCCGTGACGTACGAATGTTTCGTTCAAATGTTTTTAAATCCTTTCAGAAGTTACACTGTACGTAATTACGACCTCATAATAATCAATAATCACTAGTAAATATTCTTTAGTTGGAAGAGGACCAAGTTAGTCCATTGCTAACGTATTCCATGGCTTGTCTGGGAACGCATTTCTGCACAAAGGCGTCGAGATTACGGACTTCTGAACAAGCAGACAACCATTACAGGATCTTACACAATTCTCGAAGTACTTATCCATGTTTCTCCACCAAACTTTACTTCGACTAAAGTTGGACTATTTTCCAATTCTCGTTCGATCTCTGATAGCCCTAGGAACTGTTTCCTTGATTATTCAAGACATATCCTAATCCCGTAATTTTAAACCCCACAAATTCAATTTCTTGTTTAGCTATTTTACATTTCTTATCATTTAAAGGTAAATTTTTTGTACCTTTTTTCACGAAAGTAGTGATTCCTCTAGAGTTCTCATCAAGCTCAATTTGATGATAGGTATTCGGAATATCTAATGTCTTGTTGCAAGAGTGTTTCAATTTGTTTCCGTATTTCATCTGAATGTAGGTACACTGTAGGTACCCTGTGATGGGGGAAAAGTCGAATTAGTTGGCAGCTTGAGTTTGAAACTATTTAAATTTTACAATTCTCTTAAATAAATTTTCAAGTGCTTCAATACTGTTTATCTGTAATTCAGGATCAATTTTTAAAATTTCTAACTCAATAGATGTCTGATAACCTAAGAGTCCACGACCCTCATCCTAGACTACTAAGTATCAACCAATAATTTTAAAGAGATGCCACCAACTGATGCTTTTCGACGCTTTGCTGCTCCACTGCAGCAATTCAATTGAAGTCCTCGAGATTAAATGCTTACTATTCATCACTGTCCGAACCATTCAAATTCTGGCTTTTCCTCTTTGTCGATTTGTCCAAATCTTTCGTCCAGCAGACTGAAGCGAAATGCCCTTCTTTTTTACACTTTGTACACTTTTTCCCTTTGACGAGGCATTTTGAATCAGATGGCATATATCCTGCGTAAACATACGAAAATACACTTCTAACGTCTACACTTTTCGCTTTTCTGTGAAAACCATTTTGAATCACAAGAAGCAAATAATCTTATTTACTGTCTAGTATTTATTAAATTAACATAAAAAAAATTAAGAGTAATCGAAGCGTAATTAAAGACTTTTTTCTGTAGCCTAGTTCTAGAATAGAAATTTATTGAACCGCCTGATATATTTCAAATGTGAAATTAATTTTTTTTATTTTCTTTTTTCCATAAAATATTTCTAGAAAAGTCGCGTTAATTGGCAAAATATTCATTATTCTTTATGTAATATGCAAAAGTAGCAATAGAAGAAAATTATGAAATTTATAGGTGACATCATCTGTGAAGGTTAGGGTGTACGGATTAATCTAGAATTTGAATATTTTCCAACTATTTTATTTTTTAATATATTCTACGTCATTAGAAGGTGCAAAACATACATATTTATGGAATAATTTTAACATCATTTAGTGTTCCCCTTTTATACTTAAACTTAAGCAAGCGTAGACGAACGTTAGATTGTAATGCGTCCGCCCTTAAGGTCGAATCTCGTGTGCCAACGTCTTATAAATAATGTAAATTGTATTAAAAACGCAGCTAGCTCATTAAACTTAATAATAATTCTTGATTAAGATCCCACCGACGATTAGCAGTAAATTGTTCTCATTATAGCAATTTTGTATTTTAAACTTCTGCATACATTACTTGTTCACTGAACGCACTTAAGATAAATGAATGTAGTTATTTAGCGGAAATTCTTTTATAAATGCTTCCATTTACAGTTTCTTGTGTTGTTGTAAATCGAAATGTTAAACACTTCTTAGAAAAACGTCTAACTAAGAATAAACTGTACTAGAAAATACTAACTTAAGCTATATCTCATAAATGCACTTCCTACAGGATGATTTTTTGAAAACGATCCACCTGAAATATTTCAAAAATGAAGAGGAAAATAAAATTTTCCAAAAACACATCTGCTTTTATTCCAAGGGGGGGGGGGTGTTTTGACTTATGAATCACACTTTTGACGTTTACTCCAGTGCCCCCACGAATACCCTCCCAAAAATTTGTTATGAAATGACCCAATGACCCATTGGTACCTCAAATGAAAACTTATCCTCCAAAGAATGCCCCAATCTGCCTGTCTTTTAGAAAAAAATTAATTACAAACTGAAAAATTAACACTTTGATCTACTAAATCTTTAAACATCTCACTTTTTAGTTAGTTATTAGTGACCTTTTATTACAGAATAAATAACCAACACTGAAAAAATTCATTCATTCAGTTCATTCAAAATGAACACCTTTTCATTCTTTTAAATATTTCAGGTGGATCGTTTTCAAAAAATCACAGTGTATATGTACAACATGTGACCAAATATCTTTCTCCTATAGATATCTACGTTCGTCCAAAATGATTTACGGTTTACATTGAACGTATTGAAGACTATAATGATGAATATTTCAAGTTTTCATTTGACACCAATTTGATATTGAGAAAGACGGGAAAGCAGTAATAGTAACACCAATTCAGAAAAGAAGAAGATACGATTGTGAAAATTACAAGGACAAACGCTATTATATGTATAGTAACGCATATTAGAAGAAATAAACTAGAATCCATGCTGCAGGTTTCAGAACAGAATTTAGAGCAGGCAGATCTACACAAGAAGGAATATTCGCAATGAGACAAATCGCTCAGAAAATAAGTAATACAATCAAAATTGTATAACGTGTAGATCTAGATTGTAAACTATTAGGCCCAGTTGTACAATGCCAGTTTAAATGTAAGGTGAAGCTTAAACCCATAACAACGATTACTTTAACAATTGTTGCTAAGCGTTTAAGCTTTGGTTTAAAGTTAATTTTTTTTTTGTTTTTTATAGAGGTTTGGAGAATCTTCAGAAGACATCATCAACGGCATCCAGTATCAGATGTGTTGGATTCGCCCTGTCTTTATCGCCTATTTCTTAGGTCATTGACAAGAGCGCCTATCAACTAAACTCATTATGCTCTTTTCCAGTTGCTAATTTCTGGAATCCACCGTTAGGCAGTAAGCATTAGTTCGTTATTAATGTTCAGTTGCTAGTTTCTGGTATTCCAGAAACTTCGCGCGCTGTCAATAGTTGTCCTTTTATTATTATTTTTTTTTCTTTAATTTGTTAGTGTGTTTCCAGGTTTTTTCGTCTTGGACTTTGGTTTTCATTATTTCTCGTAGCATTCCAGTGACGTTGTTCCACTGGGTCTCGCTTTCTAGTAAGATGTCTGCCACGGTATCAGCGGTGTTGGCTTTTCCACATTTTCTCTCAGCTACGTTTCTGATTTCAGCCCATCTGTCGCACACAAAGATCGTGTGCTCCGGTGTGTCGGGTTCTTTACAGTACCAACAGGAATAATTTCTCGTTTTACCAATTTTTTGCAGGTAGCTCGAGAAAACTCTATGGCCAGGCATCGCCTGGGTGATGAAGTGATCAACGTTCCCGAACTTTCTGCCGCACCATTTTCGTAGGTCCTTGACGAATGTTTTTGCCCAGCCTCGATATGAGTCCCAAGATGTTTGCCACTTCGCAATTAGGTCTTCTTCTTGTAATATTGGGGTGGCTGTCCTTTCCCCTAGGAGTTTGCTCGTTCTTTCCTCTGCCCTTAGCTTTATTGGAGGCAATGCTGCAATCGGGAGTATTGTGTTAGTGGCAACAGTTCTGTAAGCAGAGGTGATTCTGAAGGCTATTTTCCGGTTTGTCGCTTCTAGAAGTCGTTCGTAATGTTTATACTTAAGGGCGGTAGTCCAAATGAGAGCTGCGTATATTATCATGGACAGCACAGCTCCTTCCAGCACCTTTCTCTTTTTTGGTCGGGGACCTCCTATGTTTGGCATTAGTGATTTGTTAGCCTTTTCGAAGTTTTCTTCACATGGGTGGTCATCCTGAGGTCTCTATAGAGGTATACTCCTAGGTATTTCAGTTTGGTCTTGTTGTGTATTATTTCGTTGTCCATATTTAGTGAAAGGTTTCCTAGGGCCAGCCTATGGACCAGCCAGGGTAATCATCTCTGTTTTGGCCATGGATAATTTCAGTTGGTGGTTTTCCAGCCAGGTTTTTATCTTTGTCATGGCATAGTAAGCTTTTTTTTTCCAATGCTTCAGGCGTTTCTGCAATAATCATTACAGCGAGATCGTCTGCGTATTCAATTGTTGGCTTAAAGTTAAGCTGGAATTGTACAACTGGGCCTAAATCTAGATTCATGAATGTTCAGAAAAGAATCATGGAAAATTAAGAGGAATAAGTAACATAATGATAGAAACAGTGAAAAGTTTATTCAGGGGATAATGAAAAAATGATGTCTTACACAATTATTTTGTATCCATAGATACGTATTTCGGCAGCTATGATGTCGTATTCAGATAAAGATCTATTAGATGCTCTACAATGCATATGTACAGATGTGTTCAAAAAGGTGTTGTACAGCTACGTTTTAAATATCTTTCCTTTTGAGCGGCAATTGGTTTTTCTATTTTTGTGTTCAATAATATTATTATTGCCAGAAACCGTATATGTAACAAAATTGTACAACAATTTTTTGAACTTCATCATGAATGCACATACAAGTTTACACAGTACCAATTCTGTACAACACTTTCTGAACACGACTGTACGTCAACAAAAAATAAATAAAAGAGGAAAATAAAATAAGTATTGGCTGTCTCATTCAATTCCAACAATTAAAAATGTATATTAAAAGGAGAACCTAAGACGGGGATATGAAAATTCGAGAACAATAGTAGGAGTAGCAAAACGGACAAATTAAAACAAAGAAATCGGGAAAAGATTGAAGAGAAAAGAATACTTGTAAATACATATATGTACAACAAAAAATGATGTAGGAATAATGAATAGATGGCGTGAATATTTCCAAGAGCTATTATATAATGAAAATTTAGAAAATAATGATGGAGGGGAAGACTTGCGGGTGCACAGTGCAGAATCACAAGCAGATCAGGAAGAGGAGGACGACATAAATGAAGAGGAGATTCTAAATATTGTTAAAACAACTAAAAAAGGAAAGTCAGCTGGACATGATGGTCTTACTGCAGAAATGTTAAAGAACCTCGGAGAGAGGGGAATTAAAATGCTAACCGAAATTTTTAAGAAAGCGTGGAAAGAAGGGAAAGTACCGGATAACTGGAGAATAGGAATTATAATCCCACTCTATAAGAACAAAGGTGACAGCAGAGCATGTGCAAACTACAGAGGGATCACACTTATGAGTATCGCGGCCAAAATATATGAGCGCTTATTGGACGTCAGGTTAAGAAAAGTGGTAGAAAACCAACTAGATGAGGCTCAGAGTGGCTTTAGGAAGGGACACAGTACGCAAGATCACATTTTTACAATCAAGCAGCTAATAGAGAAAGTACATATGTCCAACACAACTATGTATTTAGCATTTCTTGACCTAGAAAAGGCGTTCGATAGAGTCCCACAGAGATTGGTTTGGAAAAGTCTGGTGGAGAGAGGAGTAAACGTGAAATTATTATCAGCAATTAAAAGTGTGTACCAAAATAATCGAAATTATATAAGAAAAGATAATTTGCACTCTGAAGAATTCCTAATAAATGATGGATTGCGACAAGGAGGAGTTTTGAGTCCAACATTATTCATAATAATAATGGACGACGTAATTAAGGAAGTAAAAAGAAAAATAAATAGGATGCACGTTGGATTTTACAGACTAAACGCAGTAAAAATGTCAGAATGTGCTTTTGCTGACGACTTAATGATATGTGCCGCACGGGAAAATGATCTTGAAAGAAACTTAAAAATATGGGTGGAAGAATTGGCAAAAAAAAAGATGAAAGTAAACACTACCAAGACGAAAATAATGGTGATAGGAGAAACAGGAAGGAAAGTAAACATAAGTATAAATAGTGAGGAAATAGAGCAAGTTGAAAGTTTTAAGTATCTTGGGATACCGATACATAGAAACGGAAATACAGAAAATGAAATAAGCGAAAGAATTATAAATGCGTCTAAATTATATTATGCCATATCGAATACATTTATTGGTAAAAAGGGAATATCGAGTCAAACTAAAATGGTAGTGTTTAAAACAATATACAGACCTATTTTAATGTATGGCTGTGAGAGTTGGATACTAACACCGGCGCAAGAAACTAAACTGCAGGCTATGGAAATGAAGTATTTAAGGAGGGTAAAAGGAGTTACGCGTAGAGACAGAATTAGAAACGATACGATAAGGAAGGAACTATTAGTAGAATCATTAATAGAAAGAGTTGAGAATCAACAGTTGAAATGGTTAGGACATCTAGTGAGACTGAGGGAAACCAGACAAGTGAGAAGAATTTGGGAAGCAAAGGTGAAGAAAGGTAACAGAAGAGGAAGACCAAGGAAGACATGGAATAGTAATATCAAGAATATATTAAAGAAGAAAAATATCGAGTGGACAACGGCTATGAGGATGGCGTCAAATAAAAAAGAATGGGTAAAGTTAGTACACGCTACAGAAAAATAAAATTAGAGAAACAGAAATTAGCACTCCCTACACCTTCGGGTAGAAAGGGAAATGATTATATACATATATATACAACAAAAAAATTAGATGATTCGGCCATATTTTAGACAATACCAATCAGGTAAAACAAATAACAAAGAGGAAATAGTAGTACCTACGGGAAATATTAAGAGAGAAGTGAAGAGGAAAAGGAAGATCTTTTCTAAGATATAACGAAAACTTTAACTTTACCAAAAGGAATAGTAGGAGAGAGAAAGAAACAAATGGAAATGTACACCACTGGTGGCGAGGCCAAAGAATAAAAGAGAAGAAAAATTTAATATTCTGTAGTACACAAAGAAATTAAAACAACATGTAGAAGGCATAGTTTTTATTGGTTCGCTATGTACCTATTGTGAACAGATTTTAAATATGACAAATATTAAATTATTTGATTTTTTTCCACATTTATTTTTCAGATGAACTATATGAATATGTATGAGAAATGAAAATATCTATATAAAATGTCAAGTTAGGTTTGATACGAAACACGACTTGATTTCTCAGATGAAGTTTATGCGTTCCTCGAATTACGTTTATGCACAAAACTGTACAAAAACTTTTACTTTTTTAGAACAATATTTCAACAGAGACTTTGAGTATATGTTTTTTATAAAGATGCAAAAGGAACGTACTGAAAAATTAAAAAAATTAATACAAAAAATGCGACAGTCCTGTGCGTACAGGAAAACCTATACTAATTACGAACTAAAAACAGCTGTTAATAATTTATGTAATTTTCATCCGTCTGAAACAAATGAGTCTGTTTATGAATAACTGTTATTTAGATCGCATTGGGCATTCTAAATTTAAAAACCGCAGTCTAAGAAGGACGGACGCGGTCGTCGTTTACGGCGCCAGAAAAGAACGGACATATACAATTTTGAGATTGTATCGGAGACATTTTTTGTGGTTGGCTCTCCTAAGTAGAATAATTTTATATCATTTCGTACGGACCGTAATAGTCACTTAGTGGACCTGATTGCCGAATAAGTATCATTCTGTGGTAGGAAGATGATGATTGCTGGATGAAATCGAATTTCCGAAAGGCAGATCAAACATATGCTCCAAATTAAATGACATTATCACGTGAAAACCCTTGTGATTTAGAGCTTTGGTCGAATTATGTTCTTTTACTTATCCTATTCGTGCGAAGGCGTTCAGTAATTTCGTCTAATAGCAGCTATTCAAAAATATTTTCTGTTTTTTTTTTTAGAAAATATTTAAAGTAAGCGTTCACCATTGGATTTATTCATAAAAAGTAAATTAAAATTTATTAAGACGCGTTGTTAATCGTGAAAAATTAATTACTTAAAAGTTTCTAACATAAAAATCTGCAGAGTCGAGGTAGATTGATTACTCTTAAGACCGCAAGCGACATATATTAATTACTCTCACATAAAAGAAACACAAAATCGCTTGTAGTAATTTTTTACTGAAAATCGACAAGTTTTGTTGCTTTCTAATAGACACTAAAACTGAACCGTGTAGTTATTATAGCTGTCTCTTTCATTTCTTGTATAACGCAAAGTATTCCGTTAGAAAAACTCGCATATTCTAAGTGTGTTTATTAATGTTAAATAATTCAAGTAAAAGGACACATACGACAACAATTCCAGGAATGTCAAAAGTGTACAAACACGTGTAACTGTTAATAAAGCAAATTGTGCTAAGTAAATTGTTGGGATTTCCAAATCTTGCCCAATAGCTATCAAAATAATACGGTTTAAACGAGAATGTTCCTGTTCTGAACTGTTTTTTTAATGAAGGTTTTTGCACAGTTTTGAATCTGCTGATTTAGGTTTGCGAGCTTCCGTAAAAGCAAGTCAAAAAATATTAGGAACGAATGAGAAATTAATAGAAGTAACAAAGTTCTGTATCATTTTATGTTATACCATGCCTAAATAAATTTTCTTTTTTATTTTTATTTCACAATTACAACAAAAAAATATTTATAATACAGAGAAAATTATGCATATAAAACATGAGTATCTCATTAAATTAATTAAAAAGCGATTTTGAAACTCGCCAGTGATGATATCTATAAAATATTATTGAATGTGCCCTTCATATTATGTTTAATCGCATCCAACAACGATTTAAAAAATAATTAAGTTTAATTAAGTAAAAAATGAAATACACACTAATTAAATATGAGCGCTGAATTATAATTACGTAGCTATTTTTTTCCGAGTGATTTCTGTGTTTACGATCCCATGCCATTCGGAATTATTAATGCAATTAAATATTAGCAATAAAAATGAAGATTTAAACGAAGGTTAATTTGCTTTAAGTTAAACATGTGCTTTGGTGCGTTAATGTCTGATTTTATGATTGCAATGTTCGTTGATGTTGTTAATTTTATTTGAAGTGAAACTCTATTTTCTGGAATAATGCCGACAAGTTTCTTTTACTAGTGAGGATCGTGGCAATGTTACCGCAGCATCAAAATTATACGGTGGGTGTTTCAAAAATAACACAAATTTATCAAGAAGCGTTGTTATTAAGTTTGACAATCGTTAGTTCGCTTCGGGTTGAGTCGCCTTGGATTAGTTTGCCTTGGATTGGACTTAGACAATCGTGTCAGCTTTACCTTCATAGTGAGATGTTACCTAAGTAACCGCGTCATAAATTAAATCTGGTATGAAATGCGAATTACAAATGAAGATAACAGTGTTGCCAGATTTAAAATCTTAAATTGTTTCCTGTTCAAAGAAAAAGCAGCAAATATTGTTCGTAACTACAAATTCTCCTTGTATGTAATATAATGCGTCTTATACTTGTTGTTCCACATTTCATTTACACCATGTACATCTGAAATCCAATTTAATTGGATTAATAAACGATAAATTTCAGCAATTTTTTTTCAAACGTCCATATAATTTATAATGTTCAAAACTTATTTTGAATATAGTGTCAATGACATAATTTATTTCAAAATAAAAGGTATTCTATATTTTAACTGAATTTTTTATTGAAATTTTTCCTTTTCATAGATATTTAAGTCATTTAATATTAATTAAATGCTAATAAGATTTTTTTGTATATCGTTTTAATTTTGCTTTGAAACACACTTATCACTAATTCCTTATGAATTAATGCTCAACAATTGAAATAGATAATTATAATTATACTGAAATGTGCATTCAAAAGTGTCCTTTCATAGTTTTCACTGTTGTAATGTATTTATCTAAGATAACAAGATTTTGATATTAGTATTTTTTTGTAGTAAGTTGTCGTGGAAGAAAAATGAATAATTGTTATCTGTCATAAACAGAATTAGAAAATAAATGTATGTTAATTGTCTACTGCATTATTTCTTATATTCTGACCCAAGAATATAACAGTGGCGACGAGGATAAACAAACTAAAGACATAAGTGCAGTTCTAGAAGAAAGAAAATGGGCGATTCCAGTGAACTTGTTGGACGTTTGCGTGAATTTAGTCTAAATAGTGACTGGACATTATACAAGCCACGATTGGAAAATTATTTCATTGCAAATAATATTACGGACGCTGGACGTAAACGTGCAATTCTTCTAAACTCATTAAGTGAAGAGGCATACAAATTAATGTATAATTTGGCTTTACCGGCAGCACCTGAGACTAAGACTTATGAAGAATTAATATCTTTATTAAATTCGCATTTTAAATCATCCTTATCACCTTTTGCGGCACGATACAAATTTTTTAATAGTTCGAAAAAGGTTGAGGAATCCGCTAATGAATGGGCAGCAAGAGTGCGAAGTTTAGCAGTACATTGCGAATTTACTGCTGGAGAAATTGAAGGAATATTAAGAGATCGTTTCATTATTGGTTTTAATCCGGGACCAGTCCAAGATCGATTATTTGAGGAAAAAATTAGTGTCAAGTTTTCTCAAGCAGTTGACATTGCTTCACAAAAAATGGCGGCGCATCAGTTTCCTGATACTACAAATCAAATTAAAGTAGAGCCAGGACTTTATAAAATAAGTATGCGAAAAGGATCATCAGGACCTTCTTCAACGTCACGCAGCAACTTTTCTGCAGAGAGATGTACGGTGTGCGGAAGAAGTAATTATAAAACAGATAGGTGTTACTTCAAAGATTGTATTTGCAATTTTTGCAAAAAAAAGGGTCACATTGCGTCTAACTGTTTAGCTAAAAAGAATAAAAATAAGTCTAAAGTAAGGGAAAAACAAACACATAATTTTCTTGATGATCAAACACATAATTTTTTAGATGATTCATTGTTTATTTTAAAAACAAATGAAACAAATGAGCCTATATTAGTAGATGTTTTTATTGAAAAGCATCAATTATCAGTACAAATAGATACAGGAGCAAGTGTTTCTGCTATTTCTTATCAATTATGGCAACAAAGATTTAAACACTGTCCAATATTAAAATGTAACAAAACTTTATATTTTTATAACGGTGACAAACTTGATCCTGTTGGTATTTGTAAATTACAAGTTCATTATAAAAATTTAAGAAATGTTATAGATTTTTATATAATTAAGAATGGAGGTAGACCGATTTCTGAAAGAGATTTCTTAAATTTATTTAATATGGGCATTTCTGACATTAACTTTGTAAACTCCGATTCCTACATCGAATGTTTAATAAATAAATATTCTAAATTATTTTCATCGGGACTGGGTACGTTTAATAAAGGTGAAATTACTTTAAACTTAAAAACAAATTCAGTTACTCCAAGATTTATTCGTGCCAGACCGTTACCTTTTGCAATGCGTGAAAAAGTTGAAAAGGAATTAAGTCGTTTGTTGGAATTAGACGTAATAAAGTCAGTTGATTTTAGTAATTGGGCTACACCCATCGTTCCTGTCCTAAAAAAAAATGGCTCGATGAGAATATGTGGAGATTTTAAAGTAACTCTCAACCCCGTACTTGAAGTGGACCAATATCCTTTACCGCGTATTGAAGAATTGTTTCTCAAAATGCAAGGAGGAGTATACTTTTCAAAGTTAGATTTATCAAATGCTTATCAACAGATTAGATTAGATAAGAAATCGCAGGAACTGGTAACTATTTCAACACACAAAGGACTTTACCAATATAAAAGGTTGCCGTTTGGTGTTGCAAATGCACCTGCTAAATTTCAGAAAATAATGGAATCTCTTTTACAAAATTTAGAAGGTGTTGTTGTATTTTTAGACGACATTTTAGTTTGTGGTAAAGATAAACAAGAACACATGATACGTTTAGAAAGAGTTTTAAAATGCTTGGAAGATTCAGGTTTTAAATTAGGCATAGAAAAATGCAATTTTTTTAAATCACAAATTTCTTACTTGGGACATGTCATCGATAAAGAAGGTTTACGAACTTCTGAAGATAAAATTGTAGCAATTAAAAACGCACCTATCCCAAATAATATTACACAATTAAAATCTTTTCTGGGTTTAGTTAATTATTACGGCAAATTTGTACCAAACCTTGCGACAATATTGCACCCTTTATATGACTTATTGAAACATAATGTTCCTTGGTTATGGTGTAACAAATGCGATAAAGCTTTTAATAACATCAAAAAGATTTTAATTTCAGCCGATGTATTAATACATTTTAATCCAAATTACAAAATTAAATTAACTACTGATGCAAGCGATTATGGAGTGGGAGCGGTTATCTCGCATGTTTTACCCGATAATTCTGAAAAACCCATAGCATATGCGTCAAGAACGTTAACAGATACAGAAAAGAGATATTCTCAAATTGAGAAGGAAGGATTAGCAATTATATTTGGTTTACATAAGTTTCACCAATATCTTTTCGGTATAGAATTTACTTTAGTTACAGATCACAAGCCGTTAGTGACCATTTTTAGTCATAACAAAGGTATTCCGCAATACTCAGCAAATCGTTTAAGACGTTGGGGATTAATTTTAGCTAATTACAATTATAAAATTGAATTTGTGAAATCAAATATGAACGCAGCGGATAGTCTTTCTCGTTTACCAATTACAAACAAAACTGAAGATGAATATTATTCAGAAAATATGGATCTTGATTACATATATTATTTTGAAAATAATTGTCATGTACCTATAAATTTTAAAATTATTCAGGAACATACAAAACAAGACAAACATTTTCAAGAAATTATTAAATATATTAAAACAGGATGGCCAAAAATATATAAATTAAGTTTAGAGTTAAAACGATATTTCAAGTATAAATCAGAATATACTATTGAAGGTGACTGTTTGTTGTGGAACAATCAAATAGTAATACCAGAAAGTTTGAGAACTGAAATTTTAAAAGATTTACATAAATCTCACATGGGAATTATCAAAATGAAAAGTTATGCAAGATCTTATTTCTGGTGGCCAGGTTTAAATGAAGACATTGTTAAAGTGGCACAAGGATGTGAATCATGTTCAGTTCATAAAACAAACCCACAAAAAGTAATCTTGAAACCTTGGGAATGGCCTAATCATCCGTGGAGTAGAATTCATGTAGATTTTTTTGGTCCATTTTTAAATCAACATTTTCTGATCATATTGGATGCTCATACAAAATGGATTGAAGTTTATCAAATGAAAAATATTACATCAGAGGCAACAATTAAATATTTACGAACTACATTTGCTCGTTATGGTTTACCCGATACGTTGGTTAGTGATAACGGTACACAGTTTACCTCAAACGATTTTCAGATATTCCTAAAATCAAATGGAATAAAACATATAACCAGTTCTCCTTTTAATCCTATGTCGAATGGAGCTGCAGAAAATTCAGTAAAGAACGTTAAAAATGCTTTAAAAAGAGGTTTAAATTGCTCTAAATCAATATTAATTTAGTGTTAAACAAATTTCTTTTCGATTATCGTAACACACCACATTGTACTACGGGCATATCACCAGCTTTTTTTAATGTTTGGTAGAAACCTTAAAACCAAATTTAACTTATTAAAACCAGATAGTGATATTAAAAAGAAAGTAAAAGAAAACCAGACCAAACAGATTAAATATTTTAAAGGAAACAGAAATATTAAATTCGATGTAGGAGAGGAAGTATTAGTGAAAGATTATAGAAATGTTAATAATCCAACGTGGATTAAGGCAGTTATAGAAAAAAATATAGGTAAATGTAATTGTATTGTTTATGTTCCCCAAAATGATTTGATGTGGAAACGCCATTATAATCAGATATTAAAATATCAGAAACCTTACGAACCAAATTATAGTAGCTTACCCATTACCAAACCGTTATCTAATGTATGTAATGTTAGCCAGAATCAAAATGATCAGTTTAAGATCAGCAGACCTAAAAGGAATGTAAAACCACCTGATCGTTTGAAATATTGAATGCAAAATTGTTAATCACACTTATTATATTTTGCATTGGGAGAAGATGATGTAATGTATTTATCTAAGATAACAAGATTTTGATATTAGTATTTTTTTGTAGTAAGTTGTCGTGGAAGAAAAATGAATAATTGTTATCTGTCATAAACAGAATTAGAAAATAAATGTATGTTAATTGTCTACTGCATTATTTCTTATATTCTGACCCAAGAATATAACAACTGTATACTGTCTCTCGATACAATTTTATAGCAAATATTTTTATTGCTTTGTGCTGTTATCGCTTTAACAAATAAAAGTAGGAATATGGCTCCAAAATGTTAGCAAGTTAGTGAAACAGAATTGCTTGTACCGAAGTCAATACTCTTATTTTTAACAACATTTCTGTTTATTACCACCGAAATTATATCTCTACGACGTTTGGAAATGTCAAGCAAGTAGTGCGTTGGATCGCTGAAGGTTTGTCACAAGAAGAAGTCGCTAATCGGTTGAATGTGTCGCAAAGTTTCGTAAGTAGGGCAATAAATCGCTACTTAGCAAATGGATTTCCAGCGTACACCCATGGTGAAAGTTGAGAACGAGCCACAATCCATTCCCAAAACCGTTTAATAGTCCTGACTGCAACAAGAAATCGTACATTCATGACTTCAAGAGTTAACAGCTTCTTCTACTGGAAGAATGATTTCTTGTCAAACTGTCAGAAGAAGGTTGCATGCATGTAATTTGCGCGCAAGAGAACGCGCTACACACTCACGGTTGACGGTGGATCAACATGCATGCAGATATCGTTGGGCGATAGAACATTATTATTGGAATTTTCAAAATTGGAGACATTGCCTCTTTACCGACGAATCGAGATTTCGTTTGTACACGTGTGATGTTCGAATATTGATATGGAGAGAAAGAGGACAACGATACAGTGAAAATTTAATGGCATTAAATGGCCCTGAAGAAGTTCTTCTGCAATGAAGAACGAAACGTCGGCAGTAGAAGAAGTCAACGTGACGCGGTTCCAACCGGAAGCCAATTCAAACATGGACGACGACCGCGGAAGCCTACAAGTTAAATAATTTGAAAATTATTTCAAATGTACAGGCTGTTCCAATTTGACTGTACGATATGTAACTTCGTTATTTTAAATGGAACATCCTATGTTTTATAACAAATTTTAGCTTGTCAGGTTATTTTAAGGCAAGTTTGATAAAGGTTCCCTGTACTTAAGTCCTATGGTTTTTAAGATATTAGCTTTGTTTATGGTTTTCGGAAAATACAGATGTAACTTTTATAATTAATATGTATTTCACTAACAAAGAAAGCTAGAAAGCAGATATTGTGGTAGTGTTACAAGCTAGGTGGAAAGTATCTACTGCAGTAACAAAGTTTACTTTTCATTAAATAGGGATTCAGTAAAACTATTTCCATTTTGACAACAAATGAAGGGCAATAACTTTTGTTTTTTAAATGGAAGGGTCTTGTTTTTATATCGTCGCTAGATACCCCATAATATTATCTTTCAATTAGCTCTACACTTTCCTATACCAATTACTGACCGTTGAGGACATATTTAATATTATTTAATAATTTCTGCATTTTAACGTGTTAATTAAAATCAGGAGTGAGTATTTACTCAAACATTTTACTTGTTTTTAATAAAATGTCAATTTGCTAAGTTTTTAAGTCCCTTCATTTGTATAAAATCTTGTTAAATACATGATTATTTAATCCATTGTTAAGGCTTGTGATAGGTTAAACAGTAACGAGAGAAATAATTTTTACTGGTATTTTTAAGTGTTGTTAAGTTTCCTCCAGTGATATTGCTTAAACACACAGTTAACTTGATTGTGTGGTTAACCACGTTTCAAACAATTGGCCTTGTACTTAAGTTTAACTTTTATTTTGTGTCAAATAATACACATTATTGACGAAATATTTATAAATTACATTTGAATATTACAATAACTAATAAAATTAAATACTGATTTTCCAAAATAAACACGAGACCTTTGAAAACTGTAGGAACAACAAAATAATTCTAAGATGTCTTGTAATTTTACAATAAGCGTTCAAAATGCATGAATTGTATATAACAAAGATTTAATAAAATTAGAAATTTGACATTTTACTCAAAATAAGTAATTTTTTTGAGTAAATAGTCACTTCTGATTCAATTAACATGTTAAAACGCAGAAATTATGAAATAATATTAAATATCTTCTCAACCGTCAGTGATTAATATAGCGAAGTATAGCTAAATGAAAGATAGCTTTATGGAGCATGTAACGACGGCATAAAAATAACACTGTTCCTTTTAAAAAAGCAAAAGTT
Organism: Dorcus parallelipipedus; assembly: GCA_958336345.1. Classification (NCBI taxonomy): domain Eukaryota; kingdom Metazoa; phylum Arthropoda; class Insecta; order Coleoptera; family Lucanidae; genus Dorcus; species Dorcus parallelipipedus. The sequence goes on from OY284475.1 coordinate 46,932,055, forward strand.
ATTGCCCTTCAATTGTTGTCGAAATGGAAATAGCTTTACTGAACCCCTATGTAATGAAAAACAAATTTTGTTACTGCGGTAGATACCTTCCATTTTCTTTTAAAAAATTAGACATTTTAAATTACAAATGCCTTTGAGACTGAAAAGCGATTTGTAACCGGGACTTCATACTTCATAGATATTGTTTACATTAAATGTAAATGATTAGAAATTTTATTATCGCGGTTGAATCATCCGTTCGGTTCATCAAAACTGGGAAAACGTTCTACTTATTCAACGGTCGCTTTTCAATGGTCACTGCAGATAAAATTCGAGTGAATTTCAATTTAGACTTTTCTCAGCGGATGATTTATGAATTGATGATGAATAATGTTAATTCGCCCTTAAGGAAAATCGTCCGAATTGACGGAGAACTAAAACTTGTCACACGACAACTGCAGGATCCACAAGGCTCGCATAGTTCAAGCCGTTTTTGAAAGCTATGGATTCAACGAGTTTCAGCACCTATCCTGTAACTCTGATTTATTGTCCTGCGACTTCTTTTTGTTCAAATATCTGAAGAAAGACCTCAGGGACAGAAAATTTTCCTCAAATGATGTGTTGAAAGTCGCTGTAGTGTCGCTTTTTGAGGCACAAACAAAAGATTTTTTTAGATGTAATGAAACAACAAGAGAAACGCAGGACCAAATGTATTAGCAGATAGTACTTATGTAAGAAAATAACTTTTTTATAGCCCTAGCTTCATACCTACGTAGATAACTTTAAAAAACGCCCCCTAAGAAGTTCACTTACAAATAAATTGTGCAATAATATAAGATATAGAGTGTTCTACTGAAAAAAGGGAAGTTTTATGACAATACTAAGATGTAGGAGGCCTTGAATGAAAGCATCTTATAACCTATCAAAAACAAAATCATTTTTATTCATATTTCCATTATTTATTGATTAGCTACCGTTCGACAAACAGCCCATGTATGCGAGGAAATAAAACGTTGGTTAAAATTAAATTTTGATAATTAATTCTTTTTAGTAAAAAAAATATAACAATTTGTCATAATCCTAACACCGGGAAATCAACAAAATTGGTAATTGGAATACCTCTTGTGTTTCTTAGTTTTATATTATTGTTTGTAATATTGTTTTTAATATATATTATAGTGAAACTCCTGTGCGATGCGCAGCTTTCGACGTGGTCGTGGAACAACAGATGCTATTCTCAGATTATTGGCGTTGGTGACATCTGCTTTTGAAAATGAAGAGAGCTGTGTCGGCGTCTTCGCCGATCTTTCGAGTGCATTTGACTGCGTATCACATGAAATTTTACTGGAAAAATTAAGAAATCTGGGTGTAAGAGGTAAGTGCTGGGATCTCATGTCCTCGTACTTAGGTATGAGGACAACAGATGTCAACAGGTGTACCATAGTGGGGAATGAAGTTCGGAGCTTCGATTGAGAAGGGGGGTGCCCTAAGGTTCAATACTTGGACCACTCATCTTCTTGCTTTATGTCGATTACCTCCCTTCTTCCATTTCGGTACATCAAATGACCTCAATTTTGTTTGCGGATGATTCCAACTTTTTAATCAAAAGTTCTGACTCAGATGATATATTGGAAAAAATTCAGCAGGTAGAAGCAGAAGTAAAAAATTGATTTAATAAGAATGAATTATACCAAAATGATTCAAAAACACAAAAAATTTCTTTTTGTGTAAACGCAACTGATAGAGCCAGTGTAAAATTCCTTGGTGTCACAATAGAATCAAGATTGAATTGGCAACATCATATTCTTGAAATAAGTAAAAAATTATATAAAGATGTCTTTGCGATACGGAGAATAACTCGTTTGGCAGGAAAAGATGCTGCACTTCTATGGTCTGTTTCATTCCCATATGACCTACGAACTCATTGCATGGGGAAATGCTGCTCATTTGCATTTAAATAAAATCTTTATTTTACAAAAATCCGCTGTGTGATCAATATATGGTGCTAAATATGACGACCATTGTAAACCCCTGTTTATAATTCTTAGAATAATGTCTCTGTTTTCACTAATTGTTTATGTAAATTTAAAATATATAAAACGGAACATGGATCTACACACACAATTTAGAGAAGTTCATCATTATGATACTAGAGGAAGGGACTGTTTGGTTCTGCCTAAGAGCAGATTGCAAAAAAAACAAGTATCTGTGGAAGAACGTTTCAAGTTCATCTAAAACGTTTCAAGAGTATCCAGGCGTGGCAAGTTCATCCAGCACGCTAGAAGAGGAAATTCGAAGCAAACCTCGAGCCTACTTCTACAAGAGGAACGGAGGAAGACGTCGTATTCTTGTAAAACTCAAGAACCAAGACAGAATCCGTCTTTCAAAGTTAGATGCAGTTCGACTGGGCCTCTTCAAGATGTAATTTCATATTTGCGACCTACAAGACAAGATAATTATTATTTGTGTACAAGAATTTTTGATTTGTTTACAATCTAAGGATTTTTAATTGTTCTTATGTTTAAGGTTACAGAGTTTTTTGTACCTTAAAAAGTATATATAAGGGAGATTTCTAGGTAATACATGCAATTCAACCTAGGCCTTGAGCAGTAGAACATTCAATTCACTCTCTGCACATAGCAGTGAACATTCATACTTTGTACTTAGCTTTGAACAGTCTTGTGTTAACATTTAACATTTGTAATCACTTTTAAGCTCCTTCAGAGAAACTTTTGTAATCGAAGGTAGTGAACAAAACGTAAGAACATTCCATTTATTAATATGGTTAATTAAACATGCTTGTTCAAGAATAACTCGTAAATACTTACCAACAGGTATAAGCTTATTTCAAACAAAGGACACTCTTGATAAAGGAGACCATAAAAGCATTTTTAATTAAAAAACTTTGATTAAAATTTCCATCTACCCACTAGCTACACTGTTTGATGACAATTCAATTTAATTCAAATATAAATTGTCCATACACTAATCTTCCAAATGAACTAATAATTACTATGAACCAATTTTATTTGTGTAATTGTAATTTGAGAATGTTTAATAAACAACAAATTTATTATTAATGAATAATCTCTATGTTAATCTATAAAATCGATTTTTACTTGCCTAAATACACTTCACGTAGCGTGACTAAAATAACCGACATTTTAAAAAATCAACACCATTAGGTCAAATACATTTCAGAACCCAATTCAACAAATTTGTTTAGCAACACAATTTGGTACCCTGAGATATAATATCAATAATCAATTTACTAACGAAAAGAGTCTAATGTTAAATTTTTTATGCGTGACTTTGTCATTTGAGTTAAAAATTCTAATCCAACAATTTAACAAACAAATTTCATTTAACTCGTAAAAACATCGCAATATGTTCAAAAATAGAATAATGATAACTGTACTCTACGTAGGTATTAATCTTAATATTAACTATTGACTTTCCTAGGATATACACCGTGTCCACGGATAGGGTTCACTATAGGAGAAACTTTTTTATTTTTCAGTTTTCGAAAAAAAATCATTCTTTAGAAAAGTTTTTGCTTGACCTAAAAACCCAAGAAATATTACGGAAAATAATAAATTCCCATTAACAACTGAAAAAGTTGGGAAATTTATCTTTTAACTTTTACAAAATGTAGTAAAGATTAAAATTCTGTTAAAAATCACGTTAGCTAGAATCGGGCAATATTATGAGTTTCATTGCTTATCACGTTTTAATTCACAAAAGTCATTTTTTATTACGTCGCAGGTTCTTAAAATTAAAAAGAAAATTAAAACTTAGTTTTTGAAGAGAGTTTATTTTATATTATGTTCTTATTTCTACATAACTATCACCCAAATTACATTTACAGTAATTGATATTGCTTGAGTTAACCAGTTTACTTGATTATACTAACGGAATTTTTGAACATGCCGTATTTTGTGAAAGCGTAAACAGGATTTTATTTTATTTTATTGTTATTAATGGAAATTTAATATTTTCTATAACGTTTTTAGAATCTTTGGGACAAGCAAAAACTTTGATAAAGAATGATTTTTTTCGAAAAGTGAAAAATAAAAAAAAATTTCCTATAGTGAACCCGATCCGTGGACACGGTGTATAATATATTCTATAATGGACAATAAACAATTCAATATAATACAATAAACTTCTCTTAAGCGGACACTGACCGTGACCAGCAGTTCCTAGTAGAGGTATAAATGTGTCCGCCTCAGAGGTATAAATGCATGTAAATTACATAATTGGGGAATTAAAACCAGTCCGGCTAAGAGAGGTGTCCGCCGTGGGAGATTTTACTGTATTTAGATGTTTTCTCTATTTTGTATTATTTCTAGTATTTACTAGTTTTCTCATATATTTACTTTTAATTTTTTCTTGCAAATCATCATTGCCTTTTTCTCACGTTATTTTTTTAAATTCGCGGAAAGGAGCCAGGTCAAGACTGTATGGTGGATGGTTAATTTCTTCTATAAGCCGCTCGATACCATAGCAGATACGGCAGCGCGAGTTAGAATGTTTGCATAATATGCTCCTGTAATGGTCTCGCCCTTATGTTTGTAATCTACAATCTTTGAGAGTCCCAAAAAATGTCGCCATTGTTTTTCCAGCCGATTGCTGGACTTTGAATTTCTTTGGAGCTGGTCCACCCTTCACGTGCCATTGCTTCGACTCTTCTTTTGATTAAGGATTATAAAAACGAACCCATGTTTCATCTCCAATCACAATCTCGTCGATAAGACCTGCCTGATTATCCCTATACCCGATGAGGTGTAAAGTTTCGGGGGATCCATCGCGCACTGACCCTTAAAATTTCAAGGTGTTCATGAAAAATTTTGAAGGCAGTTGTTTTGCGATCTCCTTCAGTTTTAGTCGATTATTTTCCATAATGGCAAGTTTATTTTCCCATATATCCATAGAGTTGTAATTAATTTTCAACTTGAGGTAGTACTTTACTCTGTTGTGATACAAAAGTAAATGAGAGAATTTTAAGATGAATAATGAAAATTTTATAATATATATACATTTTTCAACCAGTTTTTATCTTCATACCAACAAGTGAACGACATGAGCAGACAAAACCTTGGTTTTCTGCAAGTGAGCCGCATTTAATCAGGTAGTTGTTAGCACCGGCGTTGTTTTTGTCTGTTCGAATTTAGTTTTTAGAAGGTCCGATATCAATTAAAATCACATTAGCGCTAATGGATTTAATGTATTTTATTTTTGATTAATGAGCGTCCAATTACACCACCATCCACCGTTCGGTCCGTTCTCATATGCATTATTTACACAAACGAATTAAATTGTTTGTTATATTGTTTTGTTATAAACAGGATACACAAAGCACCATATTTATGAAACATTATTCCGCCGGCATTTCCAGTTAAAACGCTTCCGTTCATTTAGTCACAGTCCGTGATGCTACCGACAATTTTGAAATTATCATCTTTTATTGCACTATCTCGACCGACCGTACCTTGTATGTATCTACAAATTAAGATTATCTCTTGCGTAATCTGGGGGGTCCGTATAACTTTATATCCGGATTAGGCTTATTAAACCAATTAGACTTACATACTTTATCAAAGCTAGGCAAACCGTTGCGGACAAAAGAAAATTCACAGTCGAGGAATCAGGTAAGTGCTGCTAAATTGAAATCTCCCAGAAATTACTACTTTTTATATCTGTGCAAATTAATAATTATCATAAATTTTGTAATAGGAGTATAAGAATGTAATACTTTTGGTAACGTAATGGCCGATCTCAAGTGTTAAAATTCGAAAGTCTGCATGATCATGCTTCATAAATAAAGTACCTATTGCAATTGGAAATTTGAAGATTTTTAAGCAACTTTGTGTTAATGTATTCCTCAGAAACTAGTTCATTCCACAAAACAACTGATCAAGAAATATGCATATTATGTAAGAAAACAGTTTTAATGTAGTTTATATGTATAGAGCTGCAGAAAAGTGGGACCCACTTGAAAGGGTGAAAGTCTAAAGAAAATATTGGCTATTCAAATTATTGATACCATAAAAAGTTACCACAATGTATTGGGAGTATATGTATTAGTAGACTAAAATTTGCAAAAAAATCATTAGACAAATTTCGAAACAAAATTTTAACGTACCATCAAGATATGCTGAAATATAAATGTTTCTTTTAAATACCAAACAGCAGGTGCGAACATTTTGCGATGGTTAACTGCGGATTACATAAATTAAAGCGAACGCATGTCTAATGATTTGTTGACCATCTTCTGATGAATGTAAGTTGAACGCATGCAACTTCTTTGGCATCGCAATAAATTAGTCTTCACCTTAAGAAAGGTGTACGCGCCAGTTGCTCAAATCGCAGGTAGCCTGCGGTTACTTATGGAGCATGTGAAACAATTAGAAAATGCGATAACGATGGCTAAACGGGCACGACAGTTGTTCGTTCTCCGGGCTTGATGTTATCTCCCGTTTTCCCAGCACGCTACGGTGCGGAGCTTTGCGTGGGGCAACGTTACCGTCACTCGCCATCTATTATTATAACTTCAAGCTTCTTGCCTGCTTAAAGGGTTCGTTTAACACTGAAACTTTAAATAAAACAGAGTAATTTGTAGTCTCATACCTTGAAGGTGAAACGCCGTAATTCAAAATTCAATTTACTCAACACCAACCTGAAAAAACCGAGTCACGTATAAAAGAACACATTCTCTTTTTTAAAAAAGTAATATATGGTAAACTAACAAACAAAAAGTAACTACCATCATTATTTTGGTTTTATAAAATCTATCTCACCAGGATAGTATAATAATTATATAACTTGGAGATATTAATCTCTTCTTTCAAAAAAGTAATTCCCATGTATATCAATTGATACAAATACCATGCAAGCGATGTTCAACATCTTTTCCACACCTTTGGTTGTATCGCGTCAACAATTCTTTTATTTTATCATTTTATTATTTATTTTATTTTATTTATTTCGTTTTTCGTTACAAAACAACTTCTACAGAACCACGGCCGCTGTTCTCTGTTCTGTAGAGACACTATCTGTAAAAACAACTGTCGATTCATCTCTCATTATAGAAAAACTTTCCAGCGCCATAGTTTCTGCACTTCTTGTTGCTGTCATTCTTTGCAGCTGCTCTTTGTAGAAGAAGTATGAGAAGTTCTGCAACGCAAGACGAAACATCGGCAATAGAAGAATTGGTGACGTAACTTCATCTAAAATTCTGGAAAAGATGAACATCGCTCGGGGGCTTTTCAGATATGCAGATATGTGATGTCAATATGTGTATCAGAAATGATGCATGAAGTAAAATAGTTAATGATTTTTGACAGATGGAAGAGAGAGTTCCCTATAAATAAATCCTAAAAGCAAATAATGAAGTATATTAGATAATACTCAACATAAAATGTACTGGGTAAAAGGCAAATAAAAATTACTAATGATTTCAGACCATTAAGAGAGGGTTCTGGATTTGTCATTTTCAACAAAGCTCCCTGTTGCATAACACAATTAAAAAAATACGAAATATATAAATTAAGAAAATGTTAAATGGCGTCCAATATATCTATAACGATGAGCGAGTGGAAGTTGATAATGGTTTTTCAGACAAGTACAATAGGTCTTTGAACTCGAACTGTATAATTTCGCTAAAACCGGGTATTCGATTCACAAAGCAGACACATACCAAAGACAAACAGCGGTATTGGACGATGTTCAACACATAACCAAGGTAATATTATCAAAAAGTAAACTGTTTATAGCCATCAAAGTTATTATTATTGAAGCATTTACAGGCCATTTAGGTCCATTGCTTGGTGAAATAGTTCTCTCTCTTCTTGTCCCAAGCCAATGTTCTTCAATCCTCGTGTCTTTTTCCTCTTACATCCTCCATCACCGCATCGATTCATTTCTTCCTTGGTCTCCCCCTTTCCTCTTTTCCTGGAGTCGACTTGTTTTGATAAACAACCCCATATAAACGATGAATTTCTTCATTTCTCCGTCTTTTCCATCATCTCCGTTTTCTTCCCACCAAAACTTTTCCTTAGTCTCCTTCTCTCCCGACCTCCATTTTTTCTTGCCCCTTTTTGGTCATTACCCATAGTTCACAACCATAAGTTAGTGTCTCAGTACCGCTTTGTACAGCCTTACTTTTACTTTCCTTGATACTCTTTTTGATTTAATTATTCTTTTTAATCTTCCTGCACACATGTTACTTTTTGCCAGCCTTAGATCTATTTCCGTTGATTCACTACATCTATTGTCTATTAGAACTCGCAAATATGTGTAGGTTTGCACCTATTCAAAAGTTGTAGCCTCTCCATCAGTAGTTTGAGTGCCTGCTTTGCTGTTCTGTGTCCTCCTTTAATTTCCATATATTTGCTTTTGTCTTGGTTTATATGTAGGTCCATATTATTTGCTACTTGCGTAAATGCTTGTGTTAAAGATTGCAGTTTTTTTTACTCCTTGTCTTTAATACAATATCGTCTGCGTAAGCTAGGTATTGGTAGCTTCTGTTATAAAGAGTACCTCTGCGATTTATGCCCGGCTGTTCTTATCGCCTTCTCTAAGACTATGTTAAATAGGGTCGTGGACAGCGGGTCTCCTTGATGTAAGTCTTTCTTTACCCGAAATTCAGTCAACTTTTCACCATTTACTTTCACTGGACATGTCATTCGAATAAGATCTATCAGTTTAACTGGTATTTTGAAGTCTTTCAATGTCCCGAGTAATTCTTTCCTATTTACCGAGTCATATGCGGCTTTAAAATCTATAAAAATCATATGTACTGGCACCTCATATTCCTATTTAGCCATCAAAGTATAAATTATAAATTCCTATCGACAGACCACGATTAAAATAAAGGAGCGATTCAAATATGGTAGACATTAGTTAAAAGAAAATGGAGTAAGTGAAGATCTTTTTTTAGAAAAATGTTGTGTGGCATTTTTTTTCTGTCAACAAAAGGTGAGATTTGTTTCTTCCGAACTAGTTTTAGTTTAAATTGCAGATATTAATTTGATCGATCATCAAAGTTACATAATTTCAAGCAAAGTTTCAAAAATTTAAAATAAATTTTTTATGTTGCTAACAGGACATAGATTTTTTTTACTTTATACAGTAAAATCCATTTGAAAAACATTTCTATCATCTCAGTAATTTATATAATTAAGGAGCAATAATTTTGGGGAATTTTTGGTACATCATTCTAAAATTAGGCTCCAAGGTCTCAAGTAGATGTGGCTTGTATATTTACAGTGTACACAAATGAACGTCTTGTGCAGCGGAGTGTAAAATGTCTGTATTTAACGTAGCCTGACTACCCATTGTCTTAGAAGCTCGGCTCTGAGAAGTTCTCGTTCGCACTAAATTAACATCTAAATACTCGAGCGTGCTCTTAGTGTACTGTTTACTGCATGGACTGACTTTGCTTCTTCCTGCCAACTCATTACGTATGAATTACTGACTTCCACTGAATGGAGACTCATTCACAGCTGTTGTACTTTACAAGGCGTTTCCTTATTTCCCATCGCTGAGATAACTTGGATTATGTTAAAAAGATTCCCGATTAAATGCAGTGTTCAACTACTTTGTATAAAAATTTAATTAAAAAGGCCAAACTAACTATAAATTGAAACCCAGCGTTAAAAGAAATAGAATTCTTCTATACTTCTGTTATTTAAAGTGAGTTTAACTATCAAGTGCAAAAAGCTGCGTTAAAATAAAGGTATATATGAAGAAAGCAAGTTCATCATATTTAATTTTCTATTCTATCTATTTTCTATCAAAATGACATTGATAGAGAAATTAATTATCCAGTAAATGTAGAAGCGGATTCATTAACTATGTATATGCAAAAATCGGTAGTTGTGATATGTTTTAGACAAAAGCATGCAATATATTTTTTTTTAATTCTATACAGGGTGGTCGCGAAATAACGTGCTAAAAAAAATCAGTTATAGGAGAAGATGAGTAAAACTCATATACAAAAAACTTTTCTAATAAAAGTCTTTTCGTTTTTGAGATAAAAATAATTGAAAATTTGCTGCATCTTAATGAGTTTAGTTGTTACACGTACCGTTGCTAAAAAAGTGCAACTATTGTTGCCATACAACCAAAACCTTTTCAATACGATTAACATTAGGGTATAGCAAATTTTCAATTATTATTTTTATCTCAAAAACGAAAAGCCTTTTATTAGAAATTTTTTTTGTATGTATATGAGTTTTACTCATCATCTCCTAAAACTGATTTATTTTTGGCGTGTTATTTTGGGACCACCTTGTATATCTCCATTAATTACTTTTCCTTGAAATATTTACCTTTTAATGACTCTTGACCTAATGACTCTTTTTTCAAATTTAATCTCCCTACATTCAACAGGAAACAGAAACTAAGTGGAAAAAGGTACAAAAGCAAGACCTATTATTAGGTACCTACTCTGATATTAAAAAAAGAGAAAGTTACTCAAAAATCTTAAAAATATGCAGATTAAATATTATTTTATATTTTTCTGTTTCTAATCGCCATCTTATTCTTCCAACTTTTTACGGTCTCTGTGTCAACTATGTTTTCCTCTTCTAGAAGACGTGAATTGAACAAGTCTATGTATATGGCCATCACTTTTTTGTATTCTTAGGAGTAGAGATGGGCGACTAATCGATTTTATGCAAGTCGAGTCTATCAATGCAAAGTCGATTAACTACGATTGATAAATCAACAGTGAAAGTCGACTAATTAGTCGACTATTTACTCAATATAAAATTTTAAACCTATTTAAATGTGGTTTTGGTTAAAATGAATTACGCAATCAAATATTTAAAGTAAAATGAAATTATTGTGATTTTATACTATCATAATAGATGCATAATAAAAGATTGTTTGGTCAAAAATCTGTATTGTTTTTTTTTTTTTAATTTTTTTAATTTATTTTATTTTGTTTAACAACAATATTTCATAGATATTTAAGTACATAATTAATGAACGAGACTAACAAAAACAAGTCTGTCTGCACTTTGCGCCTTCGACATCTACCATTCCCTCGATGAGATCAGGATAACGTAAACATTACTATTTTATTACGCATGTAAAAATACCAATTAACCGACGACGGCAAAGTGTAAGTCGAGTAACTCGACTAAAAGTATAAGTCGACTATTATCGACTATTTAGTCGAAGTCGCGCATCTCTACTTAGGAGTCAAATGGATTATTTCAATCCACGTTTCTCTATTCCTTCAATGATCATTCCTTGAGCTTTTATTCTTTAACCTTGTTCCTTTGTTGTTCAACTCGGCTATATTTCTCTTAAATTCTACATCCCAATTGCTAATAACCAGGCTTACGATTTCGGCCCACTTCAAACATATTTGATTATAAATTTCCCGGCTTCGCATAACACGGCAGGTAGTAAATATTGTCTTACATACATATTTGATTTATGTTAAACTTTATTTAATTATTTACTGCGATCGCGTGGCCCATAGCAAATTTTCAATAAGTATGTTTAAATGCGACGTGGGCCGAAATCGTAAGCCTTCTAATAACAGTCTTTGCGAACTGATGATGATTATAGTTTTTAATGATCCAAATTTCATTCATCCACCACAACAGATAAGGTATCCTTACAATTTTTTGCTTTAATCAATTGATTTTTTTTATTTTGAATGTCTCTTTGTTATAGAATTTGTTTAATTGTGTGTTTATGTTGTACAATACCGAAACATCAAAAATTATTTTGGTCAAGGGCGGTCATGAAATGGAAAGCGACTGTCTTAGCTTAGATCATCGTTTTAAAATAATAACATGCATGTCACCGAATTGTTGTAGTTCTAACTTCATTATTATTTTATCTCTACAATTAATATTGACTAATTTGAAAAGTAAAATGGAAGAATTATAACATTTTTTCAATAAGAAAATTTAAATTAAAATAACTGCTGGAACTGTCCTCCGCCTTGTTCAATGCATAAATTTACGCACCTTCTCATGTTAGCAAAAGCATTTTGCAGCATTTCTGTCGTTATAGTTGCACATTCTTCAACAATCCTTTGTTCTAGTTCTTGCAAATTCTCTACAGCAGTTTGGAAAATCCTATTTTTTAAGTAAGGAAACACAAAATATTCCATGACTGTCAATCAAGGTGATCTGGGAGGAAACTCAACTTGTGTATGTAAACTTATCAATCGGTCATCAAAAAACTCGCGGAGAAAAGCTATAGTGTCCCGTGTCGTATGTGCCGTTGCACCGTCCTGTTGAAAATAGCCACGCTCAATTTCATCATGGTGTAATAATTGTTGAACAAATTCCGTTGAAGTATTGTTTCTGTATCTCTCGGCATTGACAGTAAAATTGAAAAAGTGGGTCCAATTATTTTTCTGCGAGAGACTGCCATTCAGACACCAATTTTCTGAGCATGTAGTGGAGATTCAACAAAAATATGCGGATTGTCAGTGCCCCGCATTCGCGTATTTTGTGAATTAACGTATCCAGAAAGGTGAAACCACGCCTCATCAGAAAAAAATGTTAAGTTTAACAGGTCGTCATTCATTAAATTATTTATTATTGACAAACCAGTGGCAATACGCTGGACGTCTGGAGTGACCTGCCGGCAAGAGGGCTTGATATGATTGCATCTTATGTCATGTCCATGCATGCCCAAGTTCTTCTTTATAATCGTCCGGCAAGTTTCATATGAAAGTCCAATTTCCTGAAACAGACGTTTTATAGGTTTTCTAGGATCTTCTTCCATAGGTTGACGACCATCATTAACAAATTCTTCTGTCCGAACGCTTGGCCTACCAGCACTTTTTTTATGAATCATAGCGTCAGTTTCTCGAAACACATGAACACAATTTGTAAGGCCATCCATAAAAATCATTCGGTATTACAGCCAAGTCTGGGAAACGTTCTCGAAAATCATCCAAACATAAACCCTGATTGTATTTCCAAATTCCATTAACAAGCACACCAGTTCGGAAATAGGATTCAATCATGTAAATCTTTTGTTCTGTGGTGAAAATCATAACACCAAAACTTAAAAGCACAAATTGCAAAACCAATAAACTCAAGAAACTATTAATAGCAAGTCAAACCAAGAAACTAAAGAAATAACAGCAATTAAACTTTTTCAGAACTGCTTGACAAATTTTGATAATCTAAAAATGATTGATACCATGCACAAACCTAGCTCCGACAATAATTTTAAAATCCATGACTACCCTTGACCAGAATAATTTTTGATGTCATAGTATTAAGTATATAACATTCCCTCGAATTCGCCCTTGAGCTATTCTTTAGAATAATTGCTTTTTGACTTTCAATTTTTGTTTCAGATCATCATTTGACCATTATGTATTCTGCTGATACTTGGTTGGCATTCTTATTCTTGAACAGACTTCATCTATTGCATCTTTAATTACTTTTAAAAATATATTGGTGTTAGTATTCGAACAGTCGTTACTTAAAACTTCCTCCCTTGGAATATTTTCTAATATCGTTTTAATTATGATTATTTTTGCATTTGTTAATTGTCGTTTCATTTCATATTTTTGTTTCACGTCAATTTCGATATTGAAAAGAGAGAACATCTGGCTTGGGTTAATTATTTTTCTTAAATTCTAACTGCTACAAAGCTATCGAACTTTGTTCTTATTAATTTGTTATCCTTTTGACATATTGTTGCAATCTGGCCACCAGTGATTAAAACTGTTGAATGTGAAATATGGATGTTTCAAGTTCTGTTGCATAGAATACTCATTACCTTCGCTCAAAAAATTCAAAATCTGTGCATCTGCTGGAAACATATTCTGGAACTCATTAGGAGTAATTTTCTATGATTTTCGGCGGCAGGCAACTGTCCAAACTTTAACAAAACCTTCACTGGGAAGTTTTGTCACATTCGTCTTATAACCCAGATTTGTCGCCATGTGATTTTCATCTGTTTGAAAGAACACCTAAGCGGCTAGAAATTTTATTCCAATAAGGCTGTAATTGAGGCTGTAACAATAACCAAAAACCTTCTATGAAAAGGGAACAGGAAACTTGGTAAGATGGCAAAGTATATCGCGAAAAAAGGAGACTATGTTGAGAAATAAGAGTTACTTTGTAACGTTTAAAAGGTGAATCTATTTTTACGGTAAGGTAATTATAATTAAATTAAAGGTTTCTAAATAAAAAAAATACATAATTCATACTCATTTGGTTTGCTGCGCTCAAAAACATAAATCTCAGGCAGAGCAGGAAAAAAAACTGTTAAGATTATTATTAACTTTCCGTTTCTGAATTTACGCATAACTGTTTGCACGCGTGAAGTAGCGATTTATTATATGCAAAACACATGTTTCTTGCAGCCTTAGAATTACAATTCAGATTTCTCTAACAGTGTACGTAGCGAGTCCGTTTACATGCACACAACAATGAGCACATAATAGTGTGCTCGCCGAGATTAAGCGCGATGGTTATGTAAGTGCGCAGGAAGGAAGACCGACGAAGACAGTCATTTGGAAAATAAATGCCATCATCTGTGCGATAAATTATTAAGATATAGTTGTAAACTTAATCATAACTTTAACATAATTTACAACAACGCGTATGCATTTCAGGAAAGTAGGAACAACAGCACTTCACGGAAACAGAAGTTATTATCTAAGAGATAATTTAAATAACTATAACTTTTTTAAATAAATTTATAGGACATATCAACTCCTAATATAACAAACAAATTATAATAATTTTTATTTGGACAACTTTTAAGAACATTTCAAATGTCAATAGTGCCCCATCACTATTCACAACATCAAAAAAACGAAATTACTAATCGTGTTTGCAAGTTACATCAAAGTTTGTATGGGCTAGAACAATCTCCCAGATGTTAGAATAAAAGGTTCAAGGAAGTACTCAAGAATTTCGGGTTATGTGAAAATGCTGCAGAACCTTGCAAGTTTAATCGAATAACAAAAGAAATTCTTGCTTTCATATTTGAATGCTTTCATATTGAAATGCGAGGGTACTAGGTTGTGGAATACTCCTCATACTCCTGGGCATCAACTGCTAAAGTCATGTTGCCAATCCTACAAGAATTTAGCCGAATTCGATCGACTGCATGATTCTTAGGCATTGATTAATTTATTTTAATGTTGATGTGTGTAGTTGATGTTTATTCTATATTTTTTGTAGTTAATTTATAGACAAACAATGTAGTATTAGGGAAGGTATTAAAGAAAAACATAGCCGTATAAAGAATTCTCTAATAAGAGCGACAAGATGTTGAAATGAAATAAGGCAAAAACGATTTGAGTTGCAACCAAATTTTTGTTTAATTTTGAAGCACAGTGCATTACTGAAAAACACATCATTTAAGTGGCCACGTCGGCTTCGCTAACAGGAACGAATTCGATGAACCCAATATTCTTTGTCTGTGTATTTTCTATCTGATCCCCTCTCCCCCTCCTCCGTAAAATTTATTAACAGGCAAGACGTCCCCCATTTAGTCTGAAAAAGATCTGGTCACTTTAGTTCACCCCCTTATTAGATTGTGTTGACCCAAGAACTGAAACCCACACTAACGTCACTTATTGTAAAAAAGAGTTTGGTGAAATGATATTTTCAAGAAATGCAACTATTAGTTGACCTCCAAGAAGTTGTGGTTTAAGTCTTTAAGATTACTTTCTGTGGGGTTAATCAGTGGTCTATGCAAAGAAACCACGCACACTTGATGCATTAAAATTGAACATCGAACGTTACTTTCAAGAAATTAGGCAGAATTTATTGCATTATTTAAGCAATTCTATTGATAACATTTATTACAAGTAAGCTTTACAGTGCAGTGCGATGACTCTATTCTTCAGAATTCTGCTTCAGCAATGTATTATCATTTTTTTTTTCATATTTCATTTCAGTTCATGTCATTCCTGTTTCAAATTAAATTTCACTTGCATTGTTCCTTTTTGATTTCCAGTTCAGTTTTCTCTGAATTAGTTATTAAAAGCATTTCTTGCAACTAACCGTTTGTAACCATAACGGTAACATCCCCACTACTAAACTACAACAAATTGGTAGAAACGCTTTCAAATTTTTCCACGATTCGACGAATGACACAAGCATATTAGGACGATTATGTGGATCATAATTTTGATGAAGTATACGTTGAGTACTTATTCACAAAAGAACGTTTGCTTTCATAACATTCTTGAATAATTACCAATTGATGTGTGTATTTCGACATGATGAATTGTCAGAAAATACTAAACATAAAATGAATACAAGTGACAGCTGGTGACATCTATAACATTTTAAATACGGATGCCATAACATTTTTAAATCATATGGCATTTTTGAAAATTCGGTCGAAATGTAACCGAAGTACAAAGTGGTCAAGAATCACTGTTTGAGTTGGCAGTGCTGAATTTTACTTTTAAAGCCTTGGACACATATAGGCGATCTCGACCACGATTACGTTAGCGATAACGATGGCGATCAAACGCTCCCTAGTAAAGAATTGAGTTCGCACATTCTGTTGCGACTTGGCGATACATTGTAATTTTGCTATCGCTATCGTGATCGTGGTCGCGATCACCTATATGTGTTCTTCGCTTAAATCGCACAACTGAGTAACTTTCGGCTGTTGTCAGCTTGACACTGGCAGTCGTCGTTTGACAAGTATCATTTGACATTTCAAATTCAAATTAAAACGCTAGATATACTTCAAATCAATTTATTTAAAATGGTTTTTACGTTAGAACACAGAATGGCCTATTTTCGAAGCGGGGTTTATAATCCAATTACCGATTGGCAGTACTCTCTCGAAGTAACATATAATCAATTTCGGAAAACGTTTCCCGAAATTTTGGTCACTTTTGCTGTATTTAAACAACATTACATACGAGTAGTTGAACGTTATTTAAATACAGGGGTCCTAAGCAAACAAAAGTCAACTGGTAGACTATCTACTCTCTACCCTAAACGAGGAAGTTGTCCAGGATATTAAAACTCGTATGCAAAGAAGTTCACGCAAATCCATAAGAAAGCTCTCCCTCCAAACAGGTTTGGTCCTTATCCTTCTTCTTCACCCTACGTTTAGTTCATAGGCGACATTGTCGATTTCGTTTAGTCCGTAGTTATGTTACGTTGTCTGACTAATTAGCTGAGTGGTCACGGTGGTCGTGATTTGAAATGCCACCATTAGGCAACCGCGGTGGTGTATGAGTTCCGTTTAGAAGACAGTTTGCCTGGGCTCGTTAAACTTTAACGGTTTGTCAATCAACTAAACACAGGGTTAATCAATTTTCATGCTTATCCATAATACTCCTGATTTTCCATATTGTTCCAATTCATGGTTTTACAGGTTTATCATATGGAAGTTGCTCCACAGTACTTAAAACGGTTAAGGTACCACCCTTACAAAATTTCCGTTGTCCAGTCCTTAACTCCTCCCGATTACACCCGATTACCTATTCTGTAACTGGTTTAATGACGTAATTAACAATAATGATATCGACATTTAAGTAGCGACATCTTTCGATCGCTTGTTGATCTGACATTGCAGTAGGATTGACAAATTGATGCCAGTTCGCTACATAATAAGTCATCCCATGCAAGGCGGCCATGCTTGCTGTCAAAGCATATGAGAATTTTGAAAAATTTTATGCAAATCGCAATCAAAACCGATTTGCACAAAATTTTTTAAAATAATGGTATCCTCGACAAAACCTTTTTTTCTGATGAAGCCTGGTTTCATTTTGACGGTTATGTAAATAAACAAAATTACAGAATTTGGTCAGGTGAAAATCCCCACGCCACCGGAGCTGCAACTTTGCACCCAGTTAATGTTGGCATTTGGCTGGCGGTTTCGAGGCAGCGGGTGTATGGGCCGGTCTTTTTTAACTTCACCATCAATTCACAAAGATACATTCAGCCGTTTATAAATCAACTAACGGATCAAGAGCGGCAAATTGGATATTTCCAACAAGACTCAGCAAGAGCACATACTGCTACCACTAGATTTTTCTTTATTCGGGTTCCTGGAAAACAATGTCTTCAAGAATGTATTGTATACTGCAGAAGAGATGCAAGCTTCAATTATTGAAGAAGTGGGAAACATCACTCCTAACATGCTGATTAATGTATTCGAGAGCCTGAAAAGGAGAATTAATTTATGTTTAGAGCAAAATGGGGGCCACTTTGAGCTTTACCTTTAGTTAGTTTTTAGATTATTGTTTTATATTTCAAGTTTAATTTCTGTGCACCGTTAATTTTTATTCACATAACCTATAATCTCGTCGCTGTTGCTGTTACGTCAAATACATATATCCGGTTGCAGTGTTACAAATAGCCGAATAAAAAAATTCTCTTAATTCTATTGCCAACTCAAACAGTTCTTCTTGATCACTTTGTAGAAATGTGAGAGAGAACATTTAGAGACTAGTGCATGCAAGAGAGAGAAAATACAATAACCAGAGAGGTTCGAGCGAATTAACGAAATCGTCTTTTTATCGTCCCTAATGTAAAACCCTTTATGCAATAAAAAAAGATTAATATTTAATTTTTAATAATTAAATGAACTACAAGAACATCAACTGCTTCGATGTACCATCGGGTGTACAGAAAAGTAAAGAATTGTACTATACGTCTGGACTATATATATATAGTGTTTTTGATTCTCTGCTCTCTTCTCTCAGAGTGTTTTAATCTCAGAGAATCGAAAACGCTATTAATTATTCGATAACGGACTTCACTGATACAAATATTTTGTCAAAAAATATTGTAGGTACAAAAATACTACAGCAATACATACAATACATACAGATAGAAAGTAGTTATAGTGAAGTTGCCTTCTAACGATAATCAAATGACAGGGCTTTTCTTTTACTCAGTTTGATCGAATCAAATTGAACACAGAAAATTTAGCGGTTATGAGAAAACTGATAGAATGAAAGAATAGCACGTGTAATTAAAATACCTAACCTAATTCGATAAAGTGTAATGATAATTTCAATAAAACTTACTAATATTACTCCGTTAATATCCAGAACTCATAACTGAATATGAAATGAATGAATATTAAAAAGTTATCATCAAATTAGATCGTGTTAGAATGTCAAATTTATGCAATGCGAGGAAAAATGTACACAAAAATATTATCTACTTGCAAGAATTGTCAAAATCAATGTCGTCAAGTAGCGTGTGTCGTATGTACGTGGACAGTGGCAATTCTTGGAAGTAAATATTGGCAAGTGGATGATATTTTTGGGTATAAGTTAAATGAGCTGCAACTTCACATTTATCTGTTATTTTTGCTCACCCTGTACGTTTAATGTTAGATTGTTTAATATGGTCGAATCACAACAAACATAAAATTTGTGATTTAGGGGTGAAAGGGGATTACCAAGCATGTTACAAATTTCTGACAGGCGAGATGAATCACAGTTCAAAAGAACATGATTCGCTTAAAATGTTGATTCGATCACTTTGAGCGAAAGTGCATGGATATGTCAAATTCTTGCCCGGATTTTATTGTCCATTACTGTACGTTGAGAGCTTCTTGAGAATAAAATATTAAAATTTATTACAATATGTCCTTTAAATTTTTTGTTTACTCTTGGATTTTTTTTTTCGAAAACAAAACGAAAACAATTTTCAAATCTATTAAGTCATAAACTAGCTGTGCTTCCAGGTTCGACTTAATATATTTGAAAATCGATTTTTTCCGAAACATGTCATAAAATCATCTTCTGTTACACATTTTCATAGTGTTGATATTTAATTCGAAAATACATAATTAATCAAAGATGTAACACGCGTGCGGTAAGAAGCAGGTGTTCAAACGTAACAAATTTTTAGATTATTTTAACTCTTTGCTAAAAGATGTCACATCATCAGAAAAATTGTAACAACTTTTACAAAGGTGTTTAACAAGTTTCAGTATATACTTCCACTTTATGTATATAAAAATCTAGTATGTGAAGCTTAACTACTTACGGTGTTAGTGTGGTGAAATTTTTCATTTTCTCGGAGTCAAATAATTCCACCTTAATTTTAACTATTTCCAAAAGATAAACGTCATCCGAAAAAGTGAAAAGTACATTAATTTTTAGTTAGAACTAACAAAAAAGACCAACAGATTTTAATTGCAAATTATGGAGGAGATGAATTTAACTCCCTAAAATTTTTCTCTGTGTAGATGTTTACCTGGTAGGTGATATATTAATTTAGAAAGAATCTGCCTCCTTTTTCCGCAACACTTTGTATAGTGTTATAAAGACAAGAAGTATAAAATTGCAAAATGTTGCAAACCTCTAACTGTACATTCTGAATATTCTAAAGTTAATGAAACCGTCTCTTCATTCTGATTTAATCTATTTTAGACTATGCCACACTACTATATAGATATTTATTTACTTTAAAATTTAATTTTGATGGATAAGTTACCAAATCAAATGCATGGCACTGAAAAAATTAAAATACCTAAATGCGTATAATTGCCTTAACAGGTAGACATAAAATGGGTGTTGTAATTTAAAACACAAATTACTATAAGCATTAATTTTTATTTCAGCAATTTCACGTTCATAACGAAACAATTGGATTACACAACCTGCAGACAGTTATCTGCCTTCAAAGTCATCCTCATGCTAATTTTAAAGCAATTTAATATATCTCGTCATCAACGAAGTAATTGAGTTAGTTGCATGTACGGCCGATCATTGCAAAAATATGTAATTACAAGGAAACATCAAAACAACAATTTATTGATGAACTACCTAATATTCGGTGTAATTAACTTCTATTCAGATGCTGACATGTTGCGTCGTTTAAAATAATGTTCATGAATGGCGACAATATAAAAATAATAAGATAAAATAAACAGCAACGTTACTGGCTAACTAAAAAATTGAAAATTATGTTGCAAGTTATCTTAAATAAATTTATCGCAAATTACATAGTTGCGTTATAAATGAATAGCGCAAAATTAAGTGGAATATGTTCCTAACGTCGTTCAATAATTGCAAGATATTTTCGCGAAATTGCGGCTGAAACTTCCCGGTAAAAAAGCAGAAGCGAGCAATTATAAAATTAATTGAATGATTTATGCTCTAATAAGAATAATTTCATTTTCTGTGTTTGATGAGGTTTTAACGAAATACTTTCACCGCGCGCCACTCAGATGTGCACACGCATCGTCATTATTAATGCTTTGTTGCATGATGAGTCTTTTCCTGAATCGCTTAATAGTTATTCATAAATATTATATAAGTTAAACGTGCGTGCGATTAACATCACGTATGTTTATTTATGGTCTTGTCTCCATTCCTTTAAACAGTCATTTTATTTCATTCATGTATCCGACTGTGAATAAATTCGTGTTATTTTCATTGATATTGTTTGCCGAAGATGCATGAATGAGATTCGCGTCGTCATCTAGAAAAAAACATTTCATTTAATTAAGAGTAGAGACACGTGTATTATTTACAGGTACACTTTAAATATACCTCGAGCATTCCATTGTTTGACGGAATGTGAATACAGAACATTTATCTCGATCATGCAATTCAGTTTATTTATTATTAGAATTGTACCTACCACATCCGGTTCTGAGCAGGGGTACCAGGAAGTTGTCAAAATTTTCACTAGACCTCCCTTTAATCTAAGCTGCGTTGACTCTGGCGGGCATATTAAATATGTTTCGGGTCATCAAATCCCAATTGATTTCGTGAGATTCCTCAAAATTATCTTTAGGTATCAACTCTTTGTATCTTCTTCAATATGGTGTCATACTTTGCCCAGATTTAAAAAGGCTTAAAATTTCTGGCGCGGAAATTGATAGTGGCGGGTTTGCGATCATTTGCGACCAATTTCGTCTTTAAAGCGGCCCCTAGACTGTCAATATTATTGCGCAATATTTTATATTGTGCAATATTATTGATAGTCTGTGGATGATATTGAAACATTGTACAATATATTGAGGATATCAACAATAGTTTGATTTTTATTGTGCAATCTGAAAAAGAATTGCAGTCTGTGCTTAATATTGCACAATAATTAATCAGTTTTGTCTCGATCGTCGTAGAGTAAACTGTGGTAATTGTGTTTGAAATTCGTGAAATGGCTACCAAGGAAGAGGAAAGGAAGTTTATTTTGGAGTGTATAGAAGTCTATAAAAATTTGCCAGCCTTGTGGAATGTGAAATCGAGGGATTTTGTTGTTTTTCCGCAAGCATAAAGACAGTGCGATGGCAACACAACTTGCTTCTACATCACTTAGCATGTTCGCTGATCAGAAGTAAACAGAGAACTAAAGATTGCACAATTTAATTCTGCTATCTAGGGCAAGTCGCAATTTTTTGCGGAATAACATTGCGCAATAATATTGACAGTCTAGGGGCCGCTTAAAGCTCTTGTACCTACAGGTGCAATCTCCTCTTCTTCTTTGCCTACGACGATAATTTGCGACAAAGTAGAAACTAAGAGAAGTAACTTTTTAATAAGAGGAACGGTGGAGGGATTATTGTTATTTCTACTACCATGCCAGTTTCTTAACTATTACTTTAAAATTTTGAAAGTAAATTACATGTGCATCAAACGGACATTTGAAATGCAATATGTAAGCTATTTGATCTCCTAGTGAACGCTCACGTGGTCCATGTATAACATGTGATGGTTTAATTGAATTAAGCCCAGTACATACTTAAGCATGAACGCGAATGTAGCTAGACCGAGTTCCTCACCATACTTTTGTGAAGATTTTCTATGTCGGTTAATGACGACGATTTTATTTTAGTTTTTTGATTAACGAAAAACCTTGTCGCAAAACCTTTGAATCTAAAAAGTGACAGCATCTTTGTTCTACTTTTATTTTCTATGTATTATGCAAGGCAATTATAGAAAATCTGAAAAGACATTATTATATTGTAAAATAAAATAATAGAGACAGTGTAAAATATAACATCATAATAGCACAGAAATTATCGCCAATACTAGCAATGATGCAACATTTTTCTCAGCACAGTAGTACTATCAGCACTGCTCGCAAGCGGCTACCAACAATACTATCAGTACAGATATACCTGTAATATTGGCTATACATAATTTGATGTACTGCTAATTTTTCAATCACTCTATTGTTTAATCAGTATTTAGTTCATCCAGAAAAATATTTAATATTTGAAAACTTTTTTACATTGCTCCACCATCTTCTTGCATCTATTGCCAGAAGAAAAAACAAGAGGCAAAATATATGACATAAACAAAATATATGATATAAACTTAAAGCTGTGTACACATTTGCGAGTTGAAGTAAAGTATATGTCCTACGGTCTGTGCTGGCTCGGCAAGTCATGGCGAGCCACCACAAGTCGCACATGTGGTTACTCGTTGTCGCGCGGTACTTGAGGGTCGAGACTTGATGAATCTCCTGGTGGTAATAAACCCCGAGTCAAAGCTTTTTAAGATTTCACCAACTCGTAGGCAGACAATTTTGGACTCAACAGGTTAACAGCATTAATCAAAAGTAAAGATTGACCGGTTGGAATGCCCCTTTCAAAGTCGGTACATATGTTTAAATATTAAATAATAATTATACTTGTGGTATTTAATAAAAATATTATCTGCATTAATAACAATGGCAAGCCTTTGCAAATTATAGAGCTCGCCTTAACGAACCTTTCCGAACATGAGGCCGCGCAAAGACGAGCCGTGACGAGTCACAAGCCATGGGATCACAGTTTAAAGTTCGCGAACAAGATTCGCGAACAGCCGACGCCGGGAGAGTTTTTCGACGAGCACAAAGAGATATATTCGGCTGAAATGGGCGTTTGCATCAGGTTCGCAAGTGATAATGAGAACGTCTCACGAAGCAGTTTTGTGCATTTTTTTGGTTGCACACATGTAACAAAAAAATAACTGTAAAAGTGGTCGAAAATGCTTGCTTTCCATGAAAGTAAATTGTTGGATTACTAAGCCTAAAATAAAAGAAAATTTAAAATCCCTCATTAATAAGTCACACCACTGACGACATTGTTGCTAATGTTGATATTTATAAGCAGTTTTTAGAAGTATAAATATGTTTACTTGTGAACCGCTCGGCTCTCTTCCGGATCGTGGAAGATTCGTTGCGCCGAATGAATTCACGAATGGTTCGCGAACTGTTACATCACAGATTCGGCTCATCATGTGTACGCAGCTTTAGAAAACTAATAGCGTTTTCGATTGAACTGCACTGATTGCACTCAGTGCGCACTGAGTTTAGATTTCGTGTTCGATTGGTGATTTCAGTTCAAACTTTCTTCGTGTTTTATGTTCGACTGAAATGTTAGTGCGCACCAGTTTTGCACTCAGTGCAAGAATTTTGGAACTGACTTCGAAAGTAGTGCAAGCGTTTCAGTGCAACTTTTCTGTCATTTCAGGAGAAGCATATTACAGATGATTTATTGACAGATAACAAAAACAATTTATTGTATCAAGAAATTGTTAATAATTAACTTACTTGCTAAACACAGTTTCTCTAGTGCATAGAATCTTCGTCCGGGGTGAATTCCTCAAGAAGCGAATATGAATAATTAGTGTATTTAAGATTTTTAATTTATTATAACAAATAAATATTGCATTTTTATATTTCTGGCCACAAATGATAATTTTGAGGTTATGGTTCAGTATATTTCCCGCTCAATAATTTTGCTCCCAGATCACGTTTGTATTCGATTGAAACACGCACTAGTTTCGTTTTCTGGCAAAACTGACTGAGTGCGTGACGTAATATCAGTGTGACCCGAACTCTTCTGGTGCAAGTGAAATGAAAACGCTGTAAAATTTTATGAGTAACTATTGAGTTAACAAAAATCAAAGGTTAACGTGTTTTAATAATCTTCCTTTTCGTGTGGAGAAACTAGACAGCAATAATAAATACTTTTCGGAACATTATGTACTCTCCACCATTAAAATTTATTTCCTTTCCTGCATTTGTAAAGCTAATTTTGTTAATTGCGAACAAAATGAAATTAGCACATAAAGGAATATTTTAAGCTTTTGTGGTTAATTACGCTTAATTACAAAAAAAAAAACGAGCGCAGATGCGCCGGTAATTACATAATGTGGCAATATTGTTGAGTTTCAATAATTATTTATTGGTTGAGTTTTTGCCAGGCCGGATGCTCGAATTGTATTAGCTGAACGTAATCGCGATAATGTTCGGTAATTAAGTAAGTGAGCGTTCACAACAATGCTCGCAATTAACAAACCAAAGCAGCAGCGGCGGCGGTGGCGGCGAACTGATGGCCGCCCTAATGATGATTTCCCAACTTATAAATATGTATCAGCGCAGCCGTGTTATTTGTTAACCGACTCGTTTGTAATTTGAACACTCTCATAACGGACTTTCTCTCTAAAATAATAACGCAATTAGACGTTCCACTGTTCACGCTTTAAACAATGTGGGTATCTTTAGCATTATCGCTGCAGTACCTACTTTTTAATGATGTAATGTATTTAAATTATTCTTCCTTATATTAATTTCGTTTCGTAGTTGCGTCCATTGTTTTACTTCTTATAATTGTTTATAAGATACTCGCTGACTTCCTAATTTACAAATGCTTTTATATAAGTTATCCAAGTAGGGAAATACTTTTGAATGTATTGAATTATAGAAACAAAGCAATTTTTATTACATCTACGTCTTTTCTTTTACCATAATTGGACGATTTGTTTTTTACATACATACTTCGACAGCGACGCTGTTCTTTTTCAGTAAACTGAAAATTAAACTGATTTTATAAAATCATCCTTTCAGTCGCAGAAAAGATTTGTAAATTTAAAAACATCAAAAGTTGAACATCAAGTTGTTAATTTTTTATTTAAATTTTATTTTTTAATGGCATTGTTACGAAAAACTAAGATGAAAAAGCAGAAATTATTTTACTACAATTTAACGATTTTAATTTTACTGTTTGTAAAGTGTCAATATCTCCAAAACAATTGAGGATGTTCTGTCAAAACCTACTTTGTCCAAACAATCGAAACATGAGTTAAAATCCGGTGATTATTATACTCGTCTATGTACCAGGGAGACTATATTCATTATTCTTTAAAAACTTAACCAATAGAAGTGGATGTGATGAAAATGACATAATTTTCAAAATTTCTCACTACTTTCACTTTTTATTTCTGAAAATTTTGTGTTATTTCTGTTTTCCAATATTTTCTAGTATATAAGCATTACAAAATTTTACAGATGTAGTTTTATTTAATCAATAATCACATTTTGTCGATTTTATATGTGAATTTTTGTCGAAATTCTGCAAAAAGCTACTTTGTCCAAACATTTTTAATTTTTTTCAGTTGTTCACTACTGTAATGGTCCGTTTTCACGCTCAAATGCGCAAATGGATTTGTTCAAGCATTGGCGCATACAAATTTGCTTGCGCAAATGCAAGTGCAAATACATGCAGTTTACCAAACATTCTAGCTTGTGCAAACAAAGAAATTAAGTTTACATGCAACGACTTCCTTGTGCAAATTTGTGTGCACAAGTACATTTGCGCAAATTGTTTGAGCGTGAAAACGGACCATTACTGTGCATTATTATTCATTGTTGACCTTACCAGGCATTTATGAAGCTAATATCAATACAATAAAAATTTATGATACTGAATACAAACAACGCTAGATCGTTTTTACATGCTCCTGAAAAATTTTATTTTTGGATAAAGTAAGTTTTTGATAGAACATCCTCAGTTTGTTGTATTTCGATATATGGCAAGTTAAATGAAAAATTTGTAAAATTTTGAGCAGAACTTAAAAATTCGATTCCATGTGAAAAAATTAACTTATCCAGTGTTTTGCAGATACCTATAGTATAGTAACAGTATAAAAAATACAGTAGCGCAACTCGCTTGTCGGCACTTTGATCACTTTACTGAATTTTCATTGACCTCGAGTAGATTAAAGGGGATGTGTCGAACTGTTTGTTCTGCTTTAATCGTGAGCGATTTTGTTGTAAATTGTAAACTCACACGTGCTCACACACCAGGGCCGGATTGTAGTGTTTAGTGGACGTGGTAAAAAAAAACAAGACATAAATAATGTGTATTAACATAATTATAAAGATCCATTCGATATCAGAGCCGTGAATGACTGCACTCTGCATACCGAGATTGTGACTCAGACCTTGCGCGGGATGTTATGCGCGAATTTAATATTTTCATGAGAGTCGCGCTACCGTGTAATCTTTATACTGTGGTCTAGTAGTAGATTATACATCAAGGGAGCAAAGTGTATACTTTGGTGTAGTTTGTAGCCCGAGAGTTCTACAAAACACCGAGGGGAAAATTATTCATTTCCTACGTGTATATAGTACCTTTTGCACGACCTAATAATTTTATTTGAAAAAAGCTTAAAATTTTTAAATTATTTTTAACTGTCAACATAACACTCTTATTTTATGAACATAAAAATTACATCGCTAAGAGAGTAAGACAGCCATTTTACTCCCACAAATTAGGGAGTAAAATTGCTCGTTATATATCGGGTGTTTGTAGAACGGTAGCCAGTCGATAACTCCGTTAATAATAGTGATATTTTAGTAATTTTTTTTTGTTTTGTTTGTCAGAAGGTAGCCTATATGGCAATATGCATCGCTCTTTTCCTAGGCCTACTGTGATTGAGTTATTATACATAACTTTGTTTTTCCAAATGAAACACCCGGTATATTTCGTGATATTTGGAATATACTGCAGAAAGAAAATATTATGTACCTGTAAAAGATAAAAATTAAATAGGTATGTAAATTTTACGGGTCCAAGCGTTTCTTGATCGTCTTAAAAATATTGAATTTATCCGTTATTTTATCACAGCCTTCGTACATTAATGGATCAAGCAAAAGTACTGAATATACTTTTGCTCAAACTAAAGCTGTTTTCTTTTCCATATTGCAAAATCACGAGCATGTACCGTACTAAAATCTTGTATATTATATTATTAAGCGGGGTACACATTAAGCGAATGAACACCGACTAACGAACGATCGCCGAAGAGCAAACGTTTGCTGTCCGTTCCTTTAGTGCATACGCGCAAATCGGCGTACTTAGGGAACGAACACAACCGTAGATGAACGGAACGTTTCGCTCCCCTTCGTCTCGGGGTATATATTGACTAAATTCGCCTTCGTTTGTTCGACGTTCGGTGTTCGTTCGCTTAATGTGTACCCAGCTTTAGATACACCTTTCAGAATAGATTCTTAAAACATATTGAGAGAAACGAGGTTCTACGTCATTACTTAAACTGCTATTCTTTTTTTATTTTATTCGGTCGGATCAATCTGAGTTATGAATCGACATGTAATAAAAAATGATCTGTCGGTGAAGTTTAAATAGTTAAAAACAACTTCAAATATACATTCCGTTAATGAAAGTAACAAGAACATTATTTAAATCTTCTTTGTGATGGGAATATCTACTATTTTGTAAACAAACATTTGGTGAATATGAAGGATCCATTGCAAAAAGTACCTAAATACCATTTTAGACTACCATATTCCTTGTACAAGGTTTGGTCCAATTATTACAATAAGAATTTAGAAGAAGATATTTTTGGACGGCAGATACGGTTTGGAGGTCTTGCCTGCTTAGGCAAAACAGTATATGTGAAAAAAATTGATTTTTGAATTTAGGCATATTCTTTTAATTTACTTATTTTGGTTGTAAAAGTTATGGTTCGAACGTTTTCCATGTATGCTTCACATTTCTATCACAGAACAGATTCATGACAGCTGTCATCGCATGTTCTATTTTAAAAAGGACAGTTTAATTTACAAATTGTAAATGTTGCTACGGATTCTCAAGTTCGTACGTAACAGCAATGTTTCATGTTAAAATAAATTCACGGTATATGTGAAAAGTGAGTTTGGAGGAAAATAACGTTTTATCGTATTTCGGGACCGTTTCGCAACGAAATGTGAAATATTTAAAGTTGGTTCTTGTCCGATGAAATTTGTATCACAAAATCGTTTAACCGGACACTAAATCTCGCACTATACACTTAACGTTTCACCGTCGTTCGACAGCTTCGTCAGACGAATCTGTTCTGTTATTAGTGATTTGTACTACAAAATAATAGCGACTCTTTCAATTACATTAGATAAGTTTATTCTTGTTTAAAATAAGTAAACTTAAAACATAAGGAAAACAGAAATTCTTTAATTCAAAATAAACACCACAACAAGTTTTCAAAAATTTCTTCATTTACCTCCATAATTATAAAAGTTGTTAATTGCATTAGTTACTTGTCCAGAGGTAATTCTTCCTGTCCCTGAAACATTTTCACTAACTTTCTTCGCCTGACAGATGTTGCAAATTAAAATGGACAAATTTTATTTGATATGACATTAGAAACCCTAACGACGACGATCATACAACGACTTCTTTAAACATTGGAATTAGTTTCCATAGTAATATGAACAGTAATGTTTCATATTAAAATAAAATCACGGTATACTGTTTTGCCTTAGCAGGCAAGAGGTAGAATATATTCTGTTTTCTCAGATAGTTTTTAAATCAATTTAAATTTTGATACAATTTACTGCACTGATCAAATTGTTTAAGAAATTCAACCAAGCCTCGTATATGTATGTAGAAGAAATAAGTCTACTACTGAGATATTTTAAATAGAAAGGTTGATCTCTATCTTTGACGTGGTAGACAAAAAATAATTTTATTAAAATTTTATGTTAATTTTTATAAACATTTTAAGTAGCGACATCTTTCGATCGCTTTTTGACCTGACATTGCAGTAGGATTGACAAATTGAAGCCAGTTCGCTACATAATAAGTCATCCCATGCAAGGCGGCCATGCTTGCTGTCAAAGCATTTGAGAATTTTAAAAATTTTTGTGCAAATCGGTCTTGATTACACGGATTCCTCGAGCAGGCTCTGTACAGCTGTTTCAGGCCTAGTTGGGCCTTCGTCAGCAGAACCGTAGCTCGAGAACTGCACTGCAAACCAAACCGATCTGTCCAGGTTATTCGCCAATGCGGTTTGGTTTGCAGTGGAGTTCTCGAGCTACGGTTCTGCTGACGAAGGCCCAACTAGGCCTGAAACAGCTGTACAGAGCCTGCTCGAGGAATCCGCTGTAATCAAGACCGTTTTGCACAAAAGTTTTTAATTTTTATAGTTTATTTTCAAATATTTCAATCGATAGCTTACAAAAAAAAATGCATCAGAAGGCGCCCCTATAGGTAGTTAAAATTTTGACCGCAGGCTTAGCAAATCGTAGGTTGATTGATGCAATTAAACTTCCACTTCTGAATTGGCTGCATATGGAAAATCGTCGTAAGTTGCATCTATTTTGCTTTTATCATAAACTATTGATGTACAAAACACCTCCTTATCTTTATAATAAAATTATTTTCCGCTCATAACATAACATGTTACATAACATCAATATCATCCTCACTTCATTACACCTCCGTATCTTAGAACCACCCTCTATGAAAGACCATTTTCCTGCAATGTTTCTAGGATGTATAATGCGCTGACATTTGATATGAAACAACTTTCAGTGCGTGCATTTAAAATTCGTCTGCGTGTCAAGTTACTTAACGCCTAATTGTTATAATTACAAGTATCTACAGTGTGTCCCCGGATTGAGTTCGCGATACGTATAATGGATCAAAAATTTTTGAATTCAGATGTCATGTTCTGTTCACAGCTTCTCTCGTTTTCTTCTGTCTTCTTCTTTTCTTCTCTTCTCTTTTTTTCTTTTCTCGCCTCTTCCTTGTTTTTTTATTTTCTTTTGTTTTTCTTCTTACATTGATAGCATTTAATGTTAATTTTAAATTGTATCTATCCCAGGTTGTATTTAAAAGCAGCAATTCTGTCCTGACAGATATGCTGAATACAACCGTTTTAACACGTCCTAACTGTGACAACTGTTGGATTTATTATTATAACATTTGTTTACTAATGTGTTAATAAATGGCTTATTATTATTATTATAATGTGTAACCTATAACATTTATAAATTAGTTGCAAGGTGGTTTTGATTGCAATGGATTCCTCGAGGATTCCTCTGGAGAGTTGTTGTTGGCCCATATTTGATTGCAGTCAGTGGAGTTCTCGAACTACTCTTCTGCTGAAGAGACCTCAAATAGAGCCGAAACAGCTGTCCAGGGGATGCTCGAGGAATTCATTACAATTAATTTATAAACCTTTCAAATATAAGAATTTTGTTGCAAGTCGGTTTTGTAATGTTAGGTCAAAAAGCGATCGCAGGAAGCCGCGATTAAAGCTTCTCCTTTCAAACATACTTTGACTGCAAGCTTGGCCGTTTTGTGTGAGATGACTTGTTGAGCAGCAAACTGGTTGCTATTTGTCAATTCTCATATAATCTTAGGTCAAAAATCAGCCGCAGGATGTCGCGACCTAAATTACTAACAACACTAAAACATTGCCTTCAATTCGATGTTCTTTACAGAAATAGCAATTTCAAAATAGGCTTTTACACGTAAATTTGGTAAAAGGAAGATGTGGAGAAGAAAATGTATATCAATCAAGCAGAAGGAATTTTGTCTGAAATGTATGAGTGTTGAACTTATTTACTTTTTATATAGTATTTCCAGCGATAGGAAGACAGATTTTAAATTTCGCGCCAATTTAAAAAAGGTCATACACATACACATTGTCAATCATTGATGCTTTTAAGTCGACTATTCGGAAAACAACTCGCACCTTGTATTCCTACGCCATGAAATACATGCAGATATGCAATATTTTGGCGCATTGAAATTTACAATCTGTCATGAATCTGTCTTTCTATCGGTGGAAATACTTTAGATAACTTGTGAAGTTGTACACTTTAATATAATTAAATATGCTTTTCTTATAATTGCGCGAATGAACTAATTATCGTGTAAGAATTGGCTTTAAATAAAGCACTTCATATTGAGCAAACAACTCATCTTCATTTTAGTTCTATACAAATTCAAACATAATATTAACATAGGTAAATATTATTGAAACAGAACAAGGTTGCAGCAAGGTTGGACGCAACTTTTCCTGCTAGTAAATAAATTTAACTTAGAATTCCAAAAAATTTATCAATAAATTTGGTCTGATCAATAAAATAGTTTTTTTTTCTTAGGAAAAAATTTT
This sequence comes from Dorcus parallelipipedus, assembly GCA_958336345.1. Classification (NCBI taxonomy): domain Eukaryota; kingdom Metazoa; phylum Arthropoda; class Insecta; order Coleoptera; family Lucanidae; genus Dorcus; species Dorcus parallelipipedus. The sequence continues at coordinate 46,964,180 of OY284475.1, forward strand.
GTTTTCTACTTACTTTAAACAATAAATAATGAAATAATATAATTCGTTTTTGTTTACAATATTTCAAGCTAATTTTCAATTCGTTACAGTTAAAGATAATAATTATTGACTAATAGAAAGTAAATAATGACAAAAATGATTTATTACAATTGCACATTAAATTTTTATTAAAATCCAAATGAAAATTTACTAAAGAAAACTCATCTCTTTAAATTTTGAATTTAATATTGTTTATATCAAATGGTTATGGTTGTGTAATTCTTTAATAATTCCATAATTATTACAAAAGATACATGCACCTTGAATTCGATCGCCACCCCCGATAGTGGTGCGTACGCAGGCAACTAATCTGATTGTTACCACTCAGTCCGAAAGGAAACAGATGGTGTCACAGTAACAATTAAGCTGAAATTAAGCTCTCTTTTATGGGAGTCAGGCATGAGTGCCCACCGTTGCAAAGGTCCGCGAACTGTTTTGCGCGTGTCTCCCTTATTTTCTCCACCGATTAGGGCCAAAATGCGGCCGCTCACACTCTCATTGTGTGCAACAATGGATTCCGTTCGGTAGATAATTATTTATTCAGTGCGGGGTAAGTTTAGATAAAACGCAGATTATCTGATTAGGCACTTTAATATATGTGTGTCTTTCACCTATTAAGCGGACTTGTTAATGGGAACGCGTATGCGGACATCCTGTTCTGAACTAAATAAAGCATTTAAGAGATGGAGTAATCAGATTGTTCGTTGTTTGTGTTTCACATTTAAATTCTCATATTTTTATGAGTTTTATGAAATCTGCAGTATTAAACTTGATGAAGATTTCACTGCTCATATAACATTTAGCTTTCGCTTTCTATATTTACGTGCTAAATAAATTTATTGTAATTTAATCGGTGATAGTTATTTTTACACTTCACTGATCTATGCTGCATTTATAATATGTTTTACGCCATTCATGTATGAGCATCTGTTGAAATTGACATGAATATGTACGAAGTTACAAAAAATACTTTTGCCCGTGCAATTTACGAAAATATTGATGGAATAAGAAGGCTATTTTTAATATAAAAAACTGCACCAACTTTTTTGAATCCCATTTACAAACCAGACGAAAAATTTTAACTCCTAAAATGAATTTTATTTGTAAGTGATTTTAAGATAAATTGACAACGAATCAAATTGGTGAACCCCAACATAACTTCATTTTTTCTTCCACTGATAAATATTCAAACTTCATATACTACCCATAAAGTTAAAATTGAATAAAAGTTATAAACTAAGAATTATTTTAAGGACCAATTTCATAATCGAATTTAAAGAAGACTTGAAACTTTCAGATGTAAAAACAACTGTGAAAATACGTTTGTTTACACATCTGAATGTGACTTTAATTTTAAAGTCTCCTTTAAATTCGATTATAAAACTGGCCCTAAATATTTTACTTTCACTATAACAGTAAAGCCGGACTCAGACGACTGGTGTACTTGGCCAATATACCAATATTGGTATACTTGGCAAATGTACCAGCTCATAAAGGCCATTTTACGCAAAGGCGTTCACACGACGTGTACAATTTTTTTAAAAATACGCCAGCGAATTTATACAATGTTGGCGGAACAAATAGAAGAGTGCTGGCCATCATGGATAGCGGTCATTCTGAAAATGTTGTCCCTTGTGCAGCTTTTTAGTACTAATTTGTGGATATTATTTAAAAGTAAAAAAATCAAGAAATTCAAGTACCACTTCATTAGACCACTCCATTTAATTTTTTTATAATTATTGATAAACACTTTACCTTTTCTATCCGCTTATCAATACAGAACGAATAGTAGTTGCAAAGCAATACACAATTATATTAACAACTCGTGTGAGCGCAACTACAAGTATGAACTTGTCAAGTTGACCAATAATTGTGATTCCTTTGACTTGTGCCATTTTTACCGACAGACGATGGGAAATTGACCAGTACTCATCAGTGACAAATAATTGTACAAGTAAACCACTCACACGGCATGGCAAGTATACGCCATTAACAAATATTGGCCAAGTACACCAGTCGTCTGAGTCCGGCTTTAGACTGAATCCTTTTTGCCATTTTAAACACTATATTTCGAGTTGAGGATTTTCAATCACAAGTTAACTTTAACTTTAGTTTTATTCCCACAGTAACAATTATGAATTGTTGCTATGGCAATAAACTGAAGGTTAAGGTTAACATGTGATTCAAAAACCGGCCCTAGTGTGTTAGGCATCCTGATATCGCATCCGTTGTGTATTGATATGGTTGTGTTTATAACAGTGTGCCATAAACGTTGTTATGTATAACATACCGATATGTTTACTTGCTAATTATAAAATAAAGAAGTTATTCTACAGAAATCTTTTCCGTTATAATTCACACTTCCTACGGACCTCTAATAGGTTATGGGCCCAGGGCGTTATTTCAAGTATAAAGGAAAGTAAATTTTGGTTGTGTGAATTTAAGGGTCCATTTTGCCAAAAATTGTAATCTGCCCTTGTGAGTTTCTACTACTGTGAAACGATGGGTGCTATAAGGATCAACACGTTATCCAGAGAAAATTACGACACCTGGAAAATACAAATGGAGGCTGTTCTCATATAGACGGATGCTTGGGATTACGTTAATGGAAAGAAGACGAAGCCAGAATAATTAATCGAAGGTTCATTGCAATCAACAGTCGATGCTTGAAATTTGAACGATGCGAAGGCAAAATCAGACATTATTTTATGTACCGGTGCGTTAGAACTGACGCAAATCAAAGGATGCGACAAGCCAGCGATTTAAATTGTTTTATGAATGTTACACAGCTGCAAGAAGGCAATAAATATATATCGTAAGCGAAAGAATTTATGAGCGGCTTTTAATTCTGCCCTTGGCCGAAAGACGTGTTAAAAGTGATAACATTGAAAGAATGTGCATTTAGCGTGCATTTTGAGCTATTCTGATTAACGTTAGATAATGCGGATTTCGTTGGTGATCAGGAAACATTTCCGCATAGAGACGTGCTGCTAATCGCGATTTTCCTCGACATTCTTCGTATAAAATATGCATGTCTGCGCATTCTTGAAACGTAAAATCGTCCATCGCACACACATTCACAAACACACTTACATACACTAATAAACTGCTAAAATTAAAGTTACAAGCTACGCCAAATTCACGCAAATTATGCTTCGCTTTCAATGTTACTCTTTATTAAAATCTAAAAATCATTCAATAACCAGAACGGACTAAATGTGTTTCATCACATCTGAGGCGACAATTTATAAAGCAATAAAACAATAAAACGATTCTTTTGACAAAGGTTAAGGCATGTTAAGGATTCCGTTCGATCTCATCTACGATACATTTCAAAAATATACGATTCTACCTTTCCCTTCGGTTTTTTCAGTCTATTCGTTAAAAAAAAACTTATGCGAAACTTTTATTTCTTTTGTCGATATTTATCAACAAACCGACTTTGGTGCATCTTCATTGAAACAGCCTGTATAGAGCATTCATAAATGATTGAAAGATATTTTAATCTAGAAAGTAGTCGTGATAGTAATTTTTATCTAACATCGTTGGTTTTTTGCCGCATATGGAACTTTCGACCGTTCATCATTAGTGTGCTGTTGTTTACATTGTAATTGCCACAGTTTCGTTGAGTTGATAATACTTCCATTAAATTCATTTTATTTAAAATATTACGAGGTATCCAATGTAAAAAATTTACTGTAAGGGCCTGCCTTTCCATCTAATAATAAAATATCTAGTATTAAACTACACAAACTATCCTTTGTAAATTTTGCCGCCTATAATAAAATAAATGTAGTATTTAGTATCCCAACTTTTAAAGTTAAGCTACTGATTGGGAAATTCAGATGCCTTTCAATTAGTTTTGAAGGGTCTGTATTTATATTTCATTAAAACGTGGGTATTTTCATTTGTTATAAAAGAGGTACATTGCTACTGGAGGGTCCTGGATTATTGTCCAAATAATTCGCTACGCGACTGAGTTCAAAATTTGGTTCTCATACCTATATCTCGCCAATAGCATTGAAGCGTCGTTTTTCAATTAATTAAAGATCAATTATTACATAATGAACAAATAGTAGATATAGTATTTGTGTAACTTCCCAATAAAATTTAGAATATTTTTTATCAGTTATCGCATACAGATTAAATCTGCAAGAATAAGAATGCTGGTATCATCCAAGATTTCTTCTTTACCGCATTAAATTATTATTTTTATCTTTAATGAATTAATATGATATAAAAATTCAATAACAGTGATACACCAAATCAGAATGACTTTTTTATACTATATGAAATGATTTTTTGGATTAAAAGAAGTAAAAGAATATTCTTTAATTTATATCACAAAATCTTTTAACCGGACACTAAATCGCGCACAATACACTTAACGTTTCACCGTCGTTCGACAGCTTCGTCAGAAGTGAAAAATATTTTTCACTTCTGACGGTTAAAAGATTTTGTGATATAAATTTCATCGGACAAGAACCAACTTTAAACTTTAATTTATAGGCTTGGTTTCGGTTTTCTGAATGTAAGATACAAACATTCTTTATTTCTAGATTCGATTTAAATAGTTCTAAAATTTAATTAACTGAGTCACTTTGTGTCGATTCTGCTCGTACCTGTAGCAACCGTAAGATCTGCAAACTTGTAGGTAATTCAATTATTAAAATATGGAATTTTGAAGTTCTATGGAAGATATGATTTCTCCTAGGTCTCTTGGATGACTCGTAAGTCTCTGTGGTAATATCTTAGACACTTATAAGAAATCGTATCATACTGAGAACTTAAAAATTCCACTTTTCAATAATGGAGTTACAGACTTACAGATCTTACGGTTGCTATAGATTTGAGCAGAATCGACCTTAGCCTACAATTGTTTCCGCAAAAATTATAAAAACTCAGAGGGAGGACATTAAAAAGTAAAAGATGTAAATCACAAGCTTTTGATTGTTCTGTGACACGTTTTACTTTCTTACCAGAAGGGGGTTTTGGGTGCGACAATAAAACATATACTTAGTACCTATACATATACTCTAGCACTTGAAAATTCAAAATACATTTTAAATGTTGTAAGAGTCGACGTAAGGGTGGAACGAGTGGGATATTCGCCTCAACTTAAAAATCAAGAGAGACGCCAAATTAACAATCAACCTGTACGAAAAAACTTCATTTTTAATTTTGACTTGTGTTCAACGGGACGCATTTACCTTTTTCCGGAGGTTCCGAATTGGATGAAGATCAAAGACAAATAAATTAGTAACAAAAACTGTGTATTGAGTAATGGCACATTTATACACTGAGAAAAATGTACGAACACTTTATTCGGATTCCCATTATGTTGCAAAATTAACAGTATGAAAATAATTTTTCTCAGTGATTCACTAAGGAAAACCATTCTATAATGTTAATTTTGCAGTAGTACGGTGAGAAAAGTCAGTTTAGTACGCTGAATCGGTTTTTAAAGGAAATATTTTTCTCAATATACACTGGGCGTTGAAAGTTATGTGTCCCCAATAAAGTTTCAAATCGTGATCTAAAAGGTAAACAAATCCTACCTGTTTTATTTCATATTTCATATTTCTACTTTGTGCTTTTTTACCTGCTTGCTCGTTTGCTTGTCCGTCTACTTATTACAGTGGTCAAAAGAGATTAGGCCGCAAGTTAATATTTATAGAGGAGATATTACTTTTGATTCTCAGTGTATTCGGTGGCGCATTTTCAGCTTTATGTTTAAATTTGAATTTTTTTAGAAAAATTACGAATTAAAACGAGGCCATCGATAATTAGAAGGCCGGAACCTTCCCCTTCCCCTCATATGCAGGCTGTTTATGCTGTTTATTTCGTCACTGTGTTTAGAGTCAATATTATTTTTAAAAAGGAAAGTTTTAAAACTTAAAGGTATGTAGGTATGTTACTTACTATGAAAATCACGGAACTTGAGTGCTGCATAATCAATCGCCGAAGCAAGAACCGACAATTACTTCACTATTATTTCTTTGTTAACGGCGAATGAGAAAAAAGGACGGAGTTATGATTCATAGTCTGTTGATGCAACACTAGACAATGACGCAACGGTCTTCTCTTGTGAATAATATAATATAAATGCTTTCTGGTTAAAAAAAATTAACCGTGAAAATTTACTTCCAACTAAGTAGTCTGGAGTTTGCATTAAATGCTATTTGTAAAATTATCATTTAATAAACATTTCTAGCTTGAAAGAAGTTGATTATTACCGTTAGCGCCGTATATCTATGTGTTAAAGTCGGCCTATGAGGTGTGCCTCATGATTCTGGATGTTCCGACCGTCTAGTTATCGAAGGTCTCGATTAAAACCGAAATGAAGAAATAAGATGGTAATAATAATACAAAACAACAAAAAATAATTGATATAATTTGGCAGAGCTTTCTTTAGGTACGATGAAATTGCTATATAATGTTGCAATTTCAAATGTAAAAAAAGAAGAAATGTAGATAATTATCAGTGTATGTAAAAATAAGAAGCAATTCGTTAAAATACATAAATCTTACTGCTTAAAAGTGAATATCGTAAATTATTTATTGCTTGAAAGGCATAAATAAAATGTCTACAATGAGTTTTTCTGTAATGGTCATGTCAAGAATTATGATTCCGACTGTACATCAGAATCCAGTTTAAGATTTTTGACAAAGTCAATTATAATAGCTGCGTTCCTTTTGCCACAAATCTCACCTCAGATCACTTAAACGTCATTTCCGTTAACACGAACAAGTAAGTTTGAACGGATATTTCAATCTAGCAACCAATGAGAATGCTCGAGCTGCAAGGTGGGAGGTCGAAATCTCAATTCAAACTCACTTGTTCATGCTAGCGGAAATGACGTTTATCTGAACTGAGGTGAGATTTGTGGTAAAAGGAAAGCACCTAACATTTTCATATAATAGAAACTCCTTTAAAATAAAACCCCTTTAAAAAATCACTCAGTATAACGACTTGAGAATTACAGAAAAAAATAATAATTTTTAAATAAAGAATTACAAGACTTCCTGAATAATCATTTTTGGTTAATAGCCTAAAAAGACATTTCTGGTCAAAAGTTTATTAGCAAAAAATTGCTGCTTTCCTTGAATAAAAAATGATCTTTACATAAAACTGCTAAAGTTGCGGTCAAGTAAAAGTGGAAACTTTCTTTGACGTCAATTTTAGATACTAAAACTTTTGCTGGGTGTTTGCAGTTATGACCTGACACTTACGAATGACAAACAGTAATATTTACTGTTTATCATCTGTAAGTAAATATCAGCTCAGAATTACAACCACACAGTAAAAGTTTTAGCACCTCAAATTGACGTCAAAAAAAGTATCCACTTTTTGTGGCCGCGACTGTATGTTTTTGTAAAATAAAGCATATGAGGTACAGTCGCAGTCAGAATTCATGGCATATCCTTTGCAGAGAAACTCATCGCAGATGTTTTATTTGTGGTTTCCAAGCAAAAAATAATTTACGACATCGCGGATTGACTCTTAAGTAATAAAATTTGGATGCACTTGATGTTCATACACTGAGAAAAATGGAATTTTGCGATTCTGATAAAACATCATTCCTATCGATAAATTAAAAGTGTAATGTAAAAGTATAACGCTGTCATGTTATAAGATCCATCTTACTCTAAATTAATCATAATTCTTAGAACAATGAAACTGTTTAAGTTTAAGAATGTAAAATTATCATTCTACATAAAACGTATTGTTAAAATGATAAACCATATTGAAATTTTATGCTGAATAAATTAGTAATAAAATGTCATGTCTGATTTTTTGTTAATTACTCCGGTAATTTTATCATGACAGGAAATGATACTCTAAACTATAAACCACATAGTGTTAATTTTGCAGTAGTACGCTGAGTCGGTTTTTAACGCAAATCCGAATAAAATGTTCGGAATTCTTGTTAATATGAACGTACTATTTTGTACTATTTTTCTCAGTGTAGTTTTGAAGGAAATGGGTACGATGTTCTGCAAGCTTTCTATAAACATCAAGAATTATGACTGCGACTGTACATATTTCTGAATTCAAACCGAAATTTTAATAAAACTGTTCTCATATTAGAATTGCGCCAGCATTTTTTAGAAGTAATGATATGAGTTCTTTATGTATACAGGACGTTTTTTCTGACCCTGTAAACATCCTGTATAAGTTAATATTACTGTACTTATAAAAATTGTTTCACACTTTATACCTAAATGAATATAAGTATATAACGTATGGATATTCCATTCGTTTGTATAAACTCAGTTTTTTTACGAGTAGGTATATGCAATCGTAATTGATTGATTCGTAATGATTTAGTTCAGAAAAAATTAAAACATTAACTTTAATTTTAACTCCAATAATGATCGTAAATATGATTTCTTTTTGGCATTGATCAAAGGGCAAGGCAAAGCTGCGGCTAATAACACATTAAACGTGGAAACAAGGGCACAGCAAAACGTCATTATTCCTCAAATCCCTTTCGCATCGACATAAGCCATTACGCAACAAAAGTAATCGGCATATTCCCCACAGGTTGTTAACACAACACACATTTATTATCCAACAATGAAAGAGCTCGTTGAATTCAGAAACACCCAAAACTGTTTTCTAAAGAGTCGATATAATAAAATCTCGACTAAGTCCTGCCCATAAAATAAATACATACACGCAAGAATCCAACGCCTTGCAGTTTAATCTGGACTTTTCATTGGGCACACTCTTATTCTGTCCGATACCTTATTGGGCCTCTGATTTTTGGAAGGGATAGAGCTTGGAAGGGATAGACAACATGGCTGATTTACTGCCGGCTATCCAAGCAGGATAGTCAGAGTTAGTTACGTTCCATACGTCTTTCTAGAGTGTTCAGCATACCTGTATACAATATAGAATTAATTTATAATCACATTTCGCGCTAAACCATCTGCTGTATGTATGGTGTTCCGGAACTTACAATTTTTTTTTTATTAACTAATTTATCATAAAAGAAACTGTTGACTATATAAAGACTGTGTGTTAACAAGTGTTACGAAAACTAGTAAATTGTAACTGATGTTACTTAAGGTGCCGGTCGAAAGGATTCGATTTAACAATAATTGATTCGAGTGTTTTGCGCCGTTAAGTGTCACATCCGGAGGAAAACTCTCGCCGGTTCAAGATACTCAAGGTGTTGCATCTAGGAGAAAACGTGACACCCGGTGTAGCGGTGGCTGGCATGACCGTGCAGGACGAAGCTCGGGCAATGCCGCAGACCGCCTCCACGCGCTCCCGTTTCATGATAACGGATATCCTGAGCGGACCCGCTGATGGCGCGTTAATCCGGGGACGATCCCCTAGTCCCGGACCCAGAGATCTTTCTTTACATTCGGCACCCTTACATCCAGACAGCGACACCGACAGTTCCGGACATCCAGACACTTCCAGCGTATGTTCAAACGGTAAGCTCTATCCAACCATAAATTGTGTTTCCCATAATAGAATAGGGCATTCGAAAGATTTGCTTTTAATTTTGTATGATTAGATATCTTATTCATCAAGTGCTGCAGTTTTCTTTAACTTTTAAACTATTCAATGCAAAATGGCATTTTGTATTATTTTGTCCTGTCTAGAGGGTTTATCCGATGCGACAATCTTAACCTACAAATAAAAATTCGTACCTAAAAAGTCTATTACCAATAATTATGTTCCGCACATGGTATTTAGTGCAAGGTAGCAAAGAATAAAATCTAGGTACGTCATTTATATATACAATGTAAACCACACTTTAATATTTTTGACGTTTAATACCTAATGTCACCAATACAAATTTTGTTGCAAATCGGTTTTGCAATGTTAAGTCAAAAAGCTATCGCAAGATGTCGGGAATAAAATAAATTTTATTGTTAATAATTCGAATTTATTTTTTGTTTATTTGTATTTTGATAAAGTGTCTTATTTATGTTCTGCTCAAAAAGTAAGAGTTGAAGATTCGATAGAAAAAAGATTTACGGCTAGGTTTCAGTTTGACATTTCAATTATTTTAGATTTTGACAGAAATATAACCTCAATAAAGTTTGATTTACTAAATTTGCCTAAATATTCACGCCATGTCAAGTTATTGCCGGGTTTTATTGTCCGCTACTGTACATGAATTTCAGCGTCTTCGGACCAGAATGTATCTTTTATTTTAATGAAACACCCTGTATATCGTATCTGTCGATTAAATCAGTCGTTTTTATGAAACATTTCTTATTTTTATTGTGAATGCTTTGAAAAATGAATTATACAAAAAACGACTCCTTGTATTCCATCTAACAATAAAAACACAGATTATTCAAAGAAAGCGGATGCCTCGGATCCTACAATAGCAGGGCAGAGAGGATCAAATTTAAAAAAGATGTTTTCCAGTTTCCAAAATTGTATTTAGGTACAAAAAAGAAAATTAACAATAAATTTGTTATTATTTGATTTTTTGACGGAATCTCCAAATGTTCCTTTAGCTTAGGGCTTCCCAAGACAAAATCGACCGTGACTATGTCTTATAAGAAAACCCTGACGAAACTGTCAAACAACAGCGAAACGTTGAGAATTATAGGATTTTTAAGCTTTCCGTAGACGAGTTATAAGAAATTGTTATACAAATTTTCATCGCACATAAATTGCTACAAGTTTAAATTTTACCTATTCACTTTGCTCTGCAGCAGCAACAGACTCATAATATCACAATTTAATATCTTTTATTTTACGAACCAAATGATTTCCTAAAATGAAATCTAACTTTATCGGACTAAAATATCTCAACTTATTTAAAAATAAAATAACATGCAAAGATTTCTCTTTTCATTTAAAATATTTACAATTTTTTCAATGTGACAACGTTATTTTTGATGGAGCTAAAATACATAGAAGTAGAGAAGTAGTACTACTGTTTATCTTCAATTTATGTTTATCAATAAACTTAAATTAAATGATCTGGAAAATGCTTGGGCTCTAGTTTATTTTGTATGTATGAGTATATTACTTATAGTTTAGATGTTAAAAAAGATTGCAGCATTTTAATTTTGCATGATTACCGAGAACGCTTATACTTAAAAGATCATTTAAAAGAAATGTTTTGAAAACATGTCATTCTCCCTAATCAGTATCAGTGTAAAATAATTAATATAAAAAATGATTCCAATCATTTTCAAAATTTAGTTCTTTTACGGCACCGCGTATAAAATTTGTGTACATTGGTACTTGAAAACAATTTTCTTTGCCGGCGTAGTGAATATTGGAAGCTTCTTTTGCTTTTATTTTGTAATTATTTGTAGGTAATTATTCTAGATTGTAAAGTGTCAAAGTTAATAAAACTCGAATAGAAAGCCTTTTGTAAAGATAGTCATTTGCAACTGAAACATTAGCAAGTGCAATGCGATGGCATGCATGAATAAGATGATCCTTTCTCCTTCCTCAGCCTTTTAAATGCTAACTTTCTTCTCCGTCGCTTTTGATACTTATATTTACGAGCGATTTGATCTGTCCTTGCGTATGTTCCTAATGATTTAAAACGAGTTAAATCTAATATCTAACAATAGCAACGAGCAAAGGAAGTCTTACTTTTACATTTATTTGAAGTTCATAAAATTCATTTGTCATTTCGATATAATCTTTCTGCGATTTACTGAAACCACTTTAAGGCCTGATTTTACAATCGTCGGATAAGTATTATTCTTAGAATAAGGGTGACGTAGGTGTGACGTAGATATGTAAGAACGTTAAAGGATATTCAGCGAACAGTTATTCCGTCCTTATTCCACGATTGTAAATCTGGACCTTAGTCTTTAATAGGAGAAGAATGGTTCAGAAATTTTAATTGTTTAATTTTATTTGTATTGGAAATTATACAATAATTCTGGCGGATAATTTATGATTTGTTGGGTTATTAAAATTATTTAGTTTCACTGTATCTTCAAATGTGCGCTTAATTCGTTAACAAACTAACCAAAAAATTTAACGGCCATTTAATTTAAACAAATTCAAATTTTAAGAAGCGTTTTTATCTTCCTTTGATTTGCGAAAAATTAGTTCCTTACTCCAAAATTGACTCTTTAGGATTTAAATAACTTGAGAATAAATATTGTAATTTACAAATACGTGCTTGTGTTTCTATTTCCCAAGGTATCTATTTCCCAAGATTTTTAGTATTCAGGTAGCAACAAAAATCGTTTTTAGATATGGCTCGGATTCTTACGCCAAAATACTTATTTCTGCATTTATTTCAAATAAAGTGAATTTCATTTCTAATAAAGAAGACTTTCGATTAGCAAAGACAAAATTATGTTCTTAATTAAACAAATTTTCCATGTAAACTCTTATTTTTCAGTTATGACATAAATATTAGTTTTTTTTTTTTAATGGAAACCATAGTAGGCCATGAATGAAAAAAAATGCCTTTTTTTTACCTTTCCAACGGCGTAACATTCGATATGAAACAACGACGTAGATATGGCAGTTTTTCTTTCTTTCAAAATTGTTAATATGGTTGACCGTGGAAACAAAAGTTTATTGAAATATGCAAATTATATTACTTTGACGTTTTGTTCACAGTTTCTTTTTTACATGCGTTTCAGAATAAAAACTCTAATACCAACAATGGTTCAACATTTCAATAGCCTCCTAGAAGAACTTTCAAGCTCTGCATATCATTTGAGAAAACTTCAGTATCATTATAATTTCATGTTTTCTTCAATTTTGGAAATTTTTAAAATTGATTTAATGTCAACTCTTTTTTGTAAACACTCACTTTATGACCGTTTTCTGTAGAGATAGAGTATAGTTTATAAACACGAAGCACCGAAACCTTGGAAGATCATTCTTGTTGTTCTGAAAAGAACCTTTCAAAATTCACAACAACTGCAAGTATCCCAGGGTAGGAGAGTAGGACTTGACCTTCGTATTACAAATCAGAAGCCGTTTTAACAAATCTAAACTATCAAGAACAAAAATAAACTAAAAATATTTCTAAAGATGTTCAAAAAGACCAGCATTATTTGCAATATATAAATTACACCTCTTTAAGATCGAATTTACTGCTTTCCTAGCCGAACGTCCGTCAATATTGGCAAAAGCTTCTAGTACACCTTCTCTCAGGTCTTCTATTATTGCATACGACCTTCGATACACCTTATTTTTTATTGCTCCCCATAAATAAAAGTCTAGAACAGACAGATCTGGAGATCGAGATAACCACGTATGTGTTGCATTTCTTCCAATCAATGAGTTGGGAAAAGTTTCATTTAAATAATTTAGCACTGTTAATTGATTATGCGGCGGTGCACCATCACGTTGGAACCATTCTAACATTCCCCGAATCTGTAAATTTAATTGGTCCAACATATTTTCAAAATCATTCAGTAAGAAATGAAGATAGCGAATAGGCATCATTAAAAATGTATGAATCGAGAATTATTGATCCAATGATACCGCACCAAACATTAAATCCAAATTTAATTTGTGGTCTTCTTTGCTCAACATGATGCGGATTTTCTTTTAACCAAAGATGCTCATTATGTCTATTAAACATGCCACAGTTTGTAAATCGGGTTTCGTCTGTCCAAAGAACTTTAAATTAGAAATGTGCGTTGCCAATATATTTATCTCTAAACCACGTACAAAATTCAATACGCCGATTGTTATCATTTGCATGCATTGTTTGCGAAATCGATAATTTGTAAGAATGGAACTTATTCTTCTGCAATATTCGCATAGTGGTGCGTTGTGATGTGCCTGTTTCCGTTTCAATCTGTCGGGTTGAAGTTGATGGATTTTCCATTTATCTCAGCAGCGTCTTTAGTTGAATTGGTTTTGCTCCTAGGTTTACAAAAGGAACCATATTCTCCCAAATTGTCATACAATCTTTTAAATGTAGGCACTGAGGGCTGGCGATGATCAAAATAGCGGTCAAAATATTGTTGTGCAGCTTGGATGGCATTCTTTTGGCACTGAATGTAACACTCGATCATTAGGTGAAAATTGGTAGATAGTAATAAACGTCAAAGTGATATAATTTGCATTTGTCAATAAACTTTTGTTTCCATGGCTAACCCTATTAATAATTTCGAAAGAGAAAAACTGCCGCATCTTCGTCTTTTTTTTAAACAACCAAATCGAATGTTACATCGTTGGAAAGGTAGAAAAAGGCTTTTTTTTATTCATGGCCTACTATGGTTTCCATTTATAAAAAAAACTGATGTTTATGTCATAACTAAAAAATAAGAGCTTACATAAAAAATTTAGTTCGACTGTTTAATTAAGAACATAATTCTGTACAACTTTTATCTTTGCAACTTTTCTCTAAAATGATGGAAAACCGAGTTATATGCATTTAACGAATTTATAAAAAATCAATTTTTTCGAAATATCTAGCCAGCCATAAACTTTAAGAAAAAAAACAAAAGTTGCATTAAAATGGGCTCCTAAAACTACAAATCTTTCCTCTTTAACCGTCTCTCTAGTGCTAGTTTCCCAGATCCTCATGCTAAACATGGAAAACAACTCGCCCTGTATTTATAAAAAATAGGATACTTTGAAAATAACTAAAGTAATGCCAACTATAATACATTTGGAGTACCCTGTACATTTAAAAGTTCTCGTTGCTTTTACATACATTGCCGCCTGCAGGAAATATTAGGCTTTACTTTTTAATTATTCACGCTGTATACTAAGTGAATATTAATTTTCTGATATCCAATTATCTGCTACAATCCACAACATTCTGATGTATCTTCCGAACATCATCGATTACGCTTCATTTAGGATAAAATTTCTCATTTCATTATTTAAGTATCTCCTAACGTGATTATTAGGTATGAATTAAAAATAATTTTAGTTAGAAATAGTTTTTTTTTTAATTTCTGTTTCTAGGATCTAGGAAATTATTTAAAAAAAAATCCGATGAATTAATTAAATCAATACAGGTTTCTTGATGAAATTGAAATAACTATTTTTCGACCACGGGTTAGAATTAAGAAACTACACCTATTATTTCACCATATCAGACATATTATTAAATTCGCCGTTTAGCATTAATTCACTCAATAAATAAATATTTATACAGTGTTCGCTGGTATAATTTATACAATTATGCAGATTCCAGCAATTATAACTAAGTTTATAATTGCAAATAAATTTCGCGGTTAAAATGACTTTCCTTCGCATAAATTTTAATAATTCTTACACAACTAACCCAGAAAGAAAAGGTAAAATTAGAAACTGAGCACGCTGTGTGCGCTTGCAAAGAGTCCATTAGTGATTACATGGTGAATAAAAATTTAAAAGTGTATTTAATTCCGGTGTTTAAGTTTAAAGCTAAAACGTGAATGACTGTGGCTCGAATACAAACGTTCAAACTATTTTAATGAAAGAGCTCGCAGAAACTAATTACGCTAAGGAGTAATTAGAATTAATGAAATGTTAATGAATGAATTCGCGTTGCATAACAACGCAGTATGGAACTTACGGCCAAACTCTTCGATTTAATTAGCCTGTTGTTTCAGTTTTTCTGGAAACTCTCATTCGCACAACAATCTAGATTCATATCGGATATAACTGAATAGTTATTTTTACTAATAAATAATTCGATTATAATGAAAGGTGGCGTTCCGCAGGATTACGGAGAGATAAAGTCGAGGAAGTAATAATATGCCATTGGCGCACGGATTATTCTTCCCACAGAAACACAGGATTGCCGTTACAAAACGCCTTATTTCCCATAATCATGTTTTTGTTATAAAACTGAGCTAAATTGAAAACTCACGCGTAAAGCTCTTGATTATTACTTATAAACATAATTAAGATAACTGAAGGCAATTTATGAAGTAATGGTCTAGCTTTTGTCTGAAATTATTATAGACTTTAATTTCACAGAAATATGAGGCACACCTAGAACCTAATAAGATTGGAATTAAATTTAAAAAAAAAATGGAATCTCAATTCTCATTTCCTTAACTTAATAAATGAAAAATGTATGTACTTATTGCTTTAAATATAAAAGGAATACACTGAAACTAATAGCGTTTTCGACTGACTGCTCTAGAGCACTCTCAAACTATCTCATGTAATAACAGGGGATGGAGGTACTCTCAGGGTACTCTGGAGCAGGCAGTCGAAAACGCTGTTAATCATTATTATACTTATTTCAAATATGTCAAGGTAAATCGATAAACACATGAAAATGTTAGACTCTATATCAAAAAAGCGATTATTACGAGTGGTATTGGTTTAGTTCGATGCAACTGTCTATAAGAAGTCAACCTTACTGTGTTTAAGTTAATTTTAAAGAATTATACTAGAACAACAGAATTTAAACCTGTGTCAATTTTATATTAACTTCCCAGTGACATTTCTCTTTATCCATTTCGTGTAAGTATTTGTTTAAATCATATGCATGTGCACATATGCAGCAAAAGAAGTTCAGCTTTTTACTAAGAATTATTTAGATTAACATGAGTTTAAGGGGGTGTCCAAGAAGTAAAGTCTGACTTTATTTTCGTTTATTATTTCATAACTATTAAGTATCAATTCCTGAGTTTGCGTTGTGTGATGCCTGGATGACACAATAGCGACATTTTATCTGACCTAACTGACCAAACTGAACGCAATTAATCTAATGTGCAGAAAATATGAGGAGCGTTACTTCAAAAGTTAACAAATCCGCATTTCTACACGTTATAGAAAGCACTATATTGTGTTATTGTTTTCTAGGCTTATCAAAACGGACTGGATTTGTTTCATTTTGAAAGATATTCTGTAATGCATTGAGGGGGATTTTTTAAGTTTTGTTCCAAATCTTTCTCATATGAAGGATTTGTTCAGTTTTGGAAAACAAATATGGATTTCAGCACCTTATAAAATAGGTTTCTATAGTTTTTTTTTAGACTTTTATTAAAACTAGTTATTTTATCTTGTAGTAACCAGCAAATACTACCTGAATTCATATTTAACTCATAAACTGTCAGAGTGGATTTGTTGACTTTTGAAATAACGCTCCTCACATATTTCATTACGGTCAGCTTTAGCCTTTTTTAGGTCAGTTAAAACACGCTAAAGCGATTACGCCTACTGTTCTATTTTCTTAACAATATTGTGTATTGTTTACACATTGTTTACATCAAATTGTCAAAATAAGGCGATCCGAAAACGAAGTATTTACAAAGCGTATTGTTCAATATTATAATACATATTTTGATAAAAAACCAACATTCGTTAATAGTAGGAAAGTGGAGAGAGGCATTTACTAGAATTATTAAGAGGTACGAGGAGGTACAGAAGAAGGTAATTTCGCCCAGCTAAGAAATAATCAATAAGCAAATAAATGGAAGGCAGTGGAACGGGTTTTCAAAACGGGTCTTTCTTTTACTATCAGAAAAACTGCGTTGAAGCTTGATTTGCCTAAGTCAACGGTATGTCATATTAAAGCAAATAAACTGGGAATACCAGCAACAGTTAAATTAAGAGCTCCAAAATATACCTATCAGAAAGAAAAAGTAAAGAAGGACAAGCAAAGAAAATTTATCAAAATGTAAGCGTAAAATTCTAATAATTGATGATGCGACATAAATGTACTTCTAATCTAAAGATGTAACTGGTAAGGAATATTATCATTGCCATTATCCAACTGATTTAAAATATGAAAGTAAATATAAATTAAAAACAAAATATACAAAAAGCATATGATTTGGCAAGCAATAGGATGCAAACGGCAATGTCCCCAAACAATTTTTAGGAAGGGTTCCATTAATGTTTACATTTATCTTGAAGAATTCATATCATAATCCAGAAGAGGTTTAATTTTAACCAGTTATGGCTAAGTAACAGATTACTTAAAATCTCAGAATATTGAATTTGTTGACAAGAAAAGCAATATTCCCAGCGTACCTCAAGCAAGAGGCATCAAAAGATTTTTGTCTTTGTGTAAGGCACCAAAATGATACAGGATTCTAAATAAGCAAAAATGTAGCCGAAAAAATTAAAAAATCAATTATGGATCACGCTTGGAAAATAAATTAAGTTAAAAATTATTAGTCTTTGTAAAATAAAAAAGAAAAGCAAATTTCCACAGTAGATTCGGCTTCAGGCTTCTCAAACGATATTTATTAATTAAGGCGATGTAACCGTATTAGCATTTTACTATCCTTGAAGAAGACAGTTAAAAAAGGGGAAAAAGAGAGCAATTTCGAAATTAAGAGTCGAAAAGCTTACTTTTTCATAATATAATAATTTTCATGTAGCAGTATGTATGGTAAGCTCATTATAATTTTCCCAAAAGTACTTAAATTTAATCTTTAATTTATACCTTTTTATTAATCTTTCCAGTTAAAATTTTTATCATATGCAAACGAGTAATAATGTCTGGTCAGTATATTTTACAGCCCAAATAATATCACGTAATGATTATATGAAGATTATCTTCCCTGAAGAAGAAATAAAAAAGTGAAATGTATATGAAACGCAATAAACATAAAACTACAAAGTAACTGTGTTTTTACAACTTTCCTCTAGAGCGTATTATAATTGTTATTTTATTGCATTTTATACATTTATTAACTTTAATGTTCTGCAAGAATTAAAAAGCTATTTATTGTTATTGCGCGCTTCCGCTGCATTGTAAATGCACGCAACCATTATATAAACATAGGAAACACACCGTTCATATTCGCCGGCTGCTTTTTCCTTCCTCTTTACTTTAGAAATTTATTTATTTATGAAAACGAAAGTTATCCTCAATTATGGTTAATGAAAGCAGCGCGTTTTCGTCTTGCTGGCGGATTCCGCTGACGCTTCATGTTCGTTCGGTACAACGTTCAATTACTCAACCTAATTGCCAGATTTATTTTTATTTCAATTAACTTCCAACGACACATTTTTCTAAAATTAGGTCCGCTATTATTGCCATATTATTTCTAATGTAACACGCTTGAAGTCTGTTACAAAATTACTGTAATTAGTTTCGGGAAAAAATTGATTTTTTTTTTTACGATAAAACTACAAATTAACAATATCCGCCCTAAAAAGTTTACAATCATTTACAAAACTAAATTATCTGCTAAAAATTAACATAAAATCTAATCTATTCGATTACCAAAAACAGAACACAGTCAGTTTCCAAATCAAAAATATATTTGAAGTTTAAGGAGGTTTCGAAAGCATAATGAACATCCTACCTTCTTTTTGCAGTAAAAAAAAGGACTCGGTAAATATTACTAGAATGCTATGTTCACTTTGATCTGCTTTTAATTATTATTATTATTTTTAGATACAGATCCACTTACATATTCTTACTTTTGTAAACCACAGTTTAAAAATCTTGCCTAGTTCACAGACATCAAAGAAGAATGATACCATCGAAACTTTTCTAGGAAGTTCAAGTCTTAATTGTTCCTAATTATGTAAAAGTGTGTTCACTGTAACTTCTCGTTCTCATACCATTATATACGTGAAAGCTTAAAGAAGAATGAGTTTTTAACTAAACATAATTAGGCTCAGATTTTAGCCCATTGTCTTTAAATGATTTAGAGTGATTACGTAACGTTTATTTTTCCCGTAGAGACTCTCCACCGTTTTGCGTACGAAATTTACGATCTGTAACAAAATTACTTACCTACAGACAATGGAGTATCGTGGCGCAAATTAGGAATTAAATTTGTTTAACTTCCGTATAAAAGGAGGTTATTTTTTTACTAATTATATCCACGCTTTGCGACCATTAGCTTACATAAATCTTTGTTAATGTCACCCGATTCTGATGATACTCGCGCTCGCTGCCTTAATGACCTCTTAGTTTTTGGTCGTTAAGTTTTTGTTCCACTACTAAGTTACTAATAATGAGTTTAATGAAGACATTGTGCCTCAACCGTTATCGTCGTTATTATTGGCTTTGCTGTTGCGTCTACTTTTCCCAATTAAATCCTACATTCTTCTGCAATTTATTTTCGCTTCGGAGCACATTCTTAAAGACACCAAATTAATTTTTTTAAAATACTTTTTAACTAATGTATAAATTCCGGAAAGGATATCCGACAAATATCCTTATACCTCTTCTTTGAGTTTTCTCCGCTTATTTAATTAATTATAATTGTCTACAACATCCTTATTAAGATAATTAAGTTTAACATACATAATATTATTTATAAACTATGATACTTCAGCTCTTCTTACTCGTAGTCTGTGTAAAGACTTGTTAAGACAAGTCGATTAAGTGTAAAGTAAGAAAACCAAAGGACTGCAATAATTTTGTAAATGTAATAGATAACATTTACAAAATTATTGCAGTCCTTTGGTTTTCTTACTTTACACTTCATCGACTTGTCTTAACAAGTCTTTACACAGTTGTACCACATGTTTGAATTGGCTTCCGGTTGGAACCGCGTCACGTTGACTTCTTCTACTGCCGATGTTTCGTTCTCTATTGCAGAAGAACTTCCTCAGGACTGCTGCAGTCTCAGCGACTAACGAGAAGCAGCAGCAGCAGCAGCCCTGAGGAAGTTCTTCTGCAATGGAGAACGAAACGTCGGCAGTAGAAGAAGTCAACGTGGCGCGGTTCCAAATGGAAGCCAATTCAAACATGGACGACGACGGCCGCGGAAGCCTTCAAGTTAAATTAGTTGTCCCACATATTCCTCAGTCTTTCTCCCCTATTTTTTTTGTGGTACATACTTTCATTTCATTATCTATCTCGAGTCACCAATCCCCAACTTAATCTGTACTCCTCCACTGTTTTTGATTCATCTTTACCAAATCCTCAATTTATTTTAATTTGTTTCTCAATTGTTATAAAAGTTTCTATCAAATGTGATCAAATTGAGTTTTGGTTTTCTAAGGAGAAATTAAGAAGTCCAATTGCTAGTAGTATGTAATTGATTGGAACTATTAGTTAATAAATTTATAGAATTTTAGATTCACTTATACATAGTGGGAACCGTCCATTAATATTCTATGAATAAACACAATTCAATATATCGTAACAAGTTAAAAAAAATGTTTACTTTCTATTACTTCCTTCAGGACTGAAAGATTCCAGGTAAACCGAATGCATGTTTTATGCGCGACAGCGTTGCGTTTAAGGTTGCTTTCGCGTGATATGACATCCCATTATAATTTAATCAAATATTTACTGAAGTAATGGTAGTCTTTTGCTCATGTTGATCTGTATTATTGCGTTTGAACATGAACAACCGTAATCGAAAGGTGAATAAATAATGAAACGATTTGATTTGATTTCGATTTGTGTTATTACGTGTAACGGTTTATCACAATGTAAATGTTTGTAAAAGGCGGTCGACGCACGTCCGCACTTCTTCAAACAAAATAATTACCAACGGCCCTCTAATAAATTATGCGCGTCCATTTGTTGGCGCCCCGTTTTTTTAAATTCGTTCAGAGATGCGTTAACGCTTCGTTAATTTGTAGTATGGAAAGCAATTAATTGGTCTACGTTCGGAATCCACGAGTCACCCGGAGAGGCAAAAGGTGTTAAGTAGATTAAGTTCAGAGCGACTTGAAGTTGATCGGATAATCCCGTCACTTCTGACGTTTCAGTGTCGCGCCTTTTGTGTCGCTTCGCTCTCGCTGAAAATCATTACCGGTTTTCGAAACGCATCGGTTTACGACTGCTGCACGTTCACAGAGTGAATGACATATTCATTGTGTTATAACGCGCTACTTAAAAATCTCTATAATGGTGCGTATTATAAAACAGTTTGTAAAAAAAAGAACAACATAATAAGGGTAGAAGAGAATTTTCAAGCAGCACATTAATATCGGACAATTTTTTATAAATACGACAGAATAAAATCAGAATAGAATTCTAATCCATGGGATACCATATCTTGACATGTATGTTATTTTAAAATTATTTTATCATAGGTATTGGTTGCACGTAATCAAATATTATACATGGTGTTTCAAAAGTCGCAATGCAAAATGAAAGGGGTTATAGGGAATGGAACTTCAAACATTTTTTCTCATATAAACATGTGTCCGATTTCTACGCATTTACTAGATACAGGGCTCAACTTTGTTACATGTAAATTTTTTTACCGGAGGTTGCTATGACTTGGTTGTGTTCCTTTTGGGTTGTTTAAAGCAAATATTCAAAAACACTTACTCCAGTTCCAACACAAGATTGATTGACATCGACGAACTAATTCGTGGGTGTAATTAAATTGAAAATTCCCATTTTAGATTTCAGCGAAAGCTAAATTAATTGTTTCCAAAAGCTGTTCTTCTGTATGAATTCCTACAGCATAAACTATTTTCTTTAGTGCTCCCCAGAAATGGATATGCTTGAAGCTCTTAGGTGGTGATGACTTGATTACATTACAGTGTCTATTTGGCAGTAGTTTATTGTTTAATGTTAATTTGCAATGCTTGTACCTTAATAAAAGTTTACATGTAACAACTTTTAGGTTCTGTATCTACTAAATGAATAGAAATCGGACACATGTTTATATGAAAAAAATGTTTGAAATTCAATTCCCTACAACTCCTTTCATTTTGCATCGTCCCTTTTGAAACACCCTGTAATAGTATTTCCAGCGATAGAAAGACAGATTTTAAATTTCAATGCGCCAATCTAGAAAAGTCAATATTAGGTTATCCAATAGTCATTGGAAACTGTAAACACGTAAATTCTCTTAAGAATTTATAATTAATTGTTACCGTGCATAATAAACACGAGCTTTAACACACAAATCAACTTTTTATGTTTCACGTGGCATAGGAATATAAGGCGCGAGTTGATTTCCGAATAGCCAACTTAAAAGCAGCAATGATTGACCATTTGGACTGGGTATGTTAGTAATATTGACTTTTCTAGATTGGCGCATTGAAATTTAAAATCTGCCTTTCTACCGCTGGAATTACTATACCACAATTTTTACCATAATCAGAATGCAAGTGTCATCTGTATAACTGTATACGGCAAGAAGTTCGCATCGATTGGGAAAAAAGTTGTTGCAACAATAATAATAATTTGTGCATGTTCGATGATCAAGCATTTCTTGGGTTTGACAGAAGACGCTCTATTGGAAGCACTAAAATTTATAAACTGTAATAATTTAATGACGTTTTTATCAAAATTTTATCAGGTTTTTACCAAATATGTTGTTTTATACCGAAATAAAGTTAATATATAATAACAATCATTTATTAGATTATTTATTTGTATGTATATATATTATTACAAGAGTTTAATTTGTTGTTAGGACTCTGGTGCGTATGGAATGTTTTGTTATAATTTATAATAATAATATCACACTTTTAATAAGTCTAGTTCAGCTTAAACCATCATAAATTCGACATGAAAATGCCTAAAATTATAAAATTTGTTGCAAGACAGTTTTCATTGTAATGGATTCCTCGAGCATCCTCTGGACAGCTGCTTCGGCCCTATTTGGGTCCTCTTCAGCAGAACAGTAGTTCAAAAACTCCTTCGCAATCAAATCGATCTGTCCAAAACAGCTGTCCAGAGGATGCTCGAGGAACCCATTGCAATCAAAATCGACTTGCAACAAATTTTATAAACTTTAAAAAATGCTTTGACAGCAAACTTGACCACCTTGTGTAGGTAGACTTATTACTTCTTATGGCCGTTTTATACTATGACATTTTTTTTCTAAAATCTATAGGTCTGTTCGTAGTGCAGTTCTGACTAGTTTGCAACCGTTGGAAATATGCAGCAATGAACGTTTTGCATCTAACACAACTGAGCAAATTGATGATTACTTCGATGGGCGACTTGTTCTGACGGTTCCAAACTAGTTACAAACTGCACTACGAACGAACCTTGTTACTAAATGAGTGAGAAGTGCCAATTCAAACAATCATAATTCACTATGGTAGCCTATCTCTCTCACTTTGTAACAAAAATTGGTATCAAATTTAACAAATGTAAAACGGGCTTTAGATTAGATGTTAGATCAAAAATCGATCGAAGGATAACGCGACCTAAACTAACACGTGAACAATATCTTTTCTAATCAAGTGATCTATGGAAAAAAAATATATCTTTGTTTGGTTCATTATTTCAAATACCATTTGAATTATTTTTATTGCATTCCTATCGTTTGTATAGGAATGCAATATAAATATATAATTCAAGTGGCATTTGAAATAATGAACGAATAAAAGGCACATTATTTTATTTCCATAGGTCACTTGATTAGAAAAGATATTGATCACCTGTTATTGATTCCTAAAATTACAGTTTCATTTACATTTAAATTCCCGTTCGGTGCGAACCAAGGTCACCAAGGTTTTTCGTTGTTCAAGGTGAGTCTTTAATAATGAATAAGACAAACAAAATGGAACACCACTCTCTTGAAGTAAGCTTCATTATCCCTGCTACATTTACTCGAACATTTCACAAATTTTTAGCCAATTTAAGGTAACTCCTCTGATCTCATAGTATTAAAATTTCGAAGTAATTTCCGTGGTTCATAGTGTCGATATCTTGATTATCTCCAGAAAGAAACCACATCGGTTTTCCAATTCATTCAAAACAGCAGTGGTGAAGTCGATTGAAGCTACAATCTTTTTGCCCCTTAAGAAGCCTTGTTATCCTGAATGCCATGAATTACATGTTGATACGTAATTATGTATTCTACTATTTCGGAAGAGGAAGTTAACAAATTCTTGAACAGTACACAGAGAGAAATGACAAAATGAAAATTTTCAAATTTCAAAATTTCAATTTTTCAAAAAATTCAGATTTATTTTCTCCTCTGCTTGATAAATGTTTACATATGTTTGTAGTAAAATTATTACTCAATTTTGGAGGAAAGAAGTAAACAGCCATTTGACTTTTGTACTACAATAAATTCCTACAGGTGTGAAGAAAAAATTTGCATACTCTATTGTATAAAATTCTACAATGGAAGGAAAGATAAATCAATATTCCGTGAAAACGTTTTCTATATTTTGAAAATATCGAGATTACTAACCCGCTAGAAAAAATTACTATTGAATGTGTCAACAGTTAACGTTTTAACAAATATTATTCCAAATAAAAGGAACTAATTCTACATAAAATAAAATTCAAATCAACAAACGTGTAGAACACGTTTACAGTGCATTTACGGATTTGATTTACATACTTTAGGATTACAAGTTCATAAATAAATGTGTTAAACGATTTCTTCAATAAAATGTATTATTTTACCACAAATATTACTCTACAATCGCATGTAAACGTTTCACATTTATTATTCCTGTCTTTATTTCAGGCACAATTTGTAGACACAAAGTCTACAATTGTGTTAACAAACACCATTGTTTTTTCTCTGTGTAGGTAGTTTAAAATTTCATACCTACTAGTTTTCTTTAAATATACTTACATAGAGCGGATATATCCATCTCTTAATAAATTGGCTAATAGTTATTAGACGAATATGTACAGTTGCGGACAGTCACTGTCATTTCACTGACGTAGAAGTTAAGGAATTCCTATATGTGTACGTCAGATAAGTGACAGTCACATCCGAAATTTTCTGTCCGCAACTGTACTATAGAAACAATTCATAAAAAAAATATGTATTAATTAATTTCCGGACGACTTTTGTAGCGTGGATTGTAAAAATTTTGTACAATAGCAGTAATTAATCATGATGCTTACAGAAAGCTTACTGGACATCGTATCCTTATTTATTGCGACTGTATATTCAGAGCTTTCTCATATCCAACTCAGAAAGCTGCGTCAATGCGCTTTTGAACTAGTTATAATTTTTTCACTATTACTTGATTTTAAATATAAAATTTGCCCTGTATTATAGTTGATTGTCTCAAAAAAAAATTATTAGAAATTCAGATAAAAATTAAATTTTGCTTTGGCTATTTAATCTCGTGTTGAACAAAAAAAAAATCCCCGAAATCTGAATACTTTTACAAATTATTATCGAAAAATTAAATTTGTTCAAAAAACTAGCCTTTCGAAAGCATGAATCATTTACGAAATATTGCGATTGCATTTTTCTTGGAAATTACATAACGCTCTTAATATAAAAAGAAACTGCTGATACAATCTCCTCCAAATTACATTTTTGTTTCCTGAACCACTTAGCGTAATTATCCCAAAACAAATATAAAGCAATTTCGACCTCCTGTACGTTTAGCCGGATTTGATATCCTTGCGTGAGAAACTCGTTCCTGGAATAAAAGAAAATTGCTGTGCCACCAAATTAAAAACGCACGGCAGCCACATTCAAGGACATACATTTATACAGTCCGTTTAATGCAGTTTATTTGGCGTTTTAATTCGAAAACGCCAAACATCGGAAGTTTTCATATCCTTTAAAGGATTTATTTGTTATGCCTGGCTCAAGTTATTACTGCAACTCGTATTTCCTCGTAATCCTCTTACAAAGAATCTATTGAAGTGCCCGGCATCGACTTCTTGACATGTTAATACGTCAGGAGGTTAAGTTCCTTTATGGGTGAAATTATTTCGTGTTGACTGTTGGCTGAAATTTGTTTGTTAGTGTGCCGCAGGAACGTTTATCGAATATCCGATCTAAGCGTTTCCGGTTGTAGGTATGTGGATTGAACTGAATAGGAAATGAGTTTCGCTGTAGATGTTAATCCTTATTGGGGGGAAAATATGTTATATTACTTTTTGATTTGGGGTGACGAAACTCACATTAAATATTCATGTTTGAGGAATTTTACACTTACCTGCAAGCAGATTATAACTTACAAGGCACTTGTATTGAATTCGGTAGATTTGCGTAATTTAAGCAAGACATGAAACCCGGTGATCAAGTTAATTTTTCTTTGGTTTATTTTCCATAGGTACGTTTTTTATTACACTCCGTTGTAATTAAAACTACAATTAGAAACGTACACAATCGTCGACCCATTACCGTAATTACGATGATTTGTGAACTTCGAACAAAGGAATTGTTTCCCAGTTATAATCGTGAATTAATTGTGCCCAAGATTAAAAAAAAAAAAAAAACAAGGTGGTAATTTAAAATATTCATGTAAAGGTGGGAAAGTGACTGGAAAAATTAGTGATAATTGAAGTTAATATAAAACACGTAGTTACTTTTAATCACTGCTCTTTTTGATATACAGGCTGTTTACGGTATTTTCTGTATCTTTTTAGGAGGCGATAGTACACCTCAGAAGGAGTCGATAAACCTTAAAACGCCTTAGTAAAAGTCGCCTCATAAGCGTAAGCGAGATAATAGCTAATTCTTTTTTACATTAAACGATTAATTTATCTTAAACACTGGTAATCTACTACTTAATCAGTATAGCAAAAAAACATAAAGAGTAATCTTGGGCGGTTGCCAAAATTGTTATTACTGGAGAACGGATTTATATGCGAGCAATTTTGATGAAATATGCGCATATATACGCACTAAAAAATGACGAAATATGCACATATATATGCACTAAAAATGACGAAATATGCGCAAGATAGGCGCAAAAATTCAAATAATGCACATTTTGTAAAACTATATTTTGCTATTCTGATCTAGGAGTTTTTATGGGCATTCTCATTCGAATAAAAACCATATTATTTTTTATACAATTTATTATAGAATTTATTTACATTTATTTACGAAAGCTGATACAAATGGGGAAGTATGTATATTATTAAGTAAATTATAACAAGACTAAAAAAATCTTCGATTATAATTTACGACAATGTATTTTTCCAATTCTTTAACAATTTCAACGGATTCTATTAAGGACATTTTCGGTTTTTCTAAATTGTTTATAGTTTTTACTATAAAACTGTAATGCATTTTGATGAAGATTAGTTGATTTGCTAATGAATTTTTTGTTACATTATTTTGTGCCTTTGCAATAGCAGCACTGTCTTGGGCATTAAACTCTAAAAGCAATTCCTTAATTGCTACGAAATGTTCAGCATAAAAGATTGCCGCTTCCAACCAAGTTCCCCACGTAGTCAACACTAGTTCGGGAGGTAAAGGTACATTCGGCAATTTTTCCCTGTACAACTGAACATCTGTTGAAAAAGTAGTTGGAAATCCCTAATTCACCACCTGGAAAATTCTGCCTGCTTAAGCCCGAAAGGGGCGCACACTAGATTGTAATTAGTCGCATTAAGGCAACCACATTTTCTGACGAATTAAGAAATTCAGAAAAAAATTTACTGATTTCGACACAAATTCTTTCAAATATGCATATATATGCACGTGTTTCAGAAATATGCGAAAATTGGACAAAATGCCCAAATATGCAAAATATGCATGCAATATGCATTTAGCATAGAATCCGCTCTTTAGTTATTACGTTTGTTGTTTGACACGCAAAGTTGTTATCAGTAATTCAGTTTTACTATCACCTTTGTTTGACTGAAAATTTTATTATTTTTGCCTTGTTCTTTAAAAGTCGGGATGGCCCATCGATATTCTATACAACATGGTGATAACTTCGAACATCTTTTGTAGTGGACAATGCTGATTAAGTAGTAGATTACTAAAATTTAAAACAAATTAACCGTTTAGTGTTATAAATAAAATATTTATTATCTCACTTATGAGACGACTTTTACTAAGGCGTGTTAAGGTTTATCAATTTCTTCTGAGGTATACCATCGCCCCCTAAAAGAATACAGAGAAGACCGTAAACACCCTGTATAAGGTTATTCAAAAGAAAGTTACGTTTTGCTTTCCTACTGAGTTTTTAAAAAGTTACAGTCACTGTCTACCCTTTACTGTAATAAGCATTGTACTATTTTTTCTTTACTGCATAATTGGTCCCATTCAAATGAGCAAATAATTCAAAAATATAAGATAAGAAGGGATAACGAACATATACGATTTGCATACTGCCTTCCAAATGTACTAAACAGCCAAAAGTAAAGCAGTGGTTATAAGAAATACTTATTTCAATAAGGTTCCTTTTCGCCCTGTGTTATGGTGAATCAAACGAATTAATTTGAAAATGAGTGTACCATGTGAATCTAAAAATATTTTAAAAATTACCTAAATTATTTATTTGTTTGTGAACCGAATTAAGTTTGATACAATAGAGCCTGTCGTATAAGCGAAACAGAAATTGGAGAACTATACTCACACCTTTATTCATTCCATCGTTCCATGCAAATGTTATTTACTGCTACTTCAAGAAGACCTCGTATTATTAAGAACAGCTTCGACAGGAGGAGGTTTTATTTTATTATTTAATACCTTAACGATCGCCATTTCTTAACGGCTCTCATTTAACGATGTCATTTTCGTTTAATTAAGTATAAATTTCTGTATAATACCGGCCGGTATTATCAGGAAAATTGATTTTTTAACGTCAAGCTCGTTTACTTTATCCGTCATCCTTCAGTTATATTTTGCAGATTAAATGCAAATTTAAAGGCATTTACATCAAGTAGGCGATGCAAAGCCGTAAATTTTTATGTAACAGTGTTAATTGCGTTCGCTGGTGGAATGCGTAATTTTTACACTTGGCTTACAGGCCTGATCGATTTATTGACAGCAATCAATGCAAATACATCAAGTTCTGCCTTTAAAAAAGTACGTCTAGAATGTGTTGTTTTTAATCGACATAAAACCTGGCAGCTCGTTAAAGTAAACAGCTAATTATTTTCCCGCATTAATAGCTATAAATTGCAATTATCATTAATAAGTAATTTAACGTTTTAGTTTTTCATGCCACGCTGTATCTAAATAATTCCGCCGCAGATCGAATGTATTCGATCGTTTTTCTTAGTGTATTAATCTGGAGCGAGAGGCATTCGAAAAAGTCTATTAAGTTTCATACTTAAGAGTCTTAGATTCCTGCAACGATTGCTACTTACAAAACGACTGTTTTATTTATGTTTGATACACTTGATATTCAAATGATTCGGTCGAACACGCGAACAAACTGTTAACTAGTGTTGTTCAGTTTGGAAGCCTGGAATTTATTATGTGATGCTTTACGAGAACCCTCGGCGAATATTCAAATTGATGTTGAAACTACAAGCGGAATAGCATTTCGTGTTATTAATCCGTAATTAATACTTCTCGTAAACTCACATGTTTACTTTTTTTCTTTTGATCCATCACCGTTTTCCTTCCACCATTTTCAGCGCGCCCAACAATGCAAACACTAAATATTTATTTATTACTTACACTTGTAGCTGTTAAACTAACTAACTAATTACGTTTACCTAATAAGAAATCGCATATTTATGCACGTTTGAATTATTCAATGTGTTACGTATTTTTTAAGTGGTATTAATTTGTTTTGTCCTTGGTATTTAGATTTTTTGTACTTACGTTTATTAGTCGTTAAAAAGTTGATGCAAGTTCTGCGAAATCTAATTGAAAATCAAGTTTCCAATACCGGAAGTAGCCGGTACATGCGGCTTTTACAAAATTAATTTTACTAAAGCACGTGTATTTTACGACACCTAATTTTGATACACAATAATTCAATTTTTAGAAAACAAAATATTTTCAATGGAGGTTGAAAAGTTTGCGTTTTACAATTTTCATTGTAATAATAACATTCTTTATAGTCGACATTTGCAGTCCTTGTAACCTAAATGAAATTAACTATATTTTGTCACGAGAAGCTACATTCAGGCCCAGTTTTATAAGCGTAGAATAAGGACAGAATAACTATTTCATGTTCCAATTAGTCCAAAAATTTTTCGTGACTTAGTTAAGGTACTATAAGATGTATCGAAAATATGAAATAATAACCAAAAAGCTCTACTAGAATAACGAAATGAGTGAAGTACACGCGAAAAAATTTATCGAGTGTTCGCTAAAGGTTGTTAAGAAGCCTCTTCTTTTAATAAAGAACAAAATAAAAATCATTACGTTTAACATTACAGGTTTTTAATTAGTTACCACCTGTGAAGTGGTAAAGCAATAATTTGAACTTAAAAAAGAAACGAAACATGCAAGCTTTGAGAATCAGAAATCGAAACCGTTAAATAGGTACTGTTCCAGAAAGTTAGATTTTATAGGAAAATGAGTGATTTGAACAAAAAAAGCGGAATGGTCGCAGTTCTAAAGAAGCGTAAAAGAACCCTACCCTAATACGTTTCCTAGGAAAATAGAATCTTTGCTATTTGAAGTCAAAACCTTCAAGACATAACGCTAGATCAAAAAAACTGTAACTTTGGACTTTGGAAAAGGTAAAATAATCTGGGTTTCGTTATATCGACGAAATAATTGTATTAGGAGAAAAAACAAAAGTTATACAACGGAATTTAAATTTACTATGAGATCTGAAACGTGAAGATAAACACAGAAAAGGCGGAAATTATGAACTAGACCTACAGAGAACACTAAAAATATTATCCGCTGAAATAAAGACATTTATAATCGACCAATTGAGGTGACTGAGACAGGTAGTTTATAATGGAAGACTAAAGACTAGTGAAAACGATATTTGAGGCAAAAGCATTGGATAGAAAAGAAGAACTTTCTCAAAAAAAGAAGACACAAGCATAACAGTACAACAAAGATTGTGTTAAATGATCAGATGCATAACAATCAGGAATAGGTTAGGATGGAGGAAAATTGAAAGAGGGACTAAAATTAAAATTTGAAAAGCAATTCTAATTCAATACTGATTCTCAATTCAAAGGCTGAAGGGTTAAATAATTAAAATTTAAAAATGCAAAGGGCGATAGTTTTATAGCAAGAATATTTAGAGGATTCTGTGATAAAAATTAATTTAAATTCAATATCTAGGTGCAAGGGCAACATAGAATATGATGTCAATAATAGAATAAAGGTAGTTAACAGAATATTCCACACATTGAGGATAATATTTATGAGAAAGAAGGATGTGAATAAATGTATAAGGATTATAAAATGTATAGGTAACCCTATATTCATATCAACATTAATTTATAGCTGCAGGTCATTAAAAATAAAAATTTTAGTTGTGGAAAGTTGTAAAGATGATAATTCTACGGTGAATAATAAGGAGGAGGGTCCACGGTCATGACCGAATTAAGAATAAGAACGAAGGGAAAAGATTTGGAATTAAATCGGTAATGAGCAACTGAGCTGGTTGGTTCGGATATCCTAAGTGAAAAAAAGATGGCAACTCGTTAAAAGAAATAAGGGATACAGGTTACAACAGAAAGAATGAGGAGGAAAACCAATATGAATCTTGAACCAACTTCTGGCAAAAGACAGTTTACGGATCGAAGCAAATAAGTAAATAACTAATAAACAACATTCAAAATATTTTGACTCGTTCACTCTGTTTCATGTCTTTTAGTCTTGGAGTTCTGTTACAATGTAATCAAAAATATCAAAACTGTTTCGTATTCCACAGGTTACTTACAACGTTACAACACAAGTAACACGTTGTGATGAAATAATTTTATAATTAATACGTAAACATAACCAATAAGGCCAGTTCAACACTTAGGCCCAGTTTTACAATGCCAGTTTAAATTTGAGCTGAAGCTTAAACCCGATGATTATTCCAACAATCGTTAAGAGTTAAGCTTTGGCTTAAATTTAAGGTGGCATTGTAAAATTGTGCCTTAGGGCCAGTTGCTCAAACATCGTTCAACTCTGAACTTGGTTCTATCATTACTGCAACATATTCCTTTACAAATGTTGTTGTGGTAATAGAACCAAGTTCAGAGCTGAAACATGATTCAAATGTTTGAATAACTGGCCCTTAAACTTCAAAATTATAAGATTGTAGAATTCTTGTTACTTAACTGTATGAGGCACAGAAATGACCAGAAATTTTGTGATCTTATAGTAATACCTAAGGAAGTGTATGTATATGTAAGAGAAACATGAGAAATTTTATTACAGGTGAAAAAATCTCGGAGAAAATTATATTACAGCTCGATTAATACGGCAGTAGTTATAATAGTATTAGATTAGAATTTCTGTAATAACCACCTACGGTGGCGGTGGCGTAACTGCAAATGTCGCTCCCGCTCGCCCCTCGCAATGTAATAGGGCAATTACATTATGAGAGCTTCGCGTGTCGCACGAGGCGACCATAGTGTTAGTATTTGATCATTATGTGCCTTTTTTGTACAATTGTACATACGATTGTGTGCGGCGCTACAAAGATACGCCGCGCCGCGGAGATAAGCATCAATTCCGTGCCGAGATTTTATTGCCGTTTCCAATGGCTGTTACTTTATGGACGGCCGTAAATGTGCGGTTATGAAGTATGTAAATCCCGTAACGATCCAGTTTGTATAAGTGCCCCCTTATTTGCCAGAATTGTATTTAATAGTCTGTTAAATAAAACGCGAACATAAAGGAGTTACGATCTGCGGTATAAATTCGGTTGCGCTCTTCATATTTGGCTTTTATTATACGCGCGTTTCATTACTCAACCGTAAAATTAACAGTTCGTACGCAAGTTGTGTTAACGCTTTTGCTATTGTTTACTTTGTGCATTTGTAATACCTATACATATATACAGATTTGTAATATACATACTCACACATTTTATACTGAATACAAATCTACACATCATTTAGCATAAAGATCTTTAATCTCTTTTTGACAAACAAAGATAAAACCGATTAATTGAATCTATGAAACCTTTTTTTAACGCTAAAGCAAATGATAATTTTCCAAAATCTACATGAAAACAAACCTTCCCCTTTTTAAAACTATTACAGCTGTCACATTTTATACGGACAAATTTTTTGATGACTAGCTAATAAATTTGCATGTATAAGTTGTTTTCCTCGCCTTGTTTGACCATTATGGAGTATTTTGTATTCCTTTACTTAAAAAATAAGATTTTCAGAATTTGCAGGAAGTGGAACAAAGGACGAGGAGGGGGCGCGTAAACTTGTGCATGGAACAAGGCGACGCGACGGACAATTCCAACAATTAATTTAATTTGGCTTTCTTTGTTAAGAAAACCTTATTTGTCTTTCATTTTAATTTTCAGACTTGTAGTGTACTCTAAAATTAATAACACATTTGCACGTTATTGATGATGTCAATATGACATTTAACATGACCATCTTTCATCAAGATTATTTTTGATATCACATCACATAGTGAATTGAAGAGACAAAAATGTAAACATTTGTTTGTCTCTTACAGTAGTAGTGCTGCTTTAGACTATTCCTACTTTCCGTTCAATTCTGAAGGAAAGCTGCGCACAGAATTCGTCTTTGTAAAACGCGGGAGCTATAATATACTATCGTTGGATACTTCATCCCAAAAATCCTGGGATTCCATGTACTATAAAATATTTTCTCTATACTTGAGTGTATCACTTTCCTAGAATAGTGTCTCGGAGAACAGTTTAATTGTGGGTTAAGTTCTTATTTAATTTTCAGTTCCTTTCTTTTCAATTGTGCACATTCTCATAGCCAAACTGCATATATTCATTATTGCAAGGCCTTCCTTCATTCTCATAAGAAGATCCTTCGCAATACTGAGTTTTGCGGGATGTGGACGTTTCGCCCCCACCGTTTCGCCCCTACCGTTTCGCCTCCACCGTTTGGCTCCCGCCGTTTCGCTTCTGGTCCCGATTCGACCCCGACCTATTTCGCCCCCAAGTTAACATATGCTAATTTTAGAAATTACATTGAGAACTTTCGATCATCAGTCCTTTAATGTTCTTCATGGCATTAAATAACAGTGATAAGATGTGTTTGTTACGTCGCGTCGTCACAAACGTTTATTTTATATACCTTTATTTTAGGATAAGTTGATAATTTAAATCATATCATTTTATTGTTATAGTAGATATCAATTTTCTATTGAAATGTGGAATGTGTATAACAGAACCTTAAATGATCGCCACAGGATGAATAATAATATAGAAGGCTGGCATCGCGGTAATTTATTTCCAAATACATATATTTCATATTTAAAGTTGGTTCTTGTCCGATGAAATTTGTATCACAAAATCTTTTAACTGGACACTAAATCTCGCACTATACACTTAACGTTTCACCGTCGTTCGACACTAAATCTCGCACTATACACTTAACGTTTCACCGTCGTTCGACAGCTTCGTCAGAAGTGAAAAATATTTTTCAGCTTCGTCAGAGTGTCCGGTTAAAAGATTTTGTGATACAAATATATTTCAATTTATAAATAGTTTAAAAAAACAACAGTCTCTACACAGATATGAAATTTCGCAATTATTATTAGGTGTTAGACCAAAAATTAACAAAAAATATAGTATAATTTCCACAAGAATTAAAAATATTGTAGAAAGTTATGGTAGGATAGATACTAAGGATTCTTTGTTAGGCATTGCCCATAATTTTGAATTTTAAAATATTTTGTAATATGTATTATTTAATAAATATTATTTTCAAAATTCTCTATTATTTTCGGGGGTGAAACGGTACGAGGGCGAAACGTCCTGGGGCGAAACGGCGGAAGCTAAAGCGTGGAGGCTAAACGGTGGGGGACAAACATCACATAACCGAGTTTTGCACCATAAAAGGTGATATTATCCTTGTTTCAGTAAAGGTACAGCTGAAATTCACTGTAACATTAGTTTATTCATTATTTTGAAATTTAACTGGGTGATGCTTGTGATTAATCTATTAGGTTGTTCGGAAAAAAATGTCGTTTTTTAATTTTTTTAATTCAGAATGTTCATATACATAAGCATATAAATTTTGATTAAACTATATAATCACCATTTGCATCAGTGACCTTTAGTCATCTTTCTGCTAGCAGTTGTATTCCACGATGGTATACACCCAACTTTTCTGGAATCAAAAAATTCTGGACATAATACGACATTTTTTTTCGAACAACCTAATATTTAATTTTAATTCTTGATGTAATTAGTTTACTTTACTTACTTAGTCTTTAGTCTTGTCTACCTTTCGGTGTAAGACTATAGAGTTGAGTTGCTTGGTGAGTTACTAACTCTTGCTTTGTATAGCTGTTTCCACTGCTTTCTATCTTGAGCTAGTTCTTTTATGTTCCTCCATGGTAGATTTCTAATCTCTGCTGCTTTTCTCACGCTGTCCACCCAAGTTTTTCTGGGTCTTCCCCTTCCGTTAATACCCTGTGCTCTTGCATTGTATCACTCTCGTATTGGTGAATATGCCCCAGCTATACTAATTGCCTCTCTTCTATAACATCTTGTATTGGTTTTGTTCCTAATTGATGTCTAAATGTTTTGTTTGTAATTCTATCCTTGCGTGTCTTATTTTGTATTTTCCTTAGAAACCTCATTTCGGTTGTATTTATTCTACTTTCTAGACTGTTAGTTAGTGTCCATGATTCGCATCTGTTTGTAAGCATTGGTACTGCAACTTTTTTAACTTATGTTAATGTAATTAGTCGCTTTAAGTAATTTAATGATACAGTGTGATCAAATGAAAAAGTAGTCAAAGTTGGCCATGGACCTAAATCATCTTAGAATTATTTAACAAATGTCAAACTGACTTATACCGACATGAGAAAATGTTATCAAAGCAAATTTCAAAGCTTTTCTTTTAGAATCCTATTTTAGGTACGGCGTTAAATTGGAAAGTGGTGAATGGTAATATTCCCGTGTTGCCTGTTATGAAGAATTCGAAACGAAGAAACAAGCCAAAAGGAAAAGAAAAACTTGACGAAAAATTAATAATAATTCAATAAGACACACAAAAGAGAACAATAATGAAACAAGCAATAACGAATTGTAGAATTAGATAAATAAGAAACCATAGAAGATCGTTCATTCTTTTGATGACAATTACAAGCAATTATTAACATCAGTAAATAAATATAAGGAGAAATTCTAAATGAAGTGGGTATGAAAAATTCGACAGTAAAAACAAAAAGCAACTGAAAATAACGAAATAAGGTAAAGAAAAGTAGAAGAATATCTACGGTGGAATGTTAAGAAATCAAGAATTAACTGAAAACTATTCTGTTGTTTTATTTAGTGTGCTCTAGTTTTTATTTTTTTTATTGTTAAAGCTTCGTCAAATTTTCTTTACTCATATTATTGTTATTTATTTCAGTATCTCTGATTTTTTACGAGTGTTCAATTGAAAAGTCATCAAATTAATTTTAATTTTAATTTTAATGAAAGAAGATAGAACGAAAAAAGGAGAGTGGTTTGACAGATGACAGTTGTCAAATAATTGCTGCTAAATTTACATTCGCATCGATCTCTTCAAGACCTACTTTACAATTGGTGTATTTATTTTGCTGCCCTTTGGACACTAGGGAAAACTTTTACTTTATTGCAGCCCAAATTCTCTGATAAATATATCAATGTGATTCATACTTATTCATTTTCACTTATTATATTGACACACCACCCCGAGATTTCAGATTGTAATCAACCAAATTTTACAAAAAAACTGTGGTCTAAAATGGCCTAAAGAAAAAATCGAAACAATTTTTACAGACTTTTTTCTTTCTTGTTAACCTTCTGAGTCCCAAATTCTCCAGAAGTACGGCAGAGAAAACAGCCTATCTTTACATTCTGTTATTCTCTGACTTTTTAACACTCCGCTAGAAAATCGCTGATTTTCTGTGTTTTTTTTATATTTCAACATGTTCAATTCATCAATATTTATAAACTTCGAACATCAGTGACGAACTTGATAACACTGCGAGCTTCAATTTTGTTCATCACTGTGGTTACTGGCAAACAGCTGTGGAAACGAAACAGGTTGACAAAGGTAGCTGTCGTTTGCAACACCAGTCGCCTAAGAATCATTGATAATGTTGCTCAAAGTACGTCGGGATATTTCAACAACTCGTGTCGCTTTTCCGGAATACTGTTGCAACCAAAAACCCTGTTTTTTACAGGAGAGCGTTTTGAACTTTTCTGACAACCTCATTTGCTCCCCATCAATCGTCGGTAACTAATATTTCTTTGCAATTTATGGCCAAAAATAAAAAAAGGAAAAGCGACGAACTTTACACGTACTATAAGGAATAGCTAAATTCGAAAATAAGTTTCAGCTTTGTTCATATTGAAAGAGTTGCGTATTTCAAAAACAATGTGCAAAAAATTTGGTATTAAGGTTAATTTTACAGTTTTCAAACATTCAATGTAGAAATTTCAGAAATAACTATTTGATGTAGAAACATTACTATCGCGTAAAAACTACTAAACTATTGAAGATTCATACACCGAATGAATGAAAAAAGCTTCGCCAGCTAAAATGACTTAACTACCCTTTGTGCAGCAAATCATAATGATGTATTAGGTCATATTACAGGAATGTTGTAAGATTAATCTTACCTATTACCTTGACCATTACAATGTTGATCATTAATTTTCAAAATCACTGCTGCCATTTTAACCATACGCGAATATTCTTTTGCATATCTTCAATCAGTTCCTTCGCCTTCGATTATAAGAATCTATTGTTATATGACATGAATTGTTTTTATTATTATAAATTAACCTTCTGCAGATTACTCCGTCAATAGATAATAGTATTTAATTACGCGCCTTTAATTATCAAGTGGTTGAGTGATCAGCAACAAAATATTGGTTTTACATGAGAGACTAATTTGCCTCCTCACCGTTATGCTTTTATGGCTAATGAACGGAGAAAATTACAGCGGCATCGAAATCGTTTACTCGCGGACATAAATTAATTACAGGTTGATTTACCTACCACTGATTGTGGTCTTCAATGGGAAAGCTAAATGCAAATGCGTGTAAATCTTCCGCTTCAGAGTAGTCGTTTAATTTAACGGCTTGCTTCCAACTAACTGCTAACTAGCAAGCGAGCACAAAAGTAAACAAACTATGCAAAACTGCTTAGACAGTTGCGAAGAATGCCATTAAATTATTATCATTAAATTATTATCATTGTAAAAGATTTTTTTTTTAAATTTTTGTTTATGTTTCAAATAGTACCAATAATTAACTTAAGCAATTGTATAATGGACTGGAAACTATGTAACAGAAGTTTATTTCTTGAAATGTAACGCATGTATTCAAATGCACTTATCTTTTTAATGTTTTTTTAAATTTTTTTTTACTCTTTTTGGTTGTTCCCTCAGGTCCATTTACACAAGTAATTACTAAATTCAATGATGTTAAAAATTTAAGGAATAAAAGTAACTAAAAGAAATAAATTTCCTCTGCAAAAGATATAAAAGCATGTTAATTGTAATTCATCTGTTTGTTGCAATCACTTTTTTGCAAAGTTGAAGTAACATTAAAAGTATATTGACTCTATCTTTTTAACACAGTTTTAAATTCGTCATTTTTGTTTTCCACGAATGATTTCTAACATTTTAGAAATTATAAAAAACGATTCAAAAATAGTTTGCGCAAAAGAAAAATCCCGAATTTTGTTCAAATATTAAGTTGTTCAGGTTAGAATCCATTCCATATGTTCGGAATTAGTTCCGCGAACAAAGCTAATATTTACTTTTACATTTTTTACATTTACATTTTTAACAACGTGAAATTGTAATATTTCTCCGTTTCGTATAGGATTTAAAATTTTTAACTACTGTACAGATTGTTAAATATACATCGAAAAGAGTAAGAAATAAAGGAACAGTTTTTATTACATTAGGTGAAAATTTAACTTTTCTGGAGAAACATTTAACTACTTATTCCTTAAATCCCGCACAATTTTTATCTGTGTAAAAAAAACTAAATAAAAACTAACTTTCCTTGAAGATCAAAATTAAAGAAATTGTATAAATTCCAGAACATATAATACATATAATGTGGTGATATTCGTTTTAAATATATTATTTACTTTGAAATTATACTAATCTCCTTATCTATAAGCTATTAGGCAATAATATCAGATGACGTCTACATGAATGAAAGTCTTAAAACGTCCAAAAGTTTTTTGTAGATACTTTCTTTTTGTTCGAATTTTGTTTCTGAGTTTCATTATTCATTACGTACAATGTTCCTAAAAGAATTCTTGGTAAACTCTGTAGTATTTAGGGTCGGTTTTTCAATATTGGTTCAAGTGAACTCTGATCATTTGATCTCAGTTCTCTATCATATAAATTAGCTGCTTGATCTCTATTTGAAAAAGGACTTTTATTCTAAATTCAATTTAAACTCTGAACTTAGTTTAAACCTATTGAAAAACCGATCCTTATTAGTGAAGTTCTATGGAAAACAAAGAAAAAAACTATTTTGACACTAAACGAATTTCGAATACAAATAGAATGGAAACTAATGGAACAATTTGAAGACTTAAAACTACTCTAAAATGTTTCATTTAAAATGTGTACCCAAGCGTTAGCAACCGTCTAACAGCATGAGTTTTTGCAGCATCGCCGTCGTTGGCTTCACTGCGTCGCGACGTTATCAATGCCCTCGGGATGCGCGTCGTTCCACTCTCTCTCTGATTGGTTCCAGTTTCCGGTGTCTCGTTTACGTCGGATTCGTTTCCCCTCCGCCCGAATCTATCCTGCAAATCCCACTCCCTCCGTCAATATCCGCGCGTCGCCGTCGGGACGCCCGAAACAATGGCCGGGATCAATGCGTTCTACACAATGGGCCCTTAAAACCGTTCATTAGATTCCCACATTTAAATGAACGTTTACGGCCGCGTTCGGTCAGCGTTTCGTTTGTGGGCAATCGATATCGGGAATTAATTCCCGTTGGTGTTTCGAAGCTATCTCGTCAGATAGCTGAACGCGATAGCCGTATTTTATAGACGGTAATGGGAGTGTAAATTACTTGTGGTTTGCAATAGTTTTGTTTTGTTGTGTTAATGAATGAGGCACTTTTTTTTATAAAAATTGTTTTTTTTTAGTTGCAGTAAATATTTGTTTTTATTGAAATTTAAGTTTGATAGTGTAATTGCTTTACAAATAGTAAATAATATTGTCCTTCGCCTCTTTTAAAGGATGCGCGACTTGCCCCAGCGAATCACTTCAATAAAGACCGTTGCGTTGTAAGCTTGTAAATTTATCTGTTCACGTATTAAAAATTTGCATAATGTTTTTAAAAGGTTTTCATACACATCGACAATCTTTTTCTAGAAATATTCAATAATATAATAAATATATTTAAAAATAATTTCCAAACTAACTAATACGTCTAAGTAAGTTAAGTAACATCCCATATCGATTATTATTAAAAATTTCTCCGTAACT
This sequence comes from Dorcus parallelipipedus, assembly GCA_958336345.1. Classification (NCBI taxonomy): domain Eukaryota; kingdom Metazoa; phylum Arthropoda; class Insecta; order Coleoptera; family Lucanidae; genus Dorcus; species Dorcus parallelipipedus. The sequence continues at coordinate 47,005,256 of OY284475.1, forward strand.
TCGACGTATGCACAGTTGCCATTATATGAATTAATAATAAGTATTACTTACTTGTAGTTTAAAATTTTTGGAATATTTGCCAATGTTATAAAATTTATAATAATAGGAGCTACAGGGTGCAAATCGTTTCAGATTTTTTTTCTACGCATCTCTTTTGCTTTTCAGTTTGAAAAAAGAATGATGAACAATTTTGTAATTATTCGATCAAATTCTTGACAATATGAATAAATTAATTTAAATGTCACACTGTCATACTCTCGCATTTAAAATATGAAAATTTACTACGCTTTTCAAAATTTTCAAAAAAGCTTCGTCGTTCTGTAATCTACAGCGTGATTCAAAAGGGTCGCACCATCGCTTCGGTGTAAATACAGACCATTAACAGGAGCACAAATATGTTTTTAGAATTTTTTTGCCATGAATAGTTTTTAAGATATGAATGTTTAAAAATAACGCAAATAGGCAACGCTGCACCTTGTAGATGCACTTACAAATTTGAAATCATAGATCATAGGTACCCTCTTTTTTGTTGACAACTGCATATGCGCTGGTTTGTCAAAACGTTTGGAAATAAAATTTGACATAATAATAAATGTCAATTCTTAACTGGGGTTCTTAATATCCTACTTTCTTCAGCTATTCTAAAGTTCTTAAGTAAAAAAAATAATGAAAAAGTTGGTTGATTTGATCCAGCATCCAATGGTAAAAGTTAATACGAAGAGGAAAATCAGCTTCACACAGAGCTTGAACTTTTGTATAGTCGAAAGAATGGTAACCTTCTGTTTTTACTACACGCCGAACAACATTGTAATTTACGTTTAAATATCGTCCAATATCTCGAATGCTGACGTTAGGATTGTCTTCAACGACTTGTAGAACAGCTTCCTCGACTTGGGGAGTTCTGGCGGAGCGTGGCCTACCTATCACTTCATGATACCGATGATACATGACACTGATCAAGCCGTTGAAAAACATTTTTGTCTGGATGTCTACGTTCACTGTATCGTTCAGCATAAGCTGCTGCAGCGCGTCGAAAGTTTCCACCACTCTCTCCCAGAAGAAGATACATATCACAGTATTCATTTAAAGTAAACATTTTGAATTTGAATAAATCCTTCAAATCAATCAAAAAAATTTACTTTCAAAATGTGAACATCATTGATAAATTTTATTTGTCAGGTCACACTATGGTAACCATAGTAAAACCGAATTTTCGGTGCACCGTTGCCGGCTTTACTTCTAAAATAATGTTAACATTTACAAAGACTTTTCCTGCTTTATTGCTTAATAAATATTATGTTTTATTAGCAAGGATAATTTTAGAGGCGTTTATCTACACCTTTCATTAATAAAAACATAAAGTTACATTATCTAATTACTATAAAATCACCATCAGTTTCGTAACTTTGAAAGCCTATATCTTCGTAAAAAAATCATCTAGGAAATTTTTATTTACACTTTTGAGAACAAATAAGTGGGTCTGAAAACCACCTAAGTGATGGTGCGGTCCTTTTGAATCACGGTGTATAATAAAAATTCGTAGTTTCATAATGTCCTGTGGAAGTTGAAACTTAGACCTAATTAAAGAATACTAAAAAAAAAAAACTTTAAATTACCTCCTTTTATAGCTTCATCCTTCAAAATGTGTTTCACTTATTAAAAAAAAATCGTTTTCCGCCTTATTATTACTACGATACAAATAATTTTTCGACCTTGTTAGGAAGAAAACATTCAGAAATGCGTTTAATAGAAGTTTGTATCGGCAGTCAAGATTAGCGTCACCTGAGTACAAAAGGGTTAAACCCGAACTATTGTTGATAAATTGATTTCACGGCTTATTGTGCGCGGCCTAATAAGGAAAGGGCAATGCAACCTTTACCGTTTGCTTAACAAAACCATCACCGCTGGCAATTGAATGAAAAATCACCCTGCTCCGCCGCAGAAATGAAATTTGCTTTTAAGCGTCATTTCAGTAATCGACAATGGAAACCGTAAAATTATTAATTTTCGTTCAATGTTCCATAAATTGTGTTAACTCAGGAAATTCATCAATGTTTAATAAATACCAGATAAATAATTTGTTTTACAAGGCGTTAAAAATTCTACAATTATTATTTTTTGCGAAAGTAAAAAGTAATGTAAATAAATGAAAAATCTAAAGATTGGAAGCAAATGAAAATATAGGATCAGAAAATATATGCCAAGTAACCCAAATTAAATGCTATAAGATTCGATTTCTGCGGGCGTTAGGAATATATAGAACGTTTCAAATTATTTCCACCTCATAATACCAATTGTAAAGTTATTCAGATTAGATATTAATAGCGTTTTCGACTGACTGCTCATGGCACCCTCAGAGTAAATCATCTTGTTTTAACCTCATGTAATAATCGAGGATGGAGATACTCTTAAAGTGCAGGAGCATCTCCATTTTCGTCGTGTTATCGATCGCTATCTGTTTATGACGATCATGTTAATTTTATGAGATTCAAATAATTTGAAATGTTCTGTAATAAAAATATTCCAAGTAATTCCAAAAATGTGGTACTCCTACTAGGTGAACTATTAACTGTACAATTTCAAACGTCATCGTATACATATAAAAATATAAAAAAAGATGCTATTTGAAATTCTACTTAAAAGAAGCAATTATTTACAAGTTTTATATAAGGGGGAATCAAACTCAACTTTTGATAATGTCGATTATGCCAAAGTGAATAGCAAAACACACTATACATTAACACAAAACTTGCTGTACTCTTTTTATTTATAAATGGAAATTTACATTTTCAAACGTGTCTTTCTGTAAGAAGTTAAAACACTTTTGCATGAAAAATTCTGTATCGTGGTCGTTACTTAATGTTAGACTGGATTTCGGAATTTTTAATTTTTAATAAAAGATGATGATTTTTGATATTTAATGAAACATAAAATTATCTCTTATATTTTCGGCAATTGTTTTTAAATTATTTATTAAAACTAGCATCAAAACAATTATTTCCTTTAAGCTGATTTTACAATTTTAAATATTATACAATATCATTCAACAAGGAAAAGTATTATCAACATGACTTTTTTCATTTTTTACATAGAAATCATAGCTGTGGACGCAAAAGCGATGTCAAGTCTTTATGACTATGTCGTGAACCTCTTGTCTACAGTGAGTATGACACTCGAGTTTTACAAATAACGCGAATCGTCCTTTAATTTTTATCTTGCAACAAAAGGTTTACCTCGAATATTTTACGAAAATGTAATTTCTTCTCAGAAAATTCGTCCTGATTTATCACATTTTACAGTGGGTCGCATGTATTAGAAACAATCAGAGAAATAAATTTTAATTTCCTTTTTTCTTTCCTTCCGGTTTCTGTCTGAAAAACCTGAATTAACCAATGACTAAAAGTCGTTTGCCAAAATTAAGATCTACACAGCAATGCAAGCAGAAAACTTTGAAACTGCTCCTAGTTTGAATCATCTGCCGAAGAAGATTTTGCTCATTCCAGGCAATCACATTTGACTGATGATAACAAATTATACACAGTTTACTTTAAGGAATGCATTAAAAAAAGATAGTAGCAAAATTGGGAGAAAAATCACCAGATCAAGTAGAAGTGTTTATAGGTCCTATATTAATATAGACCGTCTAGAAAGTATCCGGAATTTTGAAATTTCTATCAATATATTGCTTATTATAAATATTATGTTATATTTATGATATTTTTAGGAACGCAGTATTTTGTCAAAATTATATTTTTCAAAGAATTTAACAAAAAAAGTGACCAAAGATATTAAATGTTAACACTTTTAAACAAACAGAAAAATTTGAGTAATTGTGTCAAATTTGAGAAAAGTGAAAACTGATAGAATATATTTTCAACAAAGGGATGCATTATTAAAGAAAAAGGATTTGTAAAACTGTTTCTACCAAAAATTTAAGAAAAAAATTAAATAACAGCATAAATTTTACACGAATGAAACACCAAATCTATTCAGGATGCAGTTGATATGATTTGAGGTTCCCTAAACGTTTAATATAACTTTCAGAATTAAACTGAAATTACATACACAAATAACTAGAATTGCTTTACTCTATTGTAATTGTTTCGTTCATAAATTAAAAAACTGGAAGTTACAGTGTTATTTTCTTTTTTCCGGATACTTTCTAGACGGACTATATAACTAAAGTTCTAAAGGATCAAGGATACCTCCACGATAAAAACACTTCAACAGATCCTCAGTTATCCGAAATAATCGGCGTGGATAATCGAAAACTCTGATGGCGTAAGGCGTAACCCATAAAGGTCCGTTTTCACGCTCATGCAATTTGCGCAAATGTGCTTATGCATACAAATTTGCACAAGGAAGTCGTTGCATGTAAACGTAATTTTCTTATTTGCTCAAGCCAGAAAGTTTGGTAAACTGCATGTACTTGCACATGCATTTGCGCAAGCAAATTTGTATGCGCCAATGCTTGAACAAATCCATTTGTGCAAATTGCTTGAGCGTGAAAACGGACCATAAGATGATCAAAGAACGCTTCAAGTCAAAATAAAGAGTTTCTGCATAACAATAGCGTTGCCACTTTTACTTTATTTGGTACTTTGTGTAATAACGTATGTAATTAGCATAGCGTATGTAATAACGTTAAGTTGATCTTTGAAAATTTTTGTGCAAATAAAATAAATAAATAAATAAATAAGTTGATCGTTATAGCGAGCGTTTAAGAGCGGCGATATATTAGGGAGTTTTTGCAATACCTTACGATAAAAATATCGTTTCGTTAGAAGCTATTTTACCTAGCAACCTTATGAATTTAGCCAATCAGAAATCGAGTTTCCTATTCATGGTAACTGGTAGCACACAATTTCAGTTGATATACAAATTGGTATCTCTAAAGATTCTTACATTGTGCCTTCGTCCAGGATAAGGAGCATGAAGACTAATAATCATTCCATCGGTGTACAAAACTGATATTTTACGCAATGATGTCTTTCTTGCCCGGAATGACAATTCGACATTTGACAATTTAATATAAGTTTGAGTGTGCATGCTTTAAAAATGCAAAAAGTATTTTAGATGTTCATACCATATTTCATAAATATCGTAAATTACGAACGTTTAAACCGCTATTACGGTATTCCCTAAATGTCAGAATATAATAAAATGCATACATAAAAATCGTCCCTATACTTGGATAATAGCAAACGGACGAGCGGGGTTACTTTGTAATTTGTGAAAATTAAGTATGTTTCTCTTTCCGACCTGTTTATCAAACATGGGTAAATAATTTGCCAACCGCTTCCACGCACTCTGCGAAACGAAATAATTAAATTCTTGTATCAAATGTCCTTGTTTTCAATTAAACTTTTCTGCCATAATCATCATCAAGTGAGTTTTACAGTAATGATTTAAAATGTTACGACCTTTCACATAATTAAGGAGAAATGAACATAATAGTGATGAACTGGTAATAATTACTCCTTAATCGACTCGCTTAATAAGAGTCTAGGTAAAAGAAACTTAAGTACACTGATTAATTAAACACACTTCCTCCTATAATAGTTCATTCAACTATTGCGCTTACAAATTGAAGAAAAAAATTTACTTAATTCAATTTACTGAAAAAAGGTTTTATTTGAAAGAAATTGCAAGGAAATTAGTTTAATGTTAATAAACATTTCGAAAAAATAGAAAATGTCTTTTCCATCTTTTTTTATTGTCATTTCTTAGTTGGGCATCATTATTTTGATAGATTAAATTAGAAATATTAAACAGTTTTTATCCGGTGATATTCTCATTTCCTGAAAAAAAGAACAAAACGCTTTATATTGCGTGTTGAAAATATTCTTAGCATATGGCAGAGAATGTATAAAAAAAACAAAAAATTAATTAAATAATTAACACAGCATGCTTGATTTATAAATAAATTATTTAATTATCTTGCTCAATTAAGGAATTCTGTAATGAATACCAATGCCAGCGTTAATTAAATCAGTTTAGTTATTTTCTCTAAAGAAATATAGACGTTTGAATACATAATTTACTTATACGAAGCAAGTAAGCAGAAGCAGTTACTCTAATAAATGTTTCGCAATTTGAAAGATAATGATTTAGGAAATAAACGAGTTATAAAGTTGATATTAACCAAACATTTTAATTTCTTGGTGTTTCTTAATACCAGAAATGTCAAAGCAATGTACTAAAGCTCACACAGAGAAAAATTTTAGGGAGTTAACTTCATCTCCTCCATAATTTGCAATTAATATCTGTTTTTTTTGTTAGTTTTAACTAAAAATTAATATATTTTTCACATTTTCGGATAGATGCTTATCTTTTGGAAGTAGTTAAAATTAAGGTGGAATTATTTGACTCCGAGAAAATAAAAAATTCCACCACACTAACACCATAAGTAGTTAAGCTTCGCATACTCGATTGGAAGTGGAAGTATATACCGAAATTTGTAACAATTGTTACAATTTTTCGTGATGATGTAAAGGTCCCTTTTCACGCTCAAACAATTTGTGCAAATGTGCTTGTGCACACAAATTTGCGCATGTAAATTTGATTCAGTGAAAAATTGATAATCCATTTTCATAAATTTACAGGTAATCCTGTGCTTTAGACACTTAAATAAACGCGCAGCCCTATGCGCACATTACGAGGGCAACACTGAAAATGTCTAGAATGCCATGTTTCTAAAAACAAATAAAATTAATTTTTATTTGACAACCCTTTTTAATGTTTTGTGAGTTGATTGTCGATTAGTTTGTTCGATTTGCTCTAACAGTTTTTTAATTATCATAATTTAAACATTTTGTGTTCACCCAAAAATGAATTTGACTAGAGAACATTTCCGGGCTATGATTATTTACGATTTTAAATCATCATAATTCTTTTTCTTTCTGTGACATTATTTACACAAAACACACAAAAAACTGATATAAGTATAGCGGTCACGTGAGTTTCGGAAAAATAATTTACCGTTTACTATTATCTACCCACTACGCACGCGTTAAGTTGGAGTGTAGTTTACACGTTCAAACATTTGCGGCAACCGCAAGCAAATTATCTGACCAGGCAGATTTACGCAAGCAAAATTTTTTTGGCTTGTGCAAGCAAAAAAATTACGTTTTCATGCAACGACTTCCTTGGGCAAATTTGTGTGCACAAGCACATTTGCGCAAATTGTTTGAGCGTGAAAACGCACCATAACATCTTTTAATAAAGAGTTAAAATAATCTTAAGATTTGTTACGTTTGAACACCTGCTTCTTAGCACACGCGTGTTAAGGTCAATTTTCACGCTCATGCAATTTGCGCAAATGTGCTTGTGCACACAAATTTGCACAAGGAAGTCGTTGCATGTAAACGTAATTTTCTTATTTGCTCAAGCCAGAAAGTTTGGTAAACTGCATGTACTTGCACATGCATTTGCGCAAGCAAACTTGTATGCGCCAATACAAGAAATCCATTTGCGCAAATTGCTTGAGCGTGAAAACGGACCATAACATAACATCTTTGATTATGGAACAAATACTGCATTTTCGAATTAAATATCAACATCATAAAAAGTGGGAATTACAATCTAATTTCAATCTAACACCTTGCACGGATGGTCTCCAGGGAACTATCAAAAAGAGTTAAAAAGGAGTTAGACTCCGTATTTTTTCCTGTGCAGGTTTTTTTAATTTAATTAATAACAGCTCATTTCATTTGGCGTTTTGTTCATTAAAGTCGGATTTTAAATTACAAAGCAAATTTGCTCTATTTTTAAGGTAAATCCTGTACAAGTACATCGAAAGGAAAATAATTGCTTAAAAGTAGCTAAATTCTAAGGGATTAGAAAACAGAATACATACGCAAAATATATATTGAGAGCTACTCATTTTGTCAAAGGTATCGTTTTATACAGTAATACGTTCTTTTTATAATAGTACAGTTGCGTCCAATTATATTGATACATCTGTACACTAATCGTACATTCTTTGATGATGTGTAGGAATTGCAAAATTATAAAGTGGAAGGGTATAAGAGTATACCTATTTTTATATTATGATGGTGAAAATCATTAATTAATTTGGCAACATCTTTTATATTTTTCAAGACTGCTGTATTGAAAACTCAGTACGTGTGTTAACCGATTAAAATTAAATGGAATGAATATTTTCTCCGTGTACATTTACTGCACGAATGCAATTATAAAGCAAATAGCCTTCACAGGAAGAGCAGATTACTTTAATGCGCCATTAAATTCTTTTAAGTGCGAAATCAATGCGTCAAAAGTATTTTATCGGCGATTGATTCAAGGCAGTAAAATTACATTTAATACCCTCTACATACTGTTATAAATAACTTCGACACCTCCGTCCAGCTTTCCCAGCAATCCCACATATAAGGCTAATATGTAAATGACGAACGTCAATAAAATATGGAATTATGATGTACATGTAACGTTACCATAAATAGCGATACATAATGAAGTCATACGACATTTTTGAAGTGCACGTCGGCACCGTTTATAAAGTGCATCGACATCAAAACGTATATACAACGTTCACCGGTGCGGTTTCGTGACCGCGCATCGAAAATTTCGAAGGTAACCAAGCATTACCTGGACGAGGTACCGGTAAAAACCACCGATCGGAGGGCGCTGTGGCCGCTTTTTGCCGCCGAATCGATAAGCACGCATTAAAATTTGTTTAAATAACTGTTTGTTTGTTTTGGTCGACAAAAACCGGCGTAATATAAAACGGACGGCAAAAAGTACGTAATTTCAATAATCTACGAAATAATGGGATCGATTCGATTTGGTTTCCTGAAAACCATCGTTTTATGTTTTTTTTTTAAATACAGTTTTTCATGACGCGCTTATAAATAAAGCAAGTAATGAACCGTTTACAGACTAACTGTCAATTCATGTACATTTTTTTTTTCAAAGTACCGTACAAATAAATTCAATATATAATCGTTGCATTCCTTACAATAAATATTTCCATTTAATTTTTATTTTATATTTTTATATATCATTGATATTAACCAGAAAATAATTAAGAGAGCTTTTGAAATGTCATCAATAAATAAGTACAGTCAGAATTCCCCACCGTTATAACGAGTAGGCGGACAAGAGGACATGCACGCATCGAATTCTTATCGAAGTTTGCTTGGCCGCCTGCATGTTCTGGTGATCAGAATAAATAAGACATTTACATTTTTATTGGAGTCAGATTACTTTTAATTTTGACTATACGTTCGCATCAGAATAAATTGATGCTACTCGAAAATTTTGCAACAATAAACTGAAGTACTAATTTGGTTAGACGTAACTGTACATAAAAATACAGTCGGAGCACAAAACAGTGTTATATAACATCTTTGGTAGAATTTTGTCAAACATTACACATTCTTTACAATTCACCTGCATTGGATCAATAATTTTCTTCTCATCAACGTAATCGTACAGGTTGACCCATTATCATAGTAATGAACAGGACACTAAATAATTTTGGTATAGAAAAAAAAGTTACATGTCTGTAATAGTTTATATTGTAATATAATGTAATAGTTTTATTGAAAATTTAATGCAGATTTAGATGATATTTTTGCTCTTCGTACAATATAACTTTTAAATTTAAATTTTAACTATACAGCTGCCTATGGATCCAATCCAATCTCAGAATTCTTATGGATTAATTTGTTTTAAGGTTTATGATCTTACTCGATGTGTTTTCACGAAATATTTTTAAATTTAAAATATTGAGAGATAGAAGATAGCACATTAATAAAAAATTAACTGCTTTACTTATCCGTGGTTTCGATCATCAACACGGATTTTTCTACTCTTGAAAATAACTGAAAAATTCACAAAGCCATCGATAAAGATACACTCTGTACAGCATCTGTTTAAGGAACTAAACAAGCCGTAGCTTCATAATTTTATTAAAAAAAAAAAGTTTTGTTTCGTATTATTACCTACAAACGACATTCTTTATAGAGGAACATATTTTTTATAGAAGTTTTATTTTATGCAGCACGACTTAAATAGCTTTAAAGCTGTATTATATCAAAAATAGCGAAGATTGAGCTAATGTATCCCAGGAAGGTAATAGTTTTCGAGAAAATTGTACCCATGGAACGGCACTGGCAGTTACGTTGAATACATACATTCCACAGGTCTGTCTAAGAAGCTTTATTGTTTTACATCTCAAATGTAATTTTCTAAAGTTATGAGTAAATAACAAACTACGTTCGTCCAGCCGTCTAATTAATTAATTATAATTATAAAAGTGTTTTACACTTTTGGAAGAAGCGATTTCTTAGAAATGTGTTTGTGGCGATTTTCAAATAATTCCAGCAATTTAGACGCAGGAATTAACTTCTTCTTCTTCTTGACTAAATCAAATTTTACTTAAACAAAATTAATGTTTTGTTTCAGTAATTTATGGTATCAAATTGTGATGATTTTGTGTTCATTAAAATCGAATTATACCTAAATGTTTAGAACTAAGGCTTATTATTATTTTGTTATTTCTAGACGCAGCCTACGTAATGAAATATTTTTTTATATTAAGGGATACAGGTTGTTGTAAAAAGTGCGACAAGTAATAGTACACATCTCCTCCTTCTCCTCTCTTGCGACGTTGTTGCAAAAACTTTATATGCATACACTACCAAGCTATATAAAAATTAAATATTCAATTATGAATTATTTTTCTATCAAATTCGTATTTTGTCATTATTAATTTTTTTTTTCGTAACTTCAAATATCTGTTGGATATTGGTGTAAAACAATTATATACATATTTTAGAACAAACTACACCATAACGGCATGATACGCATAAATAATATTTTCCTGGAAATCAAAAATACATATTTTAAGGTAAAACAAACTACACCATAACAGCATGATAATAATAATAATAATAATATTTATTGCCCACACAAAATACAAATTGTAAACTTAAGCTAAAGCAAGGCATAAGCTAAATTAACAATTAAATAAGTACATAATATTATAGACCGGGAATAAATATGTAAGATTATCCACAAAAGTTACCTTGTATGTGGATATAAAAAGTTATGATAATAATAACAATAACAACAAGAAAAATAATAACAATAATGAATTGACATAATTTTTATACAATAAGTATTAGACAATAAGTAGGTATTTTTATTAATTTTTTTTCTCTTTTCTTCAATGAAATTTAGAGTTTGACATAATTGATACACATAAATAATATTTTCCTGTAACTCAGAATTTGAAGACGTCCATTCATTAAAATTAAAATTAAAACTTCAATAATTATCAGAACGTAATTATAATAGTTTAAGCCAAACTGTATCGATAAACTTATTTTTCACGACCGAACAAACGTATTGTTAAACTAAATTTAAAACTGTGCGAATTTCTTTCCACTTAACTTTTCAAACATGACAGCTATGATATGATTGATTAAATCTAATCGTTGTTCAATGCAAATTTTCTTGTGTGAAGGATTTCTTTTGCATGTGTTGCACTGTAATTACTTGTTAGCTGTCAAATTGCATACATACGATAATTTGTTATGTGAACCACAAATTTCCATTATGCATAAAGCTAAAATACAATAAAAATATCGGAACTTGAACTTTATTATTAACTATTAATTGATTCTAAGATTTACATATATTTATGAGATTACTAGAGTACCTTTAGACTTTAGATTTTGTTAAGAAAGAAAAAATTGTTACTACAGATCATTTTTTTACTATATTCCTATCATGTACATCTGAGTTAAGAAAATATACGACGAAGTGACATGACATGACAAAAGCAACAAGGCTGTTTCACAAAAGTTAGAAGGAGTTAGCTAGATAAAAGTTCTTTGACTTATCGATCGAGCGATCGGCATATAGTAAAAAAAATGAACTGTAGAAGAAAAGCGAAATAATGGACTATTTAGTGAGCTAAAATTTTTGAATGTTTTGAATTTTTTTTTAGTGTGACTAAAAACTCAGCTTCCTAGGCAGCCATGTTTTTGTTATTGTACGCAGCCCTTTGTTTTTAAAAGCACAACACTTCATATCCAAAACGTTTATAATGCTATATTTCTATTTCAGTAGCTTGCTTTGATGTACATAGAGTGTTTATTTTATAATCAGTCTTTTATTTTATTAATTCAAACAGCGCAAATTATGAAATCTAGAAAATTTTTGTCATAGTGAAATGTTTTTAAGTGCAGTTACAATTGTAAGCGACAGTTAAATGACGAAGAAGTTCTGCAATGTTTGGCAGTGTAGGGAATAGTAAATTCAGTTGTAAAAGCAGTTCTCATGTTGAGTTCCCGGAGGAATACAGGAGTTCACGGGACATAAGGTCGCCTAAACCCAACAAACTTATCCACTTTGCGAGGCCCAATGCGTCTCACGTTTCCGCCGTATAAAACATTTCTCCGGGAAATGTGTTTTTCATTTTACGAGATTTTTTATTTACGTTCGCAACGGGAACTTAAAGCGGAAGAAGTTGCGCCCATCAGGGAGCACTTAGAGCCGTAATGAATTTCATTAAATTCTAATTTGCCAGTCGATAACGCGCTGTTTAAATATCGTGCTTTGCACAAATAGATAACGAGATTTAAATTATGCGTTTTGTTCGGGGAATTGACGTGTGTTATATGTACGTCCTGCAATTTTCTTTAAAAATGTCGTTAGAAAAAATTGTGGAGATATTTCGCGTCGTTAACTCCGCAAATTGTGTCATTGTGATTCATGCAAAATTACACCGTTTTGATCATAAACGTATGAGCTTAATAAAATACATTTAACACCAAATTACCCATTTTCAACAATTTAATAATATTACATTTAGGACAGGTATTATAGCATTAGTTTAAACCTCAGTTTGACAGTTAAACTTCAGATTTTAAGATATTCCCGTTTTATACCTACCGATGACAACAGCTTCTAAGTTTAAACGTCAATCGGTGGTTGAAGAGAAGCTTAAACTTACTGTTAATATAAGTGAGGTTAGTTTGATCGAGTTTTTTTTTTTTTTCATTTTAATGTCTAGTTTGTGTTTAATTTCACACTCATTAGTCTGAAAAAATTATACTGATCTGAAGTTTTACCTTTAGATTAAACTGCCATTTTAAACTCATGCTATAATACCGGGCCTTAGTCGTGACTTTAGAACTTTATCACAATACATTAAGTACGTTACATGCGCATTGAATTGATGTCACTAAGTTTTAATTCTTAATTTTGAAATTTAATCTCTTAAACTCTAAGAGGTCCGTCAGTTCCAAATTACCATTTTTATTATTATTATAATAAAAATAAAATGCCTTCGTTGTTACTATAAACATGCTACTATGCTTGAAGAAAAACATTTAAATTGCAAAACAGAAGTAATTTAACACCATGTTTTCAAAAATGTAATTGCCACTGGTTCTGACATACTAACATAATTTCCTCAGAAGCTGTATTTGACTTTTGTCAACTGCACGCCAACATGTTTTAAACTTAGAAGGTGACGCCAAACCCAGACACAACATTTAAATCACTGCGTTGGTTAAATTCCATCGAAATAAGTGATTTAAAATTCTATTCGAATTTTAATGGTTGCGGAGATTTAAAGTTGAGTTAAGAAACATATTGTGATTTCGCTAAGTATCATGTACTTATAGTAATTTTAATATTCCTATTTTGATTGCGTTTCACTCATTTGCAAGGTATAATTACTGGATTCCTTTGAACTGAAATCTAAATATGTATACATAGTTTTTGCTACTGTACAAATTACAGGCATTTCAACTGACTGAATTATAAAATACTCTTTTCTTTCGCAGACTTGGTTCCAATATTTCCCCTCCACCATTTCTTTCCATTAATTTTATAATAACTGATCATTACTACTTTCTTATTTTTGACTTATTTTAAGTTCTTACTCAAGTTTTTATTATCAAGTGCTCGGATCATACAAGAATTAAACTTTCCATCAGATCTTGCTTATTTTTCAAATGGCAATTTGAACTGCGGCAAACCAAACAACTTCTAGTTCCACATTTTCTGTTTTCACGCGAAATCGACATTAATGCAGAAGTTATCGAGTGCTTTTGCAAAATTGTGAGACGATTAAATTTTATCGCAAGTCTCCTTTCTGTTAGATACACTTTAAACGCGATAGTTCTCAAACTTGCCGTTTGAAACTGGTAATTATGTTTTAAGGTTCAAGCGATATGGGTATTACTCATATCGAAGATAAAAAATACAAATAAAAATTTGCTTTCTTTAATTATAAAACTTAAAACCGATTTACACTGCAGGCAAACAATAATACCTAATGTTGCTAACAAATCTCGAAAACTTTAGCGCGTCTCTTTTTGTCTGAGTATGCAACACACATTATTTTAATATGTACTCACAAATATTGAATACCAGTTAGTTTTATCAATATTATTTATTAGTTTGTAGCAATAAATGTATTCAAATTATTTTGATATTTATAAAATGACATCAACTGTTAAACGGAGAAACATCTTAAAAAGAAATAAAACATGTTTGTTAATTATTCTAACAATTATAAAACAAATTAATTTTTTAACGTAATAATTAAAAGAATTTAACAATGTTAATAAACTTAAATTATACAATTCCATGTATTGGCACTGAAACAGTTTGTGATAAAAAAAATTTCTAAATTGTTTAAGAAATATACAGGAAAACATAAAACATCGTTGTTTATTTCGTAATGGTCGCACCTTAAAATGAAAAACTTGTACCGCTAGTTCGCATTTGTTTGCTTTCTGCGAGGGGTAAAAAACTTGTTCACACATGCACTCGTAAGCCACTGAGCGGAATCCATTGCGTTATAAAATTTCCTTTATCCTGGGTGTTTCAAATTTGCACGGCAATAGTTTAGGGATGTGTTCTATAGCACAAAATAAACAGTAAAGTTTGTATTAACATGCATCTCAAATTAATTTATTACCGAGGCATAAAGATATTTATTTAACAATAAAACATTCAGAGTAACTGTTCAAACTAGCTTCCGTTTTGTTGAATGTAGCATCTATGATTCTCTGGAAAGTTCTATACGAGCCCTAACAACTAAATGTTCGAACACTTAATACTTTGGTGTGCAGTCGTCTCAGTTTTGTATCGGTTTTATGGTCTTTCTTTCCGCGGCGCGGTCTCTTTGTCGCCTCTCTGTAGCTTTTTTATAGCAAGATCATAAAACCGATACAAAACTGGGACGACTACAAACTGCATTTTTAAAGTGCTTTAGGGTTTCTGCTTGGGACTCCGTAAGTTGGTCTAGTGTTGCACATAATATTGGGTGCAACGTATTGCTTAACATAATGTTATAGTGAATGTATGGCACAAAATGAAGAAAAAACTAAGAAACAATCCCCAAAGGACTAAACACTGTCTAAGAGCCAAAATTGAGAAAGTCTTGGATTAGTTTGCTGTACAGGAGTGCGAAGAACTTGTAAAATCTACGCTCAAGGGTATAACAAACGTTATAAAAGTAAAAGGGGACATAACTTGATGATAAATGTTAATTTTTTTATAAATTTGACAACAGAAGAACTTTTCAATTAAATTGTACAAATTTGTAAGCGAAATTAATATCTGCATATTGCTTGTATGTGTAGACCACATTAAGAGAGAAACAGAATAGTTATATTGCTTTAGCGTATATAAGCGTGTATAGGCCAGACTGAAAGTTTCCAGAGAACCATGTGTAAAAGTTATTAATTAGCCATATAAAATATTCTCCACTATGATGTATGCAATTATACATTCGTCCGAACTACTGATTCGAAACAATAAATCTGGAGGTAAAGTCAAAATCACGAAACTTGAGCTCTGCGTCATCAATCACCGAAGTTACAACCAACAATTATTTTAGTATTATTTATAAAAAGTGAGCAAATAAAAATCAGATTAGAGCAGGCGGTGCAAAGAAAATGTATGTCTGTGATTAACTGAATTAATTAATGTAATATATTCATGGACTGTCAAATTTATTGACTTTTTGTTTAATCACAGACATACATTTTCTTTACACCGCCTGCTCTAATCTGATTTTTATTTGCTCACAGGTTATGTTAACGGTGAATGAGAAAAACGGATAGAGTTACTCTTCTTATGACTGATGTGATGATGCAACACCAGACGCATTTTATTTATGACGCAGAGCTCTTCTCTTATGAAAACAACTTTAGCTCAGAAACTAAATTTGCAAATATAGCTTCTGGTGTTGCATTCACGCATCCTTTGCTTTATTTCGGAAATAAATAAAAATCACAAGGTGCTAGGTCGGCACTATAAGTTGGATGGTCCATTAATTTGATGTGGTTCTTCTTCAAAAAGTCAGTTGTTACATCGGCTCTGTGGAATGAAGCATTGTCTTGATGTCAGATTGTCACCTCTTAGCCGTTTCTTCCGTATTTTTTCCAAAATTGCTCCAAACAGTGAACGTTCGCTTTTTTTTACTTTTGTTGGTTTTGCTTCGCCTTTCATCAGTTATGGGCATATAGCATTGGATGGTCTTCCATCTCGTGACTCATCACTAAGAAAAGTACGTCCACGTTTAAACTCGCAAATCAATTGTAAACACTCGCTTTGATTTGGTGTAATGATTTAAAGTTATACTACCTATATTATTGTCGAAAACGTTCCCGAGATAATTTCATTTTTCTTTGTAAGTCAGCTATTTCAACCCTTATAATAATTATTTTAAACTACGTTCGACAAACTATAATCTCGCGTCAAAGTTTATTGTCATTTGTTAAGCAAACTAGGGTAAGTTGACCAGTGAGGAACACAACACAGTGAATGAATAGTCCGAACAGAGACGTATATTTCTGTGAAAACAACGAAAACTCATTTAAAGAATTGGCCTGTTCATTCACTGGGTTGTTGAGCACTTTTCAGAAAAACTGTTAAAAGTAAGAAAAGTTACAATTTTAAGATGATTTTTTCTGGCTCATTACAATTTTTAATGTCAAAACATTCTTATTTTATATTCTTTAACTATCGCAGCAATAATGTGACGTCTTGTCTCGTCCAGAAAATAAAAAATTGTCTTAATTGTTCATTCACTGGTTATTTGACCCTATTTGATTCTAAAAAGTTTCAGCTTGGCCTAAGTAGAACCTTTTTGTCATATTTATTTTATATTTATGAATATGATTTCAAGACAGTACAATTGAAATATATAAAGGTCGTACCTATCATCGAGGTCATATTTGCCATAGTGCTTGTCGCGCCCACACCAAACACACGAACGGCCGGTGGTCCGAGATAGCGTTCTCACCTCGCGCCCTTATCTCACCCAACCTAACCGCCGACCATGTAGCACTTTCAAATCGATTTAAAATTAAACCTGTGTCCAAGATAACGGCGATCCGAGACCGTATAAAATTGTGTAATTCCCTATTGCATCTATCTTAATGTCGCCTTATCAAAATGTTTATTCAAATTAAGTATTTCGCGTTGTCGGCGCTCGCCCACCACACCTCCGACGCCCACGAATCTAAAAACTTATGTGGTAAACGCTAGATTTAGTGCGTGTTTAGTTCACGTCGTTGTTCTGTGGATATTTTCACGGGACGTAGGTGCCTATCGCACAATAAAACACAAGTAATAGATCGTAACTCTGAACGCGCGCATTATTTATGCTAGTCACCGATCAAATAACACTTTGTTTTACATGTCACATTTATAAATGACGTTATTAATAAAGCGCTTTTTATTCCCCCGTAAATCCAAAATCGATTTTTTTTTTCTGTCTTTTAATATCTCTAGAGCGGCTATAATTAACTCCTCGCTTTTATGATTGCGGAGGAACCCAATCGATATTTGAGCCGACCGACAAAGAAATATGTTCATGATATTTTACAATTTGTGTAACACGGAAATGAGCATTCAAATATTTTCTACTTCACTAATTTTTACGGCGTGAAATTCTCCGCTTCATCTATTATAGGAGCTGAAACGGTATAAGCTAATTATTATAGAAGCCGTTTTGAATGGGTGCCGTCCTTTTCGGAGATTTAAAAATCTAGGTGAATCAATAAACTGCATGGAAATCACGTACAACTTCCATCGAATAATGTAAGAAAACGTTTTGAAGCACTTGCCCCCTACTGAAACGCATTTTGAAAGGCGACTCGATAAAAAAAGGCAAATACTCCCGATGGCCGTAAAATCGACCGAGAAACGGACAAATTGATTTTCGATATCGACTCAGAAGAACCGCTTTGAATGTAACAACCGTACTTTTTTGTGTTTCAGGACAAACCGGCGACGAATCCCTGAACTCATCGAAAAGCTCCGGCGGCGCGATCAGTAAAAAGCAGCGCAAAGCGCGGACGGCTTTCACCGACCTCCAGTTGCAGACGCTCGAGAAGAGCTTTGAACGGCAGAAATATCTCAGCGTACAGGACAGGATGGAATTGGCGGCCAAACTTAGCCTTACGGACACACAAGTCAAAACGTGGTATCAAAACAGGCGGTAGGTTTCATCTTTTTATAAAATTATTTGTTGTTATTAATACGCTTATCATACATACTAATAGTAAGTTACAGATTTTGATCTTTATAATAAAATTTTATAAAATGTATGTTACACTTTCATTAGCAGCAACAAAATAAAAACTAGAACTCCTCTTTGGTTGCGTATAGTTTCATGTAGAAATTATCAAAAAAACAATAATATCTTTTCATATGCTATTTTGGGGAATGTGGAGATTTTGAAAGATCCAAGAATCTACTAAACTGCATTGCTATTTCTAATAATATCTTCTTGCTTGAAAATAAACTTTGGAACTTTTGATGAAGGCCATTTATAATGTAATCGCTCTCATCAAAATAGCTCATTAAAAGAGTTGAGGCACTTTTCTTGTCTTGGAAAATGCTGCGAACCTTCGACATTTAGATCAATTTTACGAAGCGTCCGATCAATTTCAATTATAGTTCTAGCAAATATGGAAGATACCAAGCCGTGTAAAAAAGTGCCGGCAAAATATAAAGACACTCGCTTTTTTTGTAACTTGTGGAATAAATAACATTGGCAACACTTATTTTGGTGCCAGCGGTTTAAGACCTAAGTGTATTTCTGGTACCTGATCACAAAAATACTCTTGGTTTTTCTGTGTCAGCTCTAGTTTACGACATGAAATAAAGACAGTTTTAGCAAAAAAAAAACTTATTTATTTTATCAGCTACTTGGAAAAATTGTTGGAGATTTTCTTGAACGAATTTGGTTTGGCCAGTCTCCAGCAACAGTCTGCCATCATGTGAACATCCCACCTTTCTCGGTACCTACCTTCCATCGCTTCTATATCTTGATGAAAGCGCCCACCTTACTCTTCACTGAAGTTTTTCACATTATGCGGAAAGTGATGAAAATGGCTATGTAAATAATAACGATCACACTATAACCCATTTTGTTTTTGAAGTGATTAAAGCTAGGTTTCACAAAATTTACTTAAATTTAATCGTCGGTTAAAAATAATCATTCCTATACCTTCAACACATGTAACCATAGAGATCGTTTACTTTTAAGTGATGATTAAGTTTAAGTAACGTTTGTGAAATCAACCATCTCATTCACTAAATACTAAAGCATTACATTTAGTTGTCTGCCTGCTGAGAAAACTTTTTTTTAATTAATACGGAAGATTTCCGGTTTGCTTGGAAGATTTCCAAGCAAACCGCTCAACCTCAGTCATAGATGCATCAAAATTGGTGTCTTTAATTAGTCCTCTTACTTGGGATCCATCGAAAATTCCAATTTTCAATTTTTTAATACTTAACTCCTGGAAATTTTTATGAAATATACTGAAAACACGAACAATTTTTGTCTAGAATTTGACATCCAAGGGTGGAAGAATATTTTTTTCTCGAGAAACCAAAGGCTCATTTATCACATTTTTCCCTTCAATCACCAAAGTATCTCTCGGGGGCCAATCTTTTTGTATCCAGTGATTAGATTTGGCTCTACTGTTCCACAAACAAATAAAATGAATATACTTAGTATCTATTACCCTAGCAAAAAAATTAACCATGTTTAGATCAACACAAATAACCCACTGATGTTCAAGATACCTGATTGTCTGTAAAACAATCGAAATCTGTTGGTATTCTTCTTTCATACGGGTAGACTGGGCGATCAGAATGGAAGCATGTTGTAAAAGCAAACATTTTAGATTCCTTTTATAGGCTTTACAGCTGCAATAAAAAGACGACACTCACTCGTCTCATAATTTACCAAGACCATGTACCTTACCAGACCAATAACATCGTTACAATATACTAAATTTTTATCAGCGGAAAAAAAAACAGCAGTAGATCTTGTTCTCTGATTGCGGTAGAATGTAACTTTTATAACACCGGTTTTTTTTTCTCTATGCCTTCATGCTAACAATCTAGGGCTCTTCTTTGAAAGGTCCAAATCTCTGATGAGATCATTAAGCTCACTTTGAATAAATAATTAGAAATGCCCACTGTTAGCGTCAAAAACTTTGTTACTCTGACTAGCACCAAACTCTTCATCTTCGTCCTCTTAAAACTGCGGCAGCTGATGAATAGTAGGAATTGAAATGTGCAATAGGTCTTCTTGCTGAAGAGATGTGAGGATATGGCAATTTGTGGTGATTGTTTTTATTGATGCCTACTACATTCTTCTACCTTTCTCTTATTGTCGCAGATGTTCAGTTCATATTTTACACACGATATGAGAAACTCCTGGTTTATATTAATTTTGAATTTTGATATTAAAGTAACCAAAAGACGCAAACTCTGATATCGATTTTCGGTGCTCTTTCACTGTATATTCACCCACCACAAATGTATCAAAATTTCTTAAGATTCCTTAAACAACGTCTCAACTTGTTAGCCATCATAAAAAATGTAATAAATCTGAGCGGTAATTGTTGTTTGTTTGCTATTTCTTCGAATAAAACTAAAGCCGACAGATGCCAACTAAGAGCATTAATGGACATAATATCTACCTCATCCACATTTGGTACAAACTAAACCATACCAAAGAGATGTTATTTTTTTAGGTCTCTGTAAAATACAGTGCATTTCATAAAGTTCATAACATATAGAAATTTACAATATTTCTATATATAATTGTTGTAAAAATATTTTTGCGTACTTAAAGTTTTATTTTCGTACTAAACAAAAAAGAAAAGGAAACAAATTATGTTTATTTATTAAAAACGCAATGTAATAAAACGTGAGTGCTTTTTAAAACAAAATTCCTATTTTTTGTAAGGAGCATCGTACTTAAGACAATGTTTTAATGTTGGTGGTGTTTTTCTCAATAAATATGAGTCAATGAATGAAACAATATTTGTTTTTCAAGGTTTTACGATAAAATTCGAAAGAGAGGGTATTTTGGGTCATATTTTTGTAAAATATTGTCTTCAGACACTATAGGTTATTAGTTGTACAATATTGTCCGACTGCATCTGACCTACAATACAAAGATTAAAACATTTCGAACTATTGCTATTTTTCGTCTTTGAGAAATTCGATTTTTCGAATTTCCCGCCAAATTTTAAAAGATCAACTGGATTTGGTTGTGTTATTGTGTGTCTATTTTATAAAAATAGAAATATTTTATAAAAGATTTCCTATTACACTGTCATATTTTTTTTATAAAATATCTTTTACAAAAGATATTTGTCAAAGATCTTTTATAGTGTAAAACTGGCCTGATCCAGGTAAGAGACATACAGTGCCTTTCATATAGGAAATTATTGTATAAAACTAGAAATATTTTATAAAAGATTACCTATACACCGTCATATTTTTTATAAAATATCTTTTATAAGAGATTTTTGTCAAAGATCTTTTATAGTGTAATACTGGCCTCACTATGTCCTGCATTTCATTACGTAAAACTTTTTTTAATATAAAATAAAATTAGTGTGCTGGTATCTTCCGTATTTGCGAGCACTATGCATATTTTGAGATAAATTTATGATCAATTTTTCTTTGTGAAGTTCTCACTATATTAAAAAGATTGTATCGGACAATACCATTAAAAACATTCTTAACTGCTAAATTATTACTTTTACAGCGACTATGAAAAATCCTCTCATAACTAATAAACATATTTCCCGAACGAAAAGCTTTAAAAACGATTAAATCATTTTTAAAATATATCCACTTGACGTGACACAAAACAAATACATTGAAAGCAAACGCGTGGAATGTCGGGCGAAAAAATAAGCAGCGATATTAAAAACCCCCATTAGCAGTTTTATAAATTACTCTTTTAGTGTGATAAACTACACCGTATTATTAAACAAAAAGCCCGCAATGCAGCTTTCACATAATAACCGGAAATATACGAAGATACGAGCATCAAGCGCTGGGCAATTTACGAAGCTTTGTGCTATATAAAGCTAACATACATTGGATATTACATATTTATATAAAGCTGGGTTCAGTTTTATATGGTGTAATTTTTGCTAACAAAGTTTAATTTTAACGAAGATCTAATTGACTCGATGACGACGGCGGTGCTGCGGTCGTGTTTTGATTTTTACATGACTGCCTGAATGCGGAGCAAGGTAATCGATATAATTTCGAAAAGAAAAGAAAAAGAACTAAAAAAGGTAACTGCACATTTCAATAAACGAAGTCGAGATAAGATCGCCGTATTTCGTGATCAGTGCTCGAGCTAGTGAATAAATGCATGATTTATTTACTTCGGCAACGCGAGCGATATTTATCTTTAAGACGGGCGGTCTTAAGGTGGAAATTGCTTTTGCCACCAGTGTTGTATCGTATGCCACGCAATATAAGGCAATTAGGAGTAATTTCCACTCGTACTTTGTAAACTGCACATTTTCCTGTCATGTTATATTTGCATTCTGCACGAATATCACTGTGTGAGCAATACCAAAGCAGAGAATTGTAAGAAAACTGTTTTACCTCTCCGAAAATTCTACTTCAATTCTTTTCACTTGTAATCTCATGCAAATTTAAAGAATAACTTTTGTAATAAAGGAAAAAGAAACTGAATTAAACTCGGCTATCTGTTTTAGATATAAATTAAATAAGGATTACTTTTTAATTACTAAAATTGTTCACCATAACAAGTACAAAAAGGGTATTTGATTTTTTGTTTCCTGCAGACTTTAAAATCTGTTTCTTATTTTATAATCCTTAACGCCAGTTTCATAATGAGATTTAAAGGAGACTTTAAAATTAAAGTCACATTCAGATGTGTAAACAACTGTGTTTTCATATTTGTTTTGACATCTGAAAGTGACTTGAAACTTAAAGTCTCCTTTAAATTCAGTTATGAAACTGGCCCTTAGGTCCTATATTTCAATTACAGATTGACTTCAGTCTTCAGTTTATTCCCATTGGAACAATTGTATTGTCTTTATAATTGATACTTTGGAAATAAACTGAAGACTAAATAATCTTAATTAGATTTTAATTCGAGCTGGTTAAAATTTTACTCAAATTAATTATAATCCTGAAATAAAAACTCACTTCACGTCTATGTGATCCGTTTTTATATTCACCAAGAAATCTCAGAAAAACAAAAAATTACAAATTACCAACTGAAAGTTGTTGACCTGCTATAATTTTGTTGTTTTTAGCAGCATCAAGCGACTAGATTTAAGTACATACATGCATATTCCCTTTGTGCCACACGTTGAATACTAATGTGAAATTAATTTGTAAAAGTACTTCTTAACTTGCGATCAGCTGTTTTTATATTTTCCTTTCGATCTTTTTTTTAAGGAAACATTTCCTAGTAGTCGCGCTTTGATTAATTATCTGCACTGTAGGTATACGACTATTAAAAGCAATTACATTTCATTAAAAGAAATAAAAAAGTAATTTTCATCAAAAGCCAGGGAAGTAAAAATACAATGATGATTAATTACCGCTGCAATAATTGCAAATTACAACTAGAATAATTACAAACACTAGCTTTCTAGAAATGTAGGTAGGCACACGGCACCGACAACGCAACAACAACAAAATGGTAAGACGATAAATAATGCGAACCTTATTCGACTCTGTCAGAGATTAATTACGGAACTGGGAATATCTTTCTGTTCAAGATTTCATACACACAGCGGCTACGCCAAATTGCATTATCCAGCGCTTGCATTCAATTACGCGTTAATTATTAGTAATTAGATCGATAAATTACACTTGCAAATGATAGAATAAATTAATTCCGCACGTAAATTACTGCGCTATGCAAACTACCGCAATTTCGTCTGTTAATAATAATAAATCGAGCGGCAAAAAGAATTAATAGCCCACCTCTGGACGGCGCTTGTGTCGTTAAGGGGGTTGTTCTTAACACGTTCGGAAAATTTTAATTAGGTTACACACAAGCAAGAGAAATTCACAAGAGGAAGCAAATCTTAATTTTTAATTCACTAAATTTAATTATTATCAATTATTTTCTTAGCAATAGGTTTGAAATCCACTCAATCTGTTATCAATAGGTAAGGAAAATTATTCAATAAAAAGATCCTGTGTACAGTACTTTGTAGAAGACAAATCAAAACACTCATTGGTTTGAAACAACTAACTCAAATTACAAACTCAAAGAAAATTAGTATGAAAGGCGAATAATATCAGTCGTAACCGAAATTCGTCAATACTAAAAACTAGAAATATTCTTATTAGAGTGTTTCTCATTAAAACTAGTTAAATAACGCATAGAAATCTGATAGATTTGACTTTTAATATTTGATATTAATACTTTTAGTATTTGAACTTTTAAACGGATTCTAATTTTCCTGAATTATATACGGCTTGATGCAGTTCTTAAAAGAAGACGTTCGAAATTATTTAACAACTATTATTTTGTAGAACGTTCACTCTCTTGCCGAAAAATAACGACAAAAGCCCTTAGACGTCGCTTGACAAATAACTAATATAAATTAATAATAACATATGCAGACAGCACAATAGTTTAAAGACGTACCGGACTGAAAATAAATGACATGCCGCTAGTTTAAGCTCCCCCTGTCGAACTTGAATTTCAACAATGAGCTAATACACGGTAATAGATGTAATTTTACATGATATTACAGCATATGTCGACAGCACATGTATTTATATTCACATTAGAGCCGTTCAGCCGTTTTTGTCGCTAATGTGCGTTCGGAATGTGCCCGTCAAACACTCTATTTGTAGGGTTCACTGATTTCACGAGCGTTTCTGTCGTCATACGACATTCTTTATAATAGGTACCTGGCTTTGCTTCAGAAAATAAAAATATCTTGCTCGTCGATAATTTCTGTCATTACTTAGAATATTTAATGCACTATAGAATATGTACTACACAGGTATCTTGAATGCTTGAAAAGCCTTTTACCTGGTACACTTGCACAGATAGAAATATCTTACTCGCGTATGCAGTTTAAAAAAAAATCCAATAAGTTGCTGCTTGTAATATGAATTAGTTGCCGTTCAAACAAGCTACAACTTTTAGTTCTTTGTATTCTATAAAGTTCTATAAAAGCTGCAGCTTTTAGTTACATATACCGTCGCAACCAAAAAAAAGAGGACACTTTCTTTTGACGTAATTCCAAATTATCGAAAATTTTTTCGGGTGACTATAACGTTTTGTGACACCGGTAGTAATTATTATTTGATTATAAAAGTTATAGTTTCTTTGTATTTAAAGAATGTAATGGATCAATAAATCAAACAGAAACTTTATTTTCAATCAAATAGTGACTTTTATTAATATTATTGTTATCTCTCATCCGTAAGTGCAAGTTTATAATTACAACCAAGCAAAAGTTTTAGTATTGTTAAATTCATGTCAAAAAAGTGTTCACTTTTTAAGGTGACGCGACGACAGAAATTTCGTATGAGTCACCATACATAGGATAAATCAGAAAATCTTATCTACTTCACTTTTTCCCTGTTTTCTCCATAGCCTACATAATCAAATTAAACCAATACGAGTGGATCAGCAATTTTCATATGAATACAATGTTACTTGTTTGCTCACATCAACGACCGAAACAGTGTTTGAAGATGATATTAATGCAAAATTGCCTTTCCGCAAATTATTTTTTTTTACGGATGGATCTAAACCAAGGAATCATGGTGGAATCGGCGTAGGCATTTACATTGCTTTCATCAATCATAGATCTAAAATAAAACTTTTAACAGAGACAAACATTTTTAGAGCTGAACTCTTTGGAATTTTTCGTGTTTTAATTCTAGTAGAATCGTTTAAAATCAAACAAGTCAACATTTGTTCAGATTCACGTAGTGTTTTAATGGCCATGCAGAATTCTCCATTTTCCGCAAAACAAAATCTAATTTTGGTAGAACCCATCAAAAATACCTTACACTTCAAAACCTTGATTATAACATAATTTTTCTATGGATACCAGGACATCGGGGAATTCAAGGCAATGACATTGCAGCCTAATTAACAGTTCAAGCAACAAATAGATAAATAGATATCGAAGACACTGTACCTACAGATTTTTTATATGACTTGAGAAAAGAGTTGACTGAAGAATGGCAAAGGGAATGGGATACATATTCATTTACAAAGGGCAAGTTTTATCACACGATCAATCCTAATGTTTCAAAATCACATTGGTTCAAAACATTTTCATTATCAATAAAAACGGTCACCACAATCACGACATCACGTTAAACCATTGCCTTACCCACTCACATTTATTTGAAATTGTAATCTTAAGACTCTCCCTATTGCGAATGTGGGGAAATTAGGAACACAAGTCATATATTTCCAGACTGTCCCCTCCACCATGTCGAATCACATCTTTATAAAAATCTCGCTATATGTAATTATCAGTTTTCGCTTAATTTGAACCATATTCTTGCTAAACCTAACGCTAAATTTGCTCATTTGCTTCTAGAATTTCTAAATAAATTTAAAATCAAATTGTAAAAAAAAATATAAAGCTCTTCTCTTTTAAAACGTTATGTTGCCTTTCCCTGGCTCGTTTCTATGACTGCTACAATAAGCCCAGTAGCTAGAAGAGTTAATCTAATCCCTGTCTAATCTTTGTTCTTTTTTACCCTCTCAGGCAAAGGTACTAATCATAAATGTTCAGTGAGGAAAAGAAGTGTAGTTTCGTACAAAGTAACTGGCTGGAATGAATTAGTAATCCAAAAGCCAAAGTCTGCCAAGAAGAAGAAGAGTCACCAGAGAAAATGTATCTACGTACAAAAAAAAAACTTTCTTTATTTTTTTGAATCTTTTTAACAAACAGGTTTAAAAATATCGAATTTCTGATTAAATTATTCAGAAAGTAGAAAAGTTATCATTTTCTTTTTGGTTTGGAATTTTTTTTAATATACCAGGTGTGAAATAAAAATCGCCTCAAGGTCCGAATTGAATAAGCGAGAAATCATATAAAATGACTCCATAATTACAAATCGATAAGAATTTCACTTTGTACTGGTGTCACCTATGTTATGTCAGACAATAGTCAAATTTTTTTCAAATGAATGTACATATCTTTTTATATTGTTTGATAGAGAATTTGTTACATGGAGACTAGATGTCTCCATTTAAAATGTATTGGTAATTTTTTTGACAAATACCTACTCTTCAAATTTATACAAATTGAAATCAGACTGCGTGGATTAAAAACAGTTGTTAAACTAAAAGAGTTTGTCATAAAATAAGGAACAAAACATAACACATTTGACAGGTGCTTCTTTTAGCCTCATAAGAGCATTTTTGGAGCATTCTTAAATAAATCAGTGTTGATAATAATAAAATCTAGTTTATAAAATACCATTTTACAACAACTTTCATTTATTAATAGGCCAGAAAAGGGAGAAATCGTCAAAAAATTCCAATAAATTTGCCAGCATCATGACAGCATGGCTTACTTAAATTTACATTTTTGGTTTGCCATTACATGAAATTATATTAAAGTATTTCCATTTAAATTTTTATATTCGTTTCAAAAAATATAATACGAAACTCTTGCGGGAATCATTATTCCGCGTTCGCGCATATCCTACGTCGGTCGCGCTTCAAAACTGCGCTCACGCGGGAAAAATGTGTTCCCGCACTCGGTTCGTAAATAACTATTAGCTTGTGTAAGCTGTAAATGTAGTTTCTTAAAATAAAATTTATCTTTAATAGTACGTAGGCTTCTTTCTATTAGAAAATTTTGTAAATATAATTTTGCTTTTCGTTGTCAACTCTTCAGTTAAAAGAATTAAACGTTTTATTTTAAATGAAGAAGCTGTCAACGTACAGTGAAACTTCGATATTTAAATTGGTTTTATAGACTATCCGGCGAATTATAATTTGGTTGTTTAACGCGTTATTACCTTACATCTGAATAATCGAGACGCAAATCTTCAGACATTGTTGATCACAGTATACAAATATTTTGAATCATGTTTCCTTGAAAACAATTAGTATATAACTTAACAAGCACATTATTACGCCGAGATGTGGCTTTCCCCATCCCAAGAAGTAGACAGTATTTTTTTTTTTCAAATATAAATATTTGCAAAGGGAGAACTGTGTACCGACCGTGGTAATTTTTACTTCCAAATTCCATTCCATTTCAAACGACTCATCAAAGGATATTTTAACAATATTTGTTTTATACTTGCGATCGATTGTAATCTGACATGGTTGTTAGTCACATGCTTTTACAAGAAAAACCTAAGAAAATGAATCTTAGAAGTAGGTATCTTAACCAGTATGTTACGGTGTTACCTTTCATAGTATTCCACAGGGATCAATTATTTATCGGTCCCTTGCGTTATATTTTATACACTAACGGTCTACCAAATATAAAAGGGCCTTAAATAAGAATCAATTACATGAAGAATTTAATAGCTAAATGTCTTGAAAATTGGACAAATCAAAGCGGTTTATATTCAATAGAGAATGTTCCAAAATTTAGTTTAAAAATGCAAGAACCGCGTCAGCTGCACTATCAAAAATCGTCACTGGGAATTCTTTTAGATTCATTTCTAAAATAAAATTGATTTACAACAAAATAAACTCTTTCCTCTATGCATTGCGTACAATAGCACATTCTGTAAGCAGGCTGCAAATACTTGATTTTATGCAATATACAGGATGTCTTACAAAAAACGCCCCAAGCCATAACTCCTTTATTTATGGACTAATTTTAAAAAACAAAGAGACAAATGAAATGAGACTAAAAACACTATAAGGTGTGGTTAGTAAATTTTTTTTTTAATTACCTTCATGGTCAAACGACTGTCAACTTTTATTTTTAAATGGCTCTGTAAATTTTTTATTATTGTATCTTGTAGAGCTACTTTTTCTAAATTCAATAACGTGCAACATTTTAAGTTTTAACCAGCAAATATTGCAGAAAACATTAATGAAAGATTTGAGTGTGCAAATGTAAGTTGCTATGTGAAAAAAATTCACGTCATTTCTTTCTAAACCATGTACTTTCTGAGGAATATAGGGATGAGGTTTGTCCTTTTTCAATACACTCTGCAGAGTAACTTTTGATATTCCAGTCAAACCACCAATTTCGATTATTAAAAACACCATAATGTGTGTTTAGTTTAATTGTTTTTAATTATCTTCATAGTCAAACGACTATCAACTTTATTTTTTAACACTAGCGTCAAAAGTTGTACAAAATTTTTAGTTACAATGGATAATAATCAGTTGACTGACTTATTGCAAGTTTTGAATGCAATAAGAACAGCAGTCAAGCAGTGCCACTCTATAGAAAGTACATGGTTTAGAAAGAAATGATCCTGAGCGAAGACAGGTTTTTTGTAATTTTTATTTAAACAAAATACAAGAGGACCCAATTTTTTTTCAAAAAATTATTTGGTCCGACGAGCGCACTTTCGGCACTAATGGCATCTTTAATAGAAACAATCATCGATATTGGTGTCAAGAAAACCCAAGAGTTATTGTAGAAACGAAGGTTTAGTCTACTAACTCCTTTAAGGATAGAAATGTATGACACTTTCACATATTGATTCCTTTGGAATACAAACTATCAGAAGGTAAATCTCTCTCTTTTGCTGGATAATATTAACTCCTTGAAAGATAAAAATAACTACCGCAAGGATTAAAATGCCACTTTTGAAAATAAAATTAACACTTTTTAAAGTCAAACGTCCTAACTCCTTTAATTTATCACCAGAAACGGATGGATACGAGTGGAAATGGAGTTGAAAAAGTGTTATGGAATTAACTCCAAGATTTTATGTGTATACGATGAACATTCTGAACACTATGAAACCGACTATCTGCATTATTATTATTATATAAAACTGTAAAAGCGATGGTATTTGAAGCGAATCTAAAACTGAATGATATTTATTTTCGTAAATTTGGAAATGGAGTTTTATTAGTAAACTATAAAAATTCAGACAAAAAATCTAAAAATATATGCTGTCATCGAATTTGCATTTCAAGCTGGCTTTTGATAATTGAGCGTATCGTTTAAGTGGAATTTCCTAGGAGGATCATAGTGAAGGACCTCAAGCATGGCAGTAGAAAAATCTTCAATTTCATGCAAATTTACGTTGGATTTCGCATTTTTTAAAGGTCGTGTACATCGTACGTGAAAAATAAGCCATTTAAACATTAACATAAGCAATGGCCTTCTTAACATTGTGTGACGGGGTTCGCGTGCTTCGCTCCCATCTCGGTCGCTGCGCCACTCGGTTGCGGCAAAATTGAAAGTAGCCGTCGGAAGTGTTTAGAGTCGCCTTATCTCGGATTAATAATGTATGCTAAACTATCCCTAAGTGCTGGCAAATTGCTGTAAGAACTCTTTTTCTCGGCCCGTACATACAGACGCAGACGTACACGCGACACTCGCTAATTTATTATCAAACGGAATAAAAAGTACTTAATAGCTCGGACATGACAAGGCAAAGCGAAAACTCTGCCGGCAAGAAGTGACTTTTAATGATGCTGACAGTTTCGTGACTACATTGTATGTTTTAATTGATTTCTTGCTTTATTGCAAAGTAATACAATAAAACCAAAAAGAGGTGAGGCACATGTTTTCTTATATTTTTGATTATAACACAAAAAAAACATGAGACGTTGAAATTTTCCACAAAATCCTTTAGTTTCAACTAAAATCATACATTTGGGTCTAATTAATATCGTTCGACCTTTTTTCTTAAGAAAAGAACAAATTCTAATCGAGCTCTACTTTAGTTATTTAAACGCGAAGAAATATTGGTTTCCTTTCCAGGTTTTGACAACAGTATTTATTTTAACTTCATACTATACAAAAATATGTATGAAAAGTATAGTGCGCGAAGTAATTATGGTAAAAAATCGAAAATAAACTGATTTAATAAATAATTCCAACATTTAAGTAATGGAATAAGAAGTAATATTTTATGTAAGAATAAAGATATTTTAAATATATTTTTTCCTAGTTCAGTATTGTAGTTGTAAAAGAATTTGAGTGAAAGATAGCATCAGACAGACGTTTACCGTTGAACAGAGGTAATGTCTTGAAAGCGCTGTAAAAATACATAACAAGATTACAATAAATTATGAACTGTCAAAAATTACAAGCGATGTTTAGTGGACCGTTTTACAATGATCACGGGGACAATATTTCTCCTCGGTTGCTCCTGGAAACCGAGCGCATTTACATTTTCAATAGCTGCTATAAAATCATTAAACTTCAGCTTGATTTATGAGACCGTATTTAGAGTATAATTTATTTGAAGTGGAGGGACGAAAGGGTACACAATGGGGTGCATTGGTCGAAACGGTTACCGCCCGAACCGTAAAGTGGTTGTTAATGATAGCGTGTTTGGATAATGCTGCGGTAGCTCCTGAATTGTGTATATTTACAAGCTGTTCACATTGCGGTCTTTGGATAATTAAGTTGGGGGGTAGCGAGCAGGCAGCCCTTAATATTATGAAGAATTTCTCGTCGGCTTTTCTCTATCGTTTCGTGCTTTCTTGTCGTGATTTCAGTAATTAGATTCAGTTGCCTTTATGAGGCTTCGCTTTTCATTCCTTGATTAATTTAATTTACCGTGGCGTGAACGATTTATTTTTTTTCTTTTTTCAGCGCAAACACAACACAAATTCGAATGTATACCGAGCGCGAATTTTTAATTTTTATTGTTATTACTTTCTAACCATAAAAACGCGCATTTACTGCATAAATTAGTGGCACTAAGCGAGTAAATTTTTTACAGCAGCAACATTTTTTAAATACACATTTTATGGTCGGCTGTTAAAATCTAGCAGAGCTGTACGCACGCACAGATGTAGTTACGATAACGTGCGAGCAACAATTAAGTAATTTACCTGACTGTTACTAATTTTAATTAGTTAGGCGAACGTATATGTCACTATAAATAATTTAGTGCGGCAATTATCCTGCATTTTTGTTGTTTGAAGTTATTCATGACGTGCAGAGATCTCTAATTTATACTGTTCATTTTAAACGCTCCGTAAATGTTCACCGCGCAATGAAAATCAAAACCGGAAATGATGTTTTATTTTCATTCATACAGGCTGCATTGTTTGTAAGTTGCTTCCTCTGCGTTATCGCCGTGAATTATGCGATATTTTAAATTTATGATGTTTTTTTTTTCCTCTTTAGTGATACTTCAATGAATTAAAAATAAACAAGGAATTATTCATTTAATAGCAGCATATCAAAGATATTAATTCTTGAATGTATTTTTTTTTTTTTTTAGGAAAAAGCGAATTCTTTTTCTTTGAAAATTGTTTTCGAATAGGAACTCTTTTTTTAAAATAAGTTGTTTTTAATTAGCTGTCGGCTGACGGCTTCTGAAAAGATTTCATTGGATTGAAACTTGGACCTCTTTGTTGAAGAAATATACAACAAATTAATAGTAATCATATCAAAAAATAAAATTAAACGATAGAATAAAATGAACACATTTTACTATACGTATTTAAAACCATAGGATTATCAGAGCTTTTCCATGAACAATTAATTTTTAATTTGAAAAGACGTTGTAAAATATAAGTTTAAAAGACTTTTATAAGTTTGACAAATATTATTAACGACTTATAATAGAAATAATATCTTCATTTTCGTTTTGAATAAAAGTAAATATTTGTCACTTCAAAGAATCAATTTAATAATTTCAAATGAGAGATCTGGTTATCGTTTAAGATCTGGTTATCGCGTTATTATTTGTGTTCAGTTCACTAAGCTAAACTAATAAAGTTCCGTAATAGAAATCCAGATACAATAACACTGGAAAAACGTATGTGTAAAAAGTTAATTTAACCCCGCAAGGGATTCTTCTCTTTTATGATATTTGGTACTTTGATACATCCTCTAACAGCTATTTTCAGACTTGCTTTAGAGAGGAGAAGATAACAATAATGATAAGTTAGGTATTTTGCATTTTAAAAATCTTCTTATTTGTCACAATCAAAATTCAAATATAGGCACAATAAATATTCCCTCACAGAATAGATAACAAATAGAAATTGTGGGCACATTTTCGCAACCAAATAAGTTTGACCCATTTCGTCAGCAGTACCTTGTGCAAGGGACCACCCAGGAATGCAGCACTTTTACGTGTAGCGTAAAGCTTTCTTAATTAGTATTGTTAAATGGCATATATCTAATCGGTTTCAAGACAAAATGTCTTGTCGTTAACAACTATTAAAAAAATTTACAAGATTAACCTTTTACAGTTTATTAGATAGCGATCGGGACGAAAAAATCGTTAATTAAATTTGTGCTCGACGCATTACCTGCGCTCGTTTCTTTACATGCATTAAGATAACGCGCACAAAACTCGACTTTCGTTTCACGGTAACAATAACACCACCAATGGTCCCTGTCATTTACAAATGTAGGAGGTAGAGCTTTCGAAATTAAATTCGAGGTGAAGTTAAAAACGAATACTTAAATAAAATTAATCAAGTTGTCTTGAAAACAATCAACAGAATTTAACAAAATTATCTTATGTTTTCTTCTTCTTTTCTTTAATCTGACTCAAGTTCTGTGTACATTCCCATTTTTTATAACAACACATGTTACATAAATTTCAAATTATTATAGAAATTTGTTGCAAGTCGGTTTTGATTACTCGATTTCGAGATAACCAGAACAGGTCGGTGAGACCGCACTGAGGTTCTAGAGCTACTCATTAAAAACATGGCCTTTTGATAATAATTTAAATAAAATATTAGTCTTGTAAACCAAAAATAAGTCTACCTTTTAAAAGTTCAGAAAGGATCTTCTGCTGACGATCGTTCTGCTGACGAGGCTCCAAACAGGGCCGACACAGCAGTTCAAAGGATGCTCGAGGAATCCATTACAACCAAAACCGATCTGCAACAAATTTCTAAATTTTCTAATTTGCTGTAAAAGCATTATTTAGATGCTTTGTGTAGGATGACTTATTATTAACAATAAACAGGCAAGTCGAAATGGTTGTTCGTATTTTAGTTATGTTTGTTAGGTTGATAAAAAAATTCTAATTATTGTACGGTTGTTTCAAATTGAATGTGCACTGAAGGAGTCTGCGAATCCGTACGAAATACGAATTCGGATAAATGGAATCAATGCCTAATTCGTTTCTCCCTTGTTCATTCTGTATAAATATGCCAAAATTCAAATTATGACACAACTTTCTACATGCACTTTCTACATCGAATATATTCCGTGGATATTTTAATATTAAAATATATATATATATATACATAACTTACTATGGTGCTGTTCAGTCTTCGTCGAATTGAGCTCCAAACGCACACTCGTTATCTTTTAAAAGATAAAGTATAAACAGAATTAGTTAACAAGCTATTTTTCTCTCCTCGTAAAATACTTTCTAATAATTATTGCTCCAAATTGCAATAAAACATTAAATATGTAAACAAGAGTTTAACAGTCAATATTTGAGACGTCAATTCGACGAAGCGAAGTAGAATCGACATTCATGTTTGATTCTACAGCCACCCTGGACTATAATAATTGTTGAACACACGTTACTATTTTCAGAAAAATGTTAATAAAAACTCCTAGAGGTGGTGAATCAAATAAAAATGTAAATTTAAATATTTAACAGATAATAGTGTAATTTACCTCTTTATTTTGTAACTCATAACGACACCGTTATTATAACGATAATCGTTAATTGACATATTTTTACCAATCAATCCTTAGATACAACGCATTTCTATGTACTGATTGGTCAAAAATATGTCACTTAACGATTATCGTTATGTAACGACGTCGTTATGAGTTACAAAATAAAGGGGTTATTAATATCAAACAGGCATGGTTTGATGCAACCGAGTCTGCATCTCTTACGGTTTTGAAACATATAATACGTACAGTTCATTTTTTCTCTATATGCCGATCGATCGATAGATAAGTCAAAGAATTTTTATGTAGCTATCTCCTTCTAACTTTCGAAAAACAGCCTTGTGGCTTTTGTCACCTCATTTCATCGTATATTTTCTTAACTTATATTTTATACGATCGGTAAAAAAATAATCTGTATAATCCATTCCTTCACTATTTATTATCGCACTATGCCGTAAAAGTCTAACGGAAATGTGGTACTCATGTATAATCCATTCCTTATCTATTTGTTATCGCACCATGCCGTGAAAGTCTAGTGTGAATGTGGTACTCATGTATCTAACTAAATTTTGACAATGAATGTCATGTCGACTTAGATTTTAAGGTTACTCTGAATTAGGCAATGTTACAAATTTACGTAAAGTTGAGGATTGACAACACCGCTTAATCAATCTGATTTTAGTTGTCACATTTTGACTAATTGCTACGTTTTTCGATATTGAGAAATTAATTTGCTTATTTTTCAATAACGTACATATTCGTCGCTCGTAGATTATTACTTAAGCTCATTAATAAATTAAAATAACTCGGGTCAACTTAGAATTCTTTATTAACAATTTCTTTTGATGCAACAAAAGTGACTATTTGTATGTTTTAGTTGAATTTAAGATAAACTAAGTTCCTATAATGGTCATTTGTTTAAATAATAATTACGCCTTCAATCATTTTGAACTGATTACGTAGCGTAATTATTTATTGTTGTTATTAAAAGTAATTTTAAAATGTTTATAAACAATCGTAAGGTTTTACATGTACATCAAACATCAACTAATGTTTATTCACACTTCACTTTGCATTGTTTAATTGAATAGCGATAATATATCGAGACGTTCAAATTCGCAGGATTTATTTCGATTCCACCCCAGTTGAATTCTGGTCCTACTTATAGACTCGTACTGAGCGCGTCATACAACGATGAATACTAGTCAACAATTTTTTGTGAAATCGCGAATTAATTTCTGATATAAAAAATAGTTTCCTTATTTATATAGCTTCCTTATGTTATAAAATCGGTTATATTGGACTTGCTCCTGGTGTGAGAAGTTCGGAGGTGCCTTTAAGAACTCCACGATGGTGTACATCCATCGGAACTGCTTTTAGACTGGTGTGTGTGTGTGTCAGTCTGGTGATGGCGATTGCATCTTTCAATCATTCCCCTTATGTTTGTTTTTCTTAACAAAAAATAGTGTTTCAGTAATAGAACATTTTTGTTGAAATACCTTGGGATCATAATTTTTTTCTTTTATGTGCAAAATTTAATTGATGTATCAGGAGTATTATTGTTTTTCCAGAGTACGAAAGAAGAATTATTGGGGCAATTTTTTGTCAAGTTGATGAATCACGAACTAAATTACAATTAACACATCAAATCATAAATATAGATAATATTGTTACAACAATTTTTAAACTTCAAAACTAAAATAACATAGCAATATGATTTAACGACAACAAATTAAATTTCTCTAATTTAACATGATAACCAACTTGCTGGCTTAAATCACGACCTACTGCAATAACAAACAGATAAGGAATGGATAATATGTAACTAAATTTTGACAATGAATGTCATGTCGATTTAGATTTTAAGGTAAGGCAATGTTGCTATATTTTTTTTCATCACGAGCTGTATTCACAGCCAAATTTACATAAAGTTGAAAATTGATAACACCGGTTAATCAATCTGGTTTGAACTGTCAATATTTAACGTATTTAACGTATGTCATAATGACATCAAATTAGATTTGTCTAGTTTTTAGACCCTGGGGCCTGATTCTCGAACCGTGCGAGAAAGTTCGTATGCGAAAATGACGCAATTTTCGAACGATTTGTACAGTTTTGTACGAGAGACTATGTCATTTTGACGTCATTTTCGGATACGAATCTTCTCGCACGATTCAAGAATCGGGCCCCAGTTTTACAATTCCAGCATAAGTTTAAAAGTTAAACCCTTCATAACAATTGTTGAGACAATCGTTGTTAATGGTTTAAATTCTAGCTTGAATTTGAACTGGCATTATACGACTAGGCCTTATTAACCTGACAGCCAACCTAATAGTGCTACTAACTTAAAATCATGGCTTACTGCAATAACAAATAGTGAAGGAATGGATAGTACTGATAGTACGTAAAATAATTTGTGTTCAACGGCTAAAATTTATTTTTCAGAAAAACATAAAATTTATTAAAAATAATATGAGAGAAAGAAAACTAATAGAATATTGTTTGCGGAGTAATATTTTAATTCGGCTGTTTAACGTAGAACAAAACAGACTCTCTACCTCCCAAAAAAAAGTCAATTTTCAGCCAAATTTAAATTTTAAATTTCCAAGAATCATTTAAGCATCGAACAAAGAACATCTAAATCATCCTTTGTCACAGAGCTTTGTTTTCAAATTCAAGTTCTGAAATGGTGGATTTTGTTTCATAGTTAATTAAAGATTAGGCGGGTAAAAAGCCACCAGCGCATATTTATAGAAATCATTTTCATTAAGTAGCGGTTTTTGTGCGCTAACTTTTTGATTGAGCTCATTATTGCTCAGTCAAGTGTAATCATCGTAGTTTTTAAGACACGAAACCGAAATTAAACTAGATTAACATATTTTTTCGTTAATTTCTGTGGCATAGAATATGAAGATCGCCTTTTCTCCGTCCGTGCGTGTTTAATAAATGACTAAGTGATTCCCAGAATCCGCCGCTGATACGAAACAAAATTAAAATTCCCCGGAGCAGAAAGCGCCGGATGATTTTTTGGAGAGCATCGATGCTTGCCTTTTAACCGAACTGTTTACATAGACAAGCGACGGTAAAAAGTCGAAACAATGAGGACGCTCTGGTGTTTTCCATGTAAGTTGGCGTTAAACGTCAGCATGACAGCACGTATTGTCCGATGTTTACTCGGCGTCCGCAAGAAATGCCGTAGCCAATGTGGCCAATAGTCTGTAAGCAGCCATGAGAATTTGTCCTTTGTACGGCGGCGCGCGAACCTTCTTCAATTTGCTGCATCATCCTAGATCAAATTAATCTAAATCTATACCATACTGTTTATTTACCATTAAACCGATGAATATTTCTTTAGTACCACCACAAAGGCCAGAATCCTTTTTTCTTCTAGTTTTTTTTTTTTTTTTTTCTAAATCTTACAACAATGTACATACTTACATATCTCAGGAGTATCGTCGCAATTTTGAGGTCATAGAATTTTGAGAAAAAATAAAAATAAACTTATTACTATTACATCTATACTTGCCCTCATTTATAATACCAAAGGAAATTCCCACTATCTCTTTCTACTAAAAAACTAAAAGTTTTAATATTGTAATATATGTAAGGGAAACATGAACACCTTTCTTAATATATTTGAAAAAGTTTTAGAACTTCTCTACAAAAACAACACAAATTTTAACTTCGATATATTAGGAGACTTCAATATTAACTTTATGTGCGAATCAAATAAGCTAACAAATTTACTACTTTTGATTAAAACATATGGAGTAAAACCAACAATTGACTCTGGTACAAGATTTACCAATGAATCGATTAATTGTATTGATAATATACTAACAAACTGTAATTCCTATAAATCTGAAGTTTTCAATCCTCATTTATCCATTTTGGAATAAAAATAATCTTCCCAGAGTATGGCTTTCAAACTCATGTAAGTCAGTATGATGAAACTCTTAATTTTATCAACATGCGCAAATCGTATAACTTCTTCAAAGAGTTAAATCTTGAGGATTTATATGGTTCAAACGACCCTGAACAAATTGCAAACAAATTGATATATCTCCTACAAAATGACATAAAACAGTCCTCAAAAATCATAAAAAGAAAACAAAAAACCAATATCAGCATTTGATGTATATAGAACAACTAACTTAGACTCTGATAAAATTATTTATAATAATTTTAAGAAGATATTGAACTTGCCTAATTCTTACCTGCGCCTAAATCGTACCTCCACAATTTCTCGTAAGTCATAATGGTGATAAGCGCTTGTAGCAGCAGAAACTGTGAATAACAGTGAATAACAGTGAACTACATGGCCATGTTATTGTGGTAGGTACTCTATGGAACATTATTGAAAAAATAAAATGTTGACTAGATTTCAGTAAGACTTTTACGTCACTCATAATGACTTTGCATCAATTCTAGTGAAGATAGAGAATGAAACAAGTTTTTGTGCAAAAGTACACCTATCGGCAATGTTATTTTTGGTTCTGTTAACCGCCGGTCAATTACTAAAATTTTTTTATATAAAATTGCATAGTTTTTTTTGTATATTTTGCAGTGCGGTTTCCTGTGGTAACTCTAGAAGATAATATGTAAAAAAAAACTATAATTTTTGTATATAAGCTTTTTCTCAAGCTCCTAATATACAACCTCTATTTAGGATGTAACATATAAAAACAACCCTATACATCTCGCTCAGCTCATTTCTGCATATTTCATATTTACCAAAAATCTCTTTATTTTTTTCTCGTAATTAAAATTTCAGAATAAAAATTTCGATAAACTAATAAAATGTTTGTGAAATCAAAAATTAAAGAACAAAACCAGAAATTGCCTATAATTATAATTTTTCAAATTAATTTACATCATCGATCCATTGTAGTAATTTAAAATTTATGTATGTATTCTTTAAATTTATAAAGATCTGTTATTTCAGAAAATAAAATATTCTAATTTAGGTAAAAAAATTAAATTACATTAAATTACGTCAAGTAATACTTCAAATACGTCAATACGTCAAATACTTCCGTTCCAACGAAATTTAACGCATCATAAATATCTGCACCGGCCGCGGCAATTTAACAGGATTAACAACCTTCTTATCGGGGTGCGGAGAAAGTACCCTCCTTTCTTAAGGTTCTAAATAAAGTAGGTCCGTTTCAATAAGGGTCATATTCGAACGGTTTTATTGCTTTTCATTTCGAAACTTTTAAGCATCGGTGTACAAGACATGAAAGATAGCGCAGAGCAATGGTTTGTCAGAAACTCACTTAGCTTGAATAAGAACAAAACACAAATAATGGTTTTCTCAACGAATCAAGATATAACTTGTTAACCTCTTAGGCATAACTTTAAACGATAATTTCGACTGCAAAAAATGGCAGTGAGAGCTATTAAAATACGACGCTCAATATTTTATACAGATGGGCATTTTAACAGTTCCTGCTGTTTTTGTTTACAGTACATTAGTGCACATCCACACACATAAAAATAATTTTACCACTGTAAATGAAAATCATTCATATCCTACTCGAGTTGGAAATCTTTAAAAACAGTCGAGAATGAAATTAACAAAATCAAAAAAGAATACTATTAATCTTAACTTATATCATCAACTTCCATCTCATATAAAGGCACATAAAGGGGTATACTCTGGCAAAATTTAAAAATACTCTATATAACAATTTAAAGCTGATGGCACAATATTCTATAGATGAGTTTATATTACATTCTCGAACCATAGATAATTAGTGAGCCGCGCTGTGATTGTGTGTTTATACAAATTCTGTATTTTAATTATGTCAGTGCTGGTCTTATATATATTCAGTCTGTAACGTTTCACTTTCGTTACTGAATATTTTTAATTTTCTTTTGTAATTATATATTTCTATTATATTTTATGATTTTAGGATTCTGCAAAATTGACATGTCATAAACATTACTCTGTGTTACTGTATTATATCTGTAGATATAACACGGATATTGTATTAATGCGTAATAATAGTATATTATTATACAAGTTTCACAAGAAGGCTTATTGTAACACGAGTGGGGTTGGGGTACGACTAGCGAAGCGTAGCGAGCTAGGAGTGGCCCAACGGAACGAGTGTTACAATGCCTCTTGTGAAACGTGTATAATATACTATTTTTTCTACTTTGCGTCACTTATTGAACAAAAATATGAAAAATATTGGATCTTCTTAGTATATGGGGAATTTTAGTTGTAATGCGTGGCAACACTGAAAACCTTTCGTTTTAATCAAAAGTCACATTAACAAGTTATTAATTTTTCTTATCCAGCTTCATTGTGAGTATATTGTTAAGTAACAAATAAATATTGAGTTATTTTGTAAAATCTATTAAATATTTTCAATTAAAAATGACTAAAATTTCCCCAAAAACAGTGTCACAATGAGCTTCATTGTGAAACTGTTTTTGGTGTCACAATGAATCCATTGTGAACGCAAAGTAGAAAAACGTTATTGTATTATTGTATTGTAGTATTAAACGCAATCAGTTAATAAATTTTTCCAGACGCTTAAGATCGTTTAAGAGACGTCACTGCAGAAGTGTAAAGTGCAGTAATACATTAAATTAAATTCACAATTAAAGTACTTTCAAAAATTTCTCTGCTTTTAATATAATATTTGCCCGCATTACATCTGTTGCAAAATATTAATTTTTTTATTTTCTTATTTTTATAAAAAAATTTGCGCCGTTTCCAACTCTACCGAGTGTTGTTTCGCATAGGTAGAGGTATTGACAATTATAAAATTTATTTTCTTGTTTCCATTAAGTGTATTTTAAGTTCTGGCCACCGATTTACTAACATTCGGTATGTATGTATATTTTAAAAGAAATCTGTTGTCACAGAGAGTGATTTCTTTTGAAATAAATATGCATTACTTGAATTTAAAAAGAAATTTAGAAATAAAATTTTGTAATAAAGTTTCTTTCAAATATCAACTGCCGTATAATAAAAATGCATGTATTTTGTATACGTCAACGAAAATATTAAATTAAAAATGTCTAAATATACGACAAAATATATCAATGAATAATGGCTAATTTTGTCACTTGACAAAAATTACTGAGGTAGTTAGAATATGTTGTGGCAAATAAATTAATAAATATTTTTAAAAAATTGATACAAAATATTATTTTTCTAAGCGATAAATTTTTTCTTCCAGAAAATTACTGAGCACATAATTTTTCCAATTCTTGAATTTTTTTACTGTTTATACAATAAACTGAAAGATACCTTATTTATTATACCTAATAGAAACGAATTAAGAGAAAAGAAAAGAACGAAGACAAAGAAATAAACATTTTAAAAGCAATGGCGCAGCCCAAACACTCTGATTAAATTGGAACTTCAATCAGTTTGATTATGAGAAAATTATATGGGAAGATTTCAGTTATAACCAGAAGCAAAAGTATAATCTAAAATTTAAGAATATAAGGTAGAAAAGGAAATTTAATTTTCTTAAATAATAAATAATAATAATATAGTAAATAAGAATTTCGTTCATAGAATGAATCCTTCAGCAACCTTGTTATTTCTTCGAGTATTCATTTGTTAAATTGTTTGTCGTCACCTACTAATAACCATTACTTTGATGATTTAATTGCCTATTGGGATAAAATGTTTGAAAACTTTTTCATTATTTAATCAATGAATTAATTCGCTATTTTTAAACAGTGTACAAAGTGTTTGGAATATAAGGTAACAAACTATGTGTGTATGCAGAAATAGACGAAATAAAACTTTTCTTCCAGTAAATTTTTGCGTATGTCTTAGCATTTTCCAGTAATAACTTTTTTCAATTTTAAGAGTCACTGTTTGTGATCTACTGGAATTTCAAAATTTAAAGTTAGCCATGACTTTGATGTTTGAAAAAAAAAATTTTGACACATTTCATTTTAATTTTTAATTTTAATTTTTGAAGCGAGTTAACGTTTTTGACATTAAACGTCAAAGTCACTACGATTTTTGAAAGATTAGAAAACAAAAGTGCGTTGCTGCTGCTGCTGCTACTACGTTTTGAAATTCCGATGGATCACAAACAGTGGCTCTTCAAATTGAAAAAGAAAATGTTAAGACATATAAAAAAATTACTGCATACACAAAAAGTTTGTTATCTTATATTCCAAATAA
This sequence comes from Dorcus parallelipipedus, assembly GCA_958336345.1. Classification (NCBI taxonomy): domain Eukaryota; kingdom Metazoa; phylum Arthropoda; class Insecta; order Coleoptera; family Lucanidae; genus Dorcus; species Dorcus parallelipipedus. Next base: position 47,048,507 of record OY284475.1, read on the forward strand.
CCTGTATAACTCTTTTTTTGTGTTTTATTAGAAGTAGGTCTTTTCGATGTTAGATATGTGTTTATTTCATTTTTTAAATTTTGTATGTATATAAATAGACTTCGTTTTTCTTGTTCAATTAACGGACAAAAAGAAAAACTCCCGTGTGAAGTTTACACATAACTCAATTTAACATACATAACTCAATTATCTTTTAAATTGCTTTCTCATTTAATAAACTGTATCTTCTAATAATGAGATTAATTTTTAATAAACCCGTGAAGTTAATTTTCGACGTCCTTTTGGTTATACATGTATAATATCCTAAGCACCGCCCGAAAGAATGGATAAAATGATTATTTAAGACCCCATTATCTTTAACACTTAGCCCCTCGAAAATTTATTTTTACCGAAAAAGTCCATCATGATTTCTGATGATACTGCTTCGCTCCGTCCATCCGTCTTCAGTTGAGGATCGTCTGCTCCCGCGCCGCCAAACTCGGACCGTTCAAAACGCTATTGTTTGAAAGCATTTAGTCACCTAATTGTCGGTTGAAAAGTGCTGACGTGGCACACAGGCGCCGACAAACAATTATACAGTGCCCCTGATGGCGACCCGTTTGATCGGATGCAGCAGCAACAGCAGCAGCTCCTAAACTAATTTCTGGCGTATCGAAATACAATAGGAAGTTCCAAACACAATATAATATGATGCAAATTCATTAATAACTTAATTACTGATTGAAATAGTTGCATCTCCGTTAATTGATTTTTAAATTATATACCTCGTAAAGATAGGCTACGAAGGCTACTCATGATCAAACTATTCGTGTTATCCTTAACATATTTTATTGTCAATTTTAGTTTCTTGGAAACTGGTTTCTTGGTACTGATGATTTACAAATTCCGAAGTTGTTATAATTTCATCCTATTTAAAAGGCATAAGAGTATTATAATAATAACATCCTCTGTAGGGGTGAGGATGGAGATTTGAATTAGGGATAGTTTTGAGAATGTATGTTTTTATTTAGTTAATTTTCTGTTGCACCATAAAGATTGCCACATATAACAGACATGTACCCTTCCATATCTCTAACTTTTTGATTTTAATTAAAATTTTATGTATCACAAACTCTTTTAAACGGACACTAAATTTTATGGAAAATTGGTAGGTACTAGAATCATAATCAGTTTATCTGAAGGTTAAAGATAAAGTTATCAATTCCAAAACTTTCGTATGTCGAGAAAAGCAAAACAAAAAGTTAACAATAAAATAAATAACAAACAATTTTCTAATATTAGTTGACAAAACTGATGTCAGGATTGAGATTTTCCATAAGAGGCACCTGACTAACGAAGAAGATATCAAAAGCGGTTCACTTTCGGCGATTCCTGACACTTTCTGACGACAATTTTGGCGCAATTACAAAGTAAAATCTGGCAATACTGCTTAATAATAATATAATATGATTAATAAACTGTTGATTAATTTTGTGTCCTGAATCTAGTGATTAATTAAAGTTTCAATCAAAACCGACTTGCCATAAATTTCTTTATTGTTTTAGTTAAAAGTAATTATTTTAAAGATTCACAGTGGCGACGAAAATAATCCATTCTTGTTCTTCTCATTAAATTCCCTCTGAAAGCCTTCATTCACATACACACATCGTTTCTGATTCATTTCACAATTCATTTTGAAAAATTAATATCAAATTAAATAACTTAAAGCCTTGAAATTGTTACTATTTAAACTGTAATTAAATTTGAAATGTGATACTCATCTCAATGGTCATTTAATTGACGAAAAATTGTTTCAATATACAGGATGTTTCACCAGCACTCGTCAAACTTCAGAGGGAATAGATACACTGAGAACCTTATAAGACTACACATAGTAATTATCAATGGAAGCTTTATTACATTATTGTTATCAAATTTATTTCATTCGCCATGGTTACCGTGTGTTGTAAGTAATGACTCTACTGATTTTGAATTGCCAGATTGACTTAAATTGTTCTTTTGATTTATTGTAAAATAATGTATACAACCGCCGAAAAATTTACACATTATTCTTAAATGTAGCTTCGTTGAGAGAGGTCTCTGCATTATTTGCCGCCAAATTTCCGAATAGACAAATTTTCGGCTAAATACAGGCAATGAAATAAACCTTCCTTAATACTTTCTATGTGCAGTTTTTAAATGATTCAGCATTGAAAATTGAGTAGCAACCATAGCAGCGTAATGTTAAGAGCCCTATGTGCAATTTTATAAAACTCAGAAATGTATTATCTGATCACGTAATTTTTGTCTATGTGCAGCGTTACAAGATTCTCACTGTATAATGAGGAGTAAAACGGCTCTTCAACATTTTCGTCTAGGAAGTTTACTTTCTGCGCTAGGGAATGTAAAGCAAACGTTTGGGAATTGCTGGCTGCATGTGATAAATAATTTTTTCTGAGTCGGAGTCAGAAGTTTATAGAAACATTTATAAGTTATAATTATTTTTGCGGTAAAAGTTGAAATTTGGTGAGTCGAATTAAACTTAAACACGTTACTTTGTCACAAACAAAAGAAAACTAAACGGAAAGCAATACAGTGAAATGTTAATTATTAAAAGGTGATATTACCGAGTGATTTTTTAAAATTTTTATCTACTCTTGGTATGAGATCTGGACGACATGTCCTAGCTTAAGTGAAAAGTACGTCATTGCACTTCTTTATGTTGTTTTACAGTAAAGCTACGACGTGCCGTCCAAATTCCATGGCAAAAGTTGATAAAATATTTAAAAAATCACGCGGTATAATTTTGTAACTTATAAAAAGAGACAGAAAAGTTGTTCGATAAAAATCGTCAAAAATATCCACGTTAGTAAAGCGTCGATTACACGAAGCTAGTTTACTGGCTGCTAGTTAGATAGTTTACTAGCGGATAGTTAAGTATCAGGAGTAAATTTTTTAGATAGTTTACTAGCTACTACAATTACACGTACCTTTTTTACTATACGCTAGTAAACTATCTAACTAGCAGCCAGTAAACTAGCTTCGTGTAATCGACGCTTAATTGATCATGATTTAAGACAGCAAGAAATACGATATGTGTTTACTTATATTAAAACGTCAAATAAAATAAGTGAGATCACTTGGTTATGACCACAACACCGACATTCGAATCAACGCCAACTCCAAACGTGAGAGTTTTGGAACCCATGATACTATTATTAATGAAAGTAAAAACTGTAATTAGTCATTGCAATCGTAAATAAACGACTTCCGCAGGTGATATCAGCAAAATTTAAAGCAGGATTTACACGGACGCAATGCAGTACAATGAACATTGCACACAAAAATTACTTTTGCTCGCGGTTTTATATTTAAGTTATTTCTGAGTAGTTGCAATGGAAGGTACCAATTTCTGAATGTAAATATTTAAGGTGCCTTATCTTTGAGTGGTCTTATTGCGGTTAATTAACAATTATTGTTCACACACATTTGCCAGTGCACATGCGCCATGATATAAATTGCGTCTTGCTGCAATACAAATTACATCTTATAAAGTCCGCTATAGAAATCGTTTATTTACGATACTCCCGTTTCAGCATAGTTTTAACAGATCGTATATTTACAACAGCCGCAGTTAAACGGTTAATAAGAATAAAAATAATTTTTAGGTACTAAAATTTAAGTAAAATAATTAATCATGGTTTAATTTATGCTAAGTTCATTTTAAGCAAATTCACGGAAAAACAAATAACAAGCAGACTTAAAGCAAAATGTGAATAATTTTTTCCTTAAGTTAATTTGCCAAGTAATTAATTGACATCTAAAAATGTTTCAAGTAGGTGAGAGTATGTAGGAAGCATTACATAATAACTTACAGTATTCTTCAGCTAAAGTAAAACTCCCGCCAAAATTACAGTGGCCAGAAAACGCGACTTCCAATTATACAACAAATTCAGGCAGCACATTGATGTATTTTATTGTTTATGTTCAAATTTTGCTTAATATTGTAGAACAATCTAAATGTCATAAAAATGTTTACTTTAGTACTGCTAAAAAATTAATCTGTTTTTTAATTTGTTTTAATCGGAAGACATAAAAACAAATATAATTTATAACAATTCTCAATTGAAAAATTCATCAAGTTGGTTTTGAATTTTTAATGAAAGAAGATATGGCGAAAAAGGAGTGACTTCATAAACCGATTGGCATTTGAATGAATGACAATTGTCAATCAGTTGTTATGTTTTGCCACAAATATTTAATAGAGCTTAGCAGATGGTTCCTCAAATGTTCTAAATTTCACCTCCCAATTTGGAGCTAAATTCGGTGTTAGTTTGGAGCTAGCTCACTAAATATGTGGTGGCGCTACTATTAGAATACCAGAGTGGAAAAACGAAACCTGTAAATATAAGTCATAGTCGTATGTAAACAAATTCTATAATTAATTGTAAGTGGTGTGATGAAAATTTTAAAAGGAGAATTAGCAGTATTTTATAACCGTACGTCTGGCGCATCCTGACTCCTCTATACACTTATTTCTCTGAAATAAAAAAAATATATATCTGGCGGTAAATAAGTCAATTGAGCTTTGGAATTAGGTTTGTGAGGAATGTTCGATTTTCGAATTTTGTTAAATACACAATAGATGTCACTACTATTTTTAGAGCGTCCATTCGTTCCTATCTCGTTGACTATCTAGAAAGATCTATTACTATCTCTGGTTTTGCTTATAACTAGAGATCGGATTTTAGGAAAAATACGTTGCTTTAGTTTTTAAGTTTGTAAAGATTTTTTTAATGCATCTTTTCGTTTCATTAGATATAGAGACAAATAACTCTATTTCTAATTAAATGAAAATATATATTTAAAAAATCTTTACAAACTTAAAAACGGAAGCACAGTATTTCCTAAAATCCGGTCTCTACTTATAACCTAATGTGACATAACCTAAACTGATATTGATATTGACACGCTGATCTAATTTAATATTAGTATTAAAGTTAGTATTAATATTTAAGACCTGCTTCACAATGTTATAAAAAATTTAAAGACTGCTTGGTGAACTTTACAATAGCGCTAAATTTGTACTACAAGTCTTTAAATTAAAATCCTCTAGTTCAGATTAATTAGCAAAACAAATTCTACTTGACCATTATTAACTTTGAAAATCCGATTTAAAAGCGTGACTAAGCTACATTTGCTTTAACGACACTAAATTCGCGTGTCCTCCCCGAAAGCGGCGACGGTAACAAACTTGCCACTTCATCGCGACGTCAAATTAGTTGCCTTCAAATTAGCCGTTTCCCCAGAGTTTGCCGAAAAAAATCAAGGGAGTCATTTCGCAAATTGGCGGGCTTCGGCTCTGGCGCCTTGCGCTCTTCGCATTTTTGCGAACACACCCCAAGGAGCAGTTAGAGTTATTATAAGTAGATTAGTGAGGAAAGTGACAGTCACGTTGTAATGGGGTGGGCGTTGCGCGTTTGTATTTAATCAACTCTGCACCGCAGAGGGTAACTTTCCCCGCACGGTTATATGACGTAAGCATACAAGACAGATATGCCTTTCAAATATAAATAACAAACAGATGGTTGATTGTATTGTTATTGACTCAAGAATTAATTACTGAAATATTAAAATAACACAAACGGACAAAAATTGAGGAGCTTTAGTAGGTTTCAAAATATATTGTAAAATTACAAAACAGGAATGATATTTTATTTAGTGAAGAAACAATTACATTATCTGGAGCAACTTTTACATCATCGCTAATTGAAGAGTAAAAAATCTAAAATACTTTAGGTTAATCCAACAAATAACTCATTTCTATTGGCAAAGTTACTCTCAAATAATTTAGCAAATTGTAACAGGCTCGAAGTTATTTATCGCTTATGGAACAGGACTTCATGAGCTCGTTGTGTTCTAATGTATCGTTAAAATCGCCGGGGTTAAGTGATTAAATTTCAATTACTGAAATGTTTGAAATTGAGAATGTATTTATTTTAAGCAAAACACTACAACTGTTTGTACACCTAAATGACACAATTGTCATCCGTTAGGTATCCCTTTTTCACAAAAAATCAAAACCAACTTGATGAACTTTTCAATTGAAAACTCGTTGTAATAAATACGTATAATGTATTGAGTATTTCATTAAATTAGCTATAATTTCTAAATAATAAACAGCTAATCAAGCTGAACTGCACTGAAGTCGCGTGTTCGTACTCTAAACACTAGTGTCTCACTCTGTACCGTATGGTATGATCCACACTGAGACACATATTACAATTTATCATAATAAAATATTATTATAAATAGAGAAATAGAAATTAATTTTTGTTCTATTCTAACAAAAAGAACTCTAATAAATAATAAAATCTGGGTTGTGTATAGAATAAAAAAAAAATTAATAAAAGCAGAATGAATTAATTTCTTCCGCTATTTACGTGCGACAATTACACATAAATATTTTTCACGATGATTGAATAAAATATTAATTTATTTTGTATTTATATACGCATTAACGGCACGGTATCAAAAATACCTGAATAAATTCAGCTTTTATGCGGCCCAGAAAATGATTTAATAACAAAGCGCTTAAAAGAATGTTGGTTCCCGAACCGAGACACGCGCCGGATTCCAGCCGAAATGATAAAAGAGAATTCAGGATCGAGTCATTAAATAACATTTAACGCATATCGCCCGGGCGAATACGTAAAATTCATGAATGAATTAAGAGTCTCCTTTCACTAGGAACGTAATATTAAGTAACGTGTGCATTAACCGCGGCGGCGATACTCCTTTTTCAACATTAAAACAACATTAGAACATTATTAAAGCTTTTTTTTATTTAATCCCGGGATCGTTACGGACGTATTATTTATTGTTATTTGATGTCGTTACTGCCGGAGAACATTTATTTGTTAGATTGATAATCAGATAGTGGTGTACAGTCGACGGACTTTTCATAAATATTTATAAGTATATCGGCAATAAAAATGCAAATGCGAAGATTAAGGAACGCATTCGGGAATGGAAATATTTCTTTTAATAACTTTCTTATTATTAGTGTTACGCCATATCGTCAATATGCAGGTGGAGTAATTTAAAAAAAATCTTTATGGAGGTATAAATTTTCTTTCGCTTTGCTCGTAAAGCTACTGGTATTTTTACTATAAATAAATTCTCACAAAAATTAATACCTATGTATTGTACTATTGTGGTGTGCATTTAAATAACTTTATACATTATTCAAGAAATGACGATTCAATCTAAATAAATAAAATATTTCATTATATCTGGCAAAATATATACAGTTAGCCTACTAAACTTTGAAACCTTTCATTTAAAGGCTCATTTTCATGATGATAGTACTCTCATGAAAATACTATCACGAAAGTGGTATGATAGTTCCGACATATGAGTTAAGTATCTACACGGAAAGAGTGAAAGTGACTGTCAAGTTATTTACACGATGATAATTTCTGTGATAGTTGCTTTCATAACAGCAACTGTCACTGAAACACTTTATAGCTCCATATTTAATGTACAGAACGAGCAAATATACACTAAGAATGACTCTCCAATGAAATGTTAAGTTGCGGTGTTACCATTTCTGACCACTATAATGTCGCGTCCACAGCTGCATTTATAATGTCACACCTAAACTTACAATTAATGTCAAGTCAGACATGAAAAATCACGTTAGGCAACACATTAGTCGCAGACGTGGTTTTAACAACAGGGTGCAGCCAGGGATTATTGGCATATAAGGCTCTAATTTTGTAACGGCATAGAGAGTGGCATTACGCATTAGACGATAGCTCGTCTGGTGATTTTTGATAATGATAACACATCAAAGGAATTGCCAGCGAACGTATCGCATAGTTGTGGCCATAGATAAAGAAAGATATAGATAAAGACAGAATATACAGTGCTCACCAAAAAGTCGACATCAAATGGGAAAAAACTTTATTTCTGATTTTTCGGAAAAACTTTTTACGGCAATAATTTGTGCTTGTCTGAAAACCTTTTTAGATACTATTAGATATACCGAGTGATTTTTACTTAGTTACAAAATAGCGTTTTTCGAAATTGCCAAAATCCTAAAATTGTTATTTCTTGGAAATTAATCAAGATTCAAAACTTCAAAGATTTGTAATTGGAAAAAAATAGAGAAAGGTACAAAGTGCGAATTAATAAATGATCGATGATTTTAAAAACCATGACCTAGCACACAGATGGTTATGCTTAAAGCAGGTCATTTCATATTTAATTGGAAAGTAGATAACTTCAGTAAATACTTAAAAGTTACTATGTGGGTATAGCAATTAATTATTAATCTGTTTTGTATTGTTGTGTACTTTATTAGATTACGAAATAGCTTTTAGGGCAAGGTCATAACCTTATAAACGATTCAGTTTGTAATTTTGAGAATTAAAAAAATCCGTAAAATAAAGACGCTCTACAGGTGTAGCAACTCGAGTGCAAATATCACAAAGTTTAGTTCAAAATAAACAAAAACTGTTATTCAATTGGTTTCTTAACGTTCACCGTTTTCTTTTCTAGAAACAAAATAAATTTCAAAAATTCACGCCAGTTTCGTAAAAATAAATGTTGAATTAAAATTTCGAATAAAGTTCACTTTTTTATGCCTTTATTAGTACAAGTACTTGCGTATTTTTGTCCCAATAAATAATCTGTAAACAAATTTTACCTATTTTTTATGGTTTTCAAGATATTAGAAAAAAGTTTTTATTTTTTATTTTTATAAAAACCGTTGAAGTTAGGCATTTTTAAGTTGCCATCGTCTTTGTCATGTCGTGAAGATATCGCAGACTCTCAGATTTTCTGTATGACTTATGGCCGATATCTTCGCCGTATTTATCTTGAGGTTAATTTATCTGTCAGTTTGAATGTTTCATACAGTTCGCTGTACACATACTATGTGTCACATTCTAACTAACAGATAAATTTAACCTTAGGATAAGGCGATAAAGAAATCGGGCATTAGGAAAGAGAGTTAACTGATGACTGTGGAATCGTTTAGAATCAAACACGTCATAATTTGTTCAGATCCACGTAGTGTTTTAATGGCTATACAGAATTCTTCATTTTCCACAAAACAAGACTTAATTTTGTCAGAATTCACACAAAGATAATTTACGCTTCAAAGCGTTGATTATAACATAATTTTTCGAAAAGTTGTAAGTCCTAGCAGGATAGCAGTCAAAAAAAGGGCAATTAAAAGTTTACTCTTGTTCGATTGCCAAGCTTTCGGAAAGTATTTATTTCCTTCATCAGTGCTGCTACAATATTATGATTATGAAAGAAGATTATGAAAGATTTTAAGTGAGGTTAATAATGTTAAAGTTGCACATTTCAGACAAGCAGGAGCAATTTCTTACTTAGTAACCATAATTAACACTTTAAAAAATTGGTTAGTATAATAATTTAAAATGATGAACAAAACATTTAAAAAAACTGCGTGCAAAATGGCGCCAATCTTGTAAAGCTTACACTCGTGCGTTAGTTAAAACTTCGTGCCAGCTTCTATCCCTGTCTCTGACCGATAACTTTAAGATTTTCTTCTTTTTCATTAACCCTTATCAGGATTACAGTCAGTTTTTCAAATTTCCCGCTGGGATTATTTCACTCCCAAAATTAAGCAATTTTATTTCAAACTAACCTTTAAGCCTCAGAAGATTGACGCAATTTTGCACGCAATCTTGTTTTGTTCGTCGTTTTAAATTGTGACTTTGTAAAGTGTTAATTTTTGTTACTAAGTAAGAAATTGGTCCTACTTGTCCGAAATGTGCAACTTTGGCATTATTAACTTCACTTAGATGTAAGTAAAAATACTTAAGACCAATGTTTTCAAATTGTAACACTTTCATTGTAGCAACCCTAATGAAGAAAATAAATACTTTCCGAAAGCTTGACAATCGAACAAGAGTAAACTTTTAATTGCCCCTTTTCTAATTGCTATCCTACTAGAACTTACAACTTTTCTTTAAGTACGCAGTCGCGATCAGAAGCCGTTTTAACATAATTTTTCTATCAAAATCAGGACATCGGAGAATTCAAGGCAATGAAATTGCAGACCAACTAGCAGTTCAAGCAGCAAATAGCTAGATTGATATCGAAGACACTGTACCTGTAGATTTTCTATATGACTTGAGAAAAGAATTAACTGAACAATGGCAAAGGGAATGGTTAACATATTCATTTACAAAGTTTTATTACAGCATCAATCCTAATGTTTAAAAATCCCCTATTTTAAAAAAATTTCTTTATCAAGTAAAACGATCAACACAATCACGAGATTAAGGTTAAACCATTGCCTTACCCCTTCACATTTATTTAAAATTGGAGTCAAAGACTCTCCCTATTGCGAATGTGGGAAAATTGGGAACACCAACCATATGTATATTTCTAGAATGCCCCCTCCACCATATCGAATTACAAAATCTTTATAAAAATCTTGGTATATGTAATTATTTTATCAGTTTTCGCTTAATTTCAACCCTATTCTTGCTAAACCTAACGCTAAATCTGCTAATTTGCTTCTGGAATTGCTAAATAAATTTAAAATCAATTTGTGGAAAAAGAAAATAGCAATACACCTTTGATTGATTCCATAAATTCTTCTCTTTTAAAACATTATGTTACTTTTCCATGGCTCGTTCCAGTGGCTGCTACAATAAGTCCTGTAACTAGAAGAGTTAATCCTTGTAATTCCTATTTTTACATTTTTGTTTTTTTTTTCTCTCAGGCAAAGGTCTTAGGGCCATTTCATAATGGAATTTAAAGGAGACTTTAAATTAAAGTCACTTTCAAATGTCAAAAAAACATGAAAACACATTTGTTTACACATCAGAATGTGACTTTATTTTAAAGTCTCTTTTAAGTTCCATTATGAAACTGGTCCTTATACTAAGAAGTCTAACTAATCATAAGTATTTAGTGAGGAAAAGAAGTGTGTCAAAATTCAAAAGCTCCGTGCAAAAAAGTAACTGGCTTGAATGGGTTAATCTAAAAGCCAAAATCTGCCAAGAAGAAGAATTATGAACAAACGACTTTTTATTTTCTTATGGACGCCATCTTGGATTTTTACAGTATTAAATGAAACTTTCTTTCCTGATTGCAATAATGTATCACCTCTGAAGTTTGAGTGAGAAAATAATAATAATAAAGGACTTTATTGCTCAACATATAGTTTTAATTGATGGACATATTTTTTTTAATTATACATTAGCATTCTACCTATATAAACTGAAGTGAAACGAGCAATCACAAGGCCAAGTTCAGATTTGGGTAAAACCCATCTGGACAGACATAATTTCGAAATAAGCTGTTATGCAAAGAATACTTTGGAAACGAAAAGCAAAGAAAATTTTCAGCTTACATCTAATCTGAATGATCTCTAGATAATCAATGTCATGTCATGTCATGTCATAGCAAACACCGAACGTACCATCTGTACACTGATTTATGATACATAGTAGTCCATGTAGTTGGTAAGAGAACAAGAATTAATTGTTAACAATCGCGCGGAATATTGTTATACATAACGATTTACATATAGTATTTGTATGATATGTGACTGCTAACATACTAACCGCTGAATTAATCAAAGAATTGTGTCACCGCCTATGCCAATTGAATTTGCAATTGATCGCCCGTTAAATCATTTACCATAATGCTGATTGGTAATTCTGAATGAAATTAACTCCCTTTTATGTTCAAGGTCGTTTGTTCTTATTTAATTTTTAATTTTTCTATAGGTAACGTCATCTTCTACTTAAGGTCAGTCAGTGGCTGGCTGTCTTATTTAGTTTTTCTGAGACCAGGTTTTTCAGTCACAATTTAACTCTACTTTTTAGTTTATTCCTATTGTACCTATGGGAATAAACTGGAGTTTAAAGTTAAACTATGACTCAAAAACCGAGCTTAAGTCATCAATTGAAAAGCATCCAGATTCGTTTTTAACAAATATATTATACCTTTCTAATTATAAAATACTTCCAGAAAGGTATAATCAGCATTTATTATTTGACATCTAATTTTATTAATTCATGTTACTCTAAAACGTCTTACCACTACAGAGAAACTAAACATAACAAAAAATATTAACACTAAGTTTTTGTAAAATATTTAAATTCTTTAAATCTTCATTTTACTAACCGGTTATTTATTCGTTGAAGCGCCAGACAACTTACATACATTTCTAAAACCGACTTTATCAAACTCCCATCAATATGAAAGTAAACGGCGTGTGGAGTTTTTATTACTTGCTCTCAAAGCAGAACATGAATATATAATGTAAACTCACGCAATTCACGTTTCATCATCTACTCCCAATCTTCAATTTAAAAATGGTAGAAGTAACGTGTATTATTCTCTTAAGATTAGAATTAGAAACATCCCTTGCATATGTAGGTATATTAGGTTTAATGAGAATAAAATAAAAGATTTATAGAATCTCTGTTATAGATAGTTAACCTAAATACGTATAAGTAAAGTAACTATATGAAATATATATTAAAAATGTTTGATTTTTCTCAAAATTTTCTCATTTTATTTCAGGACGAAATGGAAAAGACAAACTGCAGTCGGCTTAGAACTTCTAGCGGAAGCTGGCAACTACGCAGCTTTCCAAAGATTATACGGTGCCCCCCCATATGGTTGCTGGTACCCCCCTCAATCAGGACCTAGTGCAGCGCCAAGTGCTGCAGATATATATTACAGACAAGCCGCAGCCGCAGCGGCAGTAACATTACAAAAACCTCTTCCATACCGTCTATACCCTCCCGGAATGGGTTTGGGTATACCCGGTCCGAGCGCGCACCTAGGAACACTAGCAGCCAGCAGTTCCTTGAGTACCTTATCCAGTTATTACAGCAATCAAACATCGGAAGTCCCGGCTCCTAGATCACCTAGTCCGGACACACCCCTAGATCCCGGCTCACCGGGAACGGGTGGCAGGAGGTCTCCCAGTGACGACGAGGACACAATTCACGTGTAAAAACGAAACTAGTGCTAAAGTTGAACTTTAAATTGTGATATCTGAACGTGTATTATAGCTGGACTCATTAATTTATTTTTCCGCTTTTAAATGTTGTGTAGACAATATTGACTGTTTTTGTAATTTAGAGTTAAAGGGGAGTACTCTTGAAGCATGTTAAACTGTTGCATAACCTAGATAGACCGGTACTTTCGTTGTCTCGAAATTTTCGTTTTTTTACCGAAAAACACGAGGGTCTATAAATAACGTAAAAAATTGATTATGTTTTTAGATACCCTCCCAATACGAACGAACATGCGCGAATCAGTGACGGATATACATACATAATAATTGTTTTGAAATTATCTTTTGTAAAAAGTATGTAATATAGCATTGTATAAACATTCACAAAATAAACGATCATAGTAATATTGATATTGATGTCATGTAGAAGTATTTCTCACACCTACTCATATATTATCGAAAAAATAGTAAAAAGGATTAAGCAACAACTTAGTAAGTCCACTGCCTGTGGTAATGTCAAAGTAATAAGATATACCTACGTATTAGTAAAAATTAGTACATATCAAGTAAAACATAAAAGAAGAAATATAGATTTGCTTATTTTGTCTAATAGTAGGATTTCATTTCAATAAAACGCTTCAACTTAACAATTTAATAAAACATGTCGATCAAAGTCACAAGTGTATGATTGATGTAAAATATTGGAAGAAAATGTGTCATTGTCATACCAAGGCTTCCCCGTTCTTCTTTTGATTTGAATGAAGCTAACATTGAAACGTGAAAGGTGGTTAAGAACAAATTATAGAAAAGTAAAACTTAAGTTTGTAACATAATTGTTTTGTTTCTTCTAGTAAATTTGAACTACCCTCGTATATACATATATTTTCTTTCACTAATGCTATAACTCGCCAGATCTTTAATGATAAAGTACAGGTTCACGTCATGCTCAATCAAGCACATGTTAAATAAATGTGGCGTGCGTGATGAACTCGAAAGAACAAATACTAATTGCTACAAGAAAAGAGAGTGTTCGTGAGAAATTGCTTCCATAAGGTTTACCGGTTGTTTTGAATGTCTAATGATTCGAACCGAGTTCCTGTTCGATTATTTTCACCTGATTGAACGTTTATGTCATTCTGCGAGCGAGTGCGAATGCATTGCAGAAAATTGGTTTGCATAGTTGATCATTAAACGCTGTTTCGTGTTAAACGCGTTAATCATCGGTGCGTGATTACGTGGAAGTTAACCGTTCGCTAACCAGACAAAGAATACCTACATACAAACGGATAGATACAACGAAAACCGCAAATTGGGTGAAAAGGTTTCAACAAATCCCGACCACATCCTCTCTTTCTGTCGGGGGTTACTCACGTTACGAATCCGTTACCGTAATTGCTCTTGTAACAATGCAAATTAATAAATGTGCCGAAGCCCACAATGAGAGCAACCAGCCGTGTACGGCTTGCACCTGCCCCAGTTATTAATTAATGAATTACGTTCACCCGGCTACCAGCACTCAACACTCCAAACTTTTCTGATCGTTTTGTTTGAATAATTTGCTGTCGTGTTTATTGACTTTGCATATTTTTAATTTGCGCTAATTGCAGCTTTAATGTCGTTTATTTGCATTTCTCTTTATTGTACGACACGACAAAAAAAAACTGGTGCCCATTAAAATGACAAATGTATTCTGTGTTCTGTTTCAGTTACATACACACATGTGTGTTTTTGCATTGCATTAATTTATTTGCACTGTAATAGTTACTTTAACAAAGAAATAATAGAAAATACTACAATCTTTAATCTAGCTAACGAGTTCTTTGTTCCATGTGTTAAACAAAACTTCTAAAGTCTCCATCCAGAGTCATTATTAAAGCCCGGTTCTTTAGACAACTGCCGAAAATTTTATTTAAAAAAAAACAGGCAATTAAGTTTTAAACGTTTACATTAATTATAGAATGAAAAGTATATTTTTTCGTGCCTAAGTGCCTATTTTTACACAATTTTTAGTATCTGCCTAGTTTTGTATCTTAAGCGCCTACAAAATTTTTTATTTGTCTATTTTATACCCAAGATGGGTAATTAATTTTTATTAATTGTTTTTTTTTGTGTGTGGAAATACGTATTTGCTTTCCAAAATATTTTAAGGAAGCTGGACGTGTTCAGCTAAACTGTTTTGTACTCGAAAACAGCAGAAAATTTAACTTCAAAATTTTTAAACAATCTCAGGCGATAAGCGACAAACTTTAGCCAAAATACCGACTCTGCTTACGATAAGTGGCCATTAAGGTACGTTAAAGTAAATAAGCCACTCGATAAAGACCCTGAATGCGTGAGAACCTCACACACGCAAGGTGGCGGAGCTGATCCAAAAACACCTGGCAATCCCTAGAGGTTAGGCAACTTAAGTCAATCCAGTGACCTAAATGACCGGTGAGTGCTCGGTGAAGAGTTGTGCGGTTTCAAAAGTATTGTTGCCCAATCCAACAGCCAGCAATCTAAAAATGATTAGACAAGAGTTATAAATCGTTGATTTATATATTGATTAGTTAAAAAAAATAGGAAATTAAATACTTAACAAAACAGAGTTAACAAAAACAGAGAAGAAATAGGACAAAATTTAAATACATGCAAAAAATGTTACGAGACATGAATAGCACATTAGTTTTCTCTTCTTCAGTATTCAGACTTCTTCACATTTCCTTTTAGTAGTTCTACTCTCTTCATACTCAATAATACATAATTTTGAAACTGTCAAAAACAAGTTAGACATCTGGTAACCTATTTCAGTAAATTTTATTTAGTAACTTTTAAAATGCCTTAGAAACAATTCTAAAAACAAATGTTGCTAAGGCATTAAACTGTAGAGTAAATTTGTCTTGTGTTTATAAAACTGAACAGCCTAATTAAAGTTTAAACTTGAGTCCAGTAAGGAAATAACAATGTAAATGACTTAGAAAATGATGTAATTTTTGACATAGTTTATTCAAAATAATAAAGATGTAAGTAAATAATAAAAACTACGTGTAGGTTTTAACGTAGTATTTTGCTTTATTTACTACTTCCGAACCCAGTTTTGCGATAAATGTATTAGCCCTGTCGTCGGACTTATGCTACGCCTTTGATGGCACTATCGAAGAGCATTCCCGAATGTAATTCACTATTATCCGCAAGAGTTCTTTTGAAGATTCTAGTTCAAATTATTTTACCTCATCTGATAAAATTCAAAAAAACTGATTTAACAATTTCACTACTACTGTCATCGTCACATGTCACTACTGTCTACGTTAAAGGAATGCTATTTCTTCGTTCATTAATTGCTGTTCAGAACATTTGACTTTTAATATGTTTTCCTATGTAGATGAAAAATGGTTGGATTTTACAGTTTAATACAAAGGGATTGACACCAGCAACATCAAAAGTTATTTAACTCCTAATTTCGGCGGCTTCAATGTGGATATTGCTCCAAATTTCGAGAGAATTAGAGTAGTATTATAAGGATTGTTTTCAAATTTCATGGATGTTAACACAGAATTTGATATCGGGCTACATACATATTTGAAACAGATTTACAACCGATCTTATTTTTTTTCTATTGTTGCAACTTTCACCTTAAGCTTCTATATTGGTCGCAATTTAATAACGAAATCTAATTTCTAAAAAGCAAAAATAAAATAGAACATATGAGTATTATACAGAACGTGTCACGACCCTAAGGTCAGACACCTTAACTTCGTCAACTTTCGCTGTCGCCCCACTTATATCACGTTAATCTAGTAGTAGAGCCGTGACAGATAAATCACCGTTTTACCTCCATCCCTACTGTACATGCCCAAGATTTATTGTATATATTTTTAACTGGCTTTCTAGGAGCCTTGCAGTAATTAGGTGCTCGGTTATTTTGGAATTAAATAAGAATTTTCTGCATAAGACATGTTTATCTCTGAAACAGACTTTCCCTTAATATATTATCTTTTGGAAGGACTTTCCTGTTTTAGTCTGATATTCATTGTAATTGACTTTGTTTATATTTATTCATCCAACGATGTATAACACCTTCAGATACGTCAAAATAGATAATGTCAATACACAACGACAACATTTGGTAATACTCTTCTACAGATTATAAACACTTTTCTGTGATTAATATTTTTGCTTATTTCTTAAATTGGTAAATTACAGTTTACGTAAGAGGAGTTTTATTTTGTTTCTTCCTCTGGTCGGATAGTAATGAACATTTGAATGCAGTTTGTATTTGTGAGCGTAATGAGTAATGAGGAGCTGTACCCCAATCTAGTATTCCATACGAAAGAACTAAATGAAATAATTCAAAATAGGCAGTCAAAGCTGCAGTTTCACCTGCTGTTTCCCGCACTCGTTTTATTGCATAGACCACGCGAGTTAGTGTTCCACACACACAGAATTTAAATGTACTCTTAAAAACTTAATAACACTGCCTGTCATCTGAAAACGGGTACGGCTGGAATATTGTTGTAACTGTCTTTTCCTTATTCAAAGCCACAATTTAGCAGTCCGCAGCACTTCAGTAATGGTGTCGAGAACCAATCAGCAGCGCACGCCACAAACGACGTATTATCTGCATACAATATGGAGGATCAGCATTCCCGACAGATCATTGCTAATTGAAATTACTTAAGACGTGTGTGACTGTATGAAATAAAAATGCAAAATATCAGTTCTGCAATAAATGTAGTATCCAGTAAGTCCTGCCCTGTATGGCGTGTTTAGTGTAGCGTATAATTTGATAGCAATTCGGTTCTCATTAGCCCCTAGGGCTCCTGGCGGAAATGAATGCTAATCCGAAGATTAATATGCGCACATTTACATAAGCGAGCAACTTGTTGAAGTAATTAATAAGTCAAAAGTATCAGATAAAACATGCCCAAATGACCGAGCTCAATAGTTTGTTAACGCATCGCCATCGGTAGCTCTTCGCTCTTTGAAACTCCACATGCACAATAACTTGGCTAACGCAACATTTAAAAAGTGTTTAACCGACGGTAGTATTCAATGGCCGATAATTTTCTATAGCTTTTGTTTGTATTGTAATTATCTGAGGCAGTGTTAAACAATATGACTTCTTATCGTAAAAATTACCATCCATAAATTATTATTTTGTGTGAGGAGATAGTCGAACCAGTTTCGGGCTGCATAATTCACCCGTTCTATTTTTAGCACCTTATCGAAATAATAAAACACCTTCGCTTAGTTTTGAACAGTTTAAGATTAATCCAAAAAAGTATCTGATAAACGATAACAGTTATTTGCATTCGCCACAACTTTTTTGTATGTAACAATCGATTTCGTCCAGTTGGCATCACTAATTTGAATTCAAACAGAATTAGAATCGCATTAGCATGCTGCAGAACCATCAAGCGTCACAGCGTTGTAAAGAATCTGCTTCGTAAGTCTTGCATCCTAGTTAACGATGTCAGTGGGATTATCATATTTATGATTGTTAAGTAACTGGTTTGGTGATTTTTTCGATTTCGGCTCCTGCCATAAATGTGCATGCTTATCTTGTATAAATACGATTAAAATCCCTCGCCGAAGAACTAATGAAGCGCGACGAATCGGTAATGAGGAAAGCACTCATTAGTTTTTAATTAAATTAATTTCAGTTTTATACTTAATATTCAGTTAATGGACTCGATTTATTTTTAAATACAATGTAACGCCTTTGATTAATATTTATACCGTAAGCATATATCGATTGCGTTATGCACTTTGGTGACTTTATAATTAGAATATTAATTTTCTTTTAATACCTAATACTCCTTGATAGCATCTTAAGACATAGAAGGTCACATGCAAAATTGCAAACCCACATCCAAACCTGTCTAACGTGATCAAAGTAAGTCAGGAGTGCATAGTACTCGTCAAACTGGATGCACGTAGCAATTACCTCTAACATCATTAAATAAGGGCAAAAGAATTTGATCGGCACTCTTTCTCGATCATTAGTTATTCACATATGTATATGATAACGAGCCACGAGCCGTTTCTTGAATCTTTGGAAATGCACGTATTTATAACTATTTATTAATTATAGGTTAGATTAAAATAGTTTAATTTATTTAACTGGTTCTAACCAGCTTTAATGGCACACCGACCCCAAAAATTCACCGCACGAACATAATATGTGAAACAAACGTGAATGATAAATTAGAAGCCGACAGACTGTTTGATGTATTATTGTTGGTTTGCACCACGCATATGCTCCAACACCTTCCCCGGACAGAGTTGTATTCAGGACAGAATCTTCAGCAAACTGTCCAAGATATACTCGTACTGTGAGATAAGATAATAACGGGAATAAACTCATTCGATGCTGATTATACATAAAATGTGACAGATAAATATCAGTTTCTTGTTACAAATGTGATGGTTTATTGAAACGCAGTTTTAAGTATTTTTACATAAAACATAAAAAGTCTTAAGTTATAAAAAACAGAATTGATATTTTGCTCTTCACGTACGCCTTAGGTTTTTAAAAGACTTTTATGAAATATGTGACTTCTTTTAGAACGTATTTAATTAAATCGATCCAATCGTTATTCAAAAAATACTTTTTAGGCGATATGTGCAAATTTTGTTGAGTTGAATGCAGCTCTCTAATTTTATTTAAATATACGGAACACCCCATTGTATTAATATTCCTACAATGTGTGTGATAATTGCCCATCAAACCATAAATACGACTGACTGCAAGCAACAACTGTCGTCCTGGTAATTGTCGCTCCAGAAAACTACGTTAAACCAATTGTTAGATTCGAATTTAGATTGCCCCGGTTAATTAATTTAATATTTCGAAGATTCTAGATTACGCGTTGATTAATTCCTCGCTCTGGTCAATAGCTATAATTAAGTAAATGTCGTTTTTAAGTTATTCAGAGATAACGAAAACTGAATAAATGTGCGCCTCCCTAATTAGAATAATTGCTTATTACTTCGCTTATTCGTATTTGCATTTAAATATGCGAGTGAGACAAAGACTTTTGCAAGAGGAAAAAAATTGTCGGTAATTATTTTTAATTTCTACACATGGCGTATAGACAACGTTTTCAAATTATATGTTATTAGCGGACAGGGATTAAACAATGGTATTGAATAATTAAAGAATAATTTCTTGCATTTGTTCGCAAATTAATAATTCTTAATTATTAGTTAAAGAATCAGTGAATATTAACTTGCATGACAGCAGGTTTGTTAAACTGATTTCTCTATTTAATTGTCCGGAACAACCAAGTTCTCTTTTTTAATCTCCAAAGACCTCGAATACTTTGCTGAGTATTAATTTAATTCTTTCACTTTTTCACATATTTTTTAACAAATTTATTGCTATAAATAAATATAACATTATATACAATACATATTTATTGTACATATTATTTTTCTTTAATTTCATATAAAATATATTCAGAGAAGAAGAATTTAATTATGTCATAAATATAGATAATCATGTTTGGGTTATGATTGACCGGAATCTTTAAATAAATTCAGGGTTTATAAAATGAGATCAAAAATCGAAGCCAGACACACTCATGTAAGTAAAACTACAAATTTGTAACTCTTTCATTATAACTTATACAGATTGTGATAGATTTCATGTTAAGAATAGACGTCTTCTCTACAAGTGTTGAAAAAATACTTACAGAGGTCATTATGAACGACTTATTTGATAAAATAATTGACGAGATCACGCATCTAATCTTTTGATGTGTATATAGAATGAAGTAAGCGTTGAACCGATGAAAAAAGTTTATCTTTTATATCATTAGTACAGTTTTGGTTCGTACATTTGATATGTGATACTTTTGAACTTAATTTGTCAAAGTTAACAAGTGTGATAAAGTTTAAAAAAATGTGAGAAATACTAATTTAAAATATTCATATGAATAAAAGTTGCATGCAAATTCTATTAAGTGCTATGTAAATTTTTCCTTACCGTTATTTAAATACGTAAAATTTAATTACCCGGTAAGCAATGGTTGTATTAGTGTCATGCATTAATTCTCAAACAAAAACCGTCCGTGTAAGTCCTTTGCGTACGTGTTTACAACGGCGAGCGTTTCTTTCCATTTTTCATTTACAAAAACCCACAAATTAGGGACAACTAATTGCTGCTTCCGGCGGAAGTCCGGACATCCTCACACCTCTGCCACCGGCGCGAATTATATTGTATTTAGCCGGACACCTTTATATTGTTAACTAATTTGTCCAGTCATTGTAGTCAAAGTGGTCGCTCGTAGACTGTCAGACTTGTTACACTTTATGTTCGAGCGTTCTTCCTTACCGGATAGAACTCCCTTTTATCTGCGAGTTACACCGTAAAATTCCGGCATCGCTTATTGTTATTTTACTGTCGAAGTGTTTAACTTTCAATAAAAACCATTAATACGCGCCGACGTGCCGACCATATGCTTTGCTTGTTAATTTAAACGAACGCTTATCGAGCAGCTTTTTTAAGGTAATTTAGATAATGGCGTTGCTCTTTTGGTACTTAATTTTAAATGAATTGTATTATCTTCAGTTTCAAGCTGCTAATAACCCTCTAAATTTAGGTCTATAAATATATAATTACCATATTAATTATTCATATAAGGCAGTAAAACTATTAAGCAAATTTAATTATAGCAATTAAACACTTTTTTTAAATTTTGTATTCCATTCCAAGTAGCTCTCTCTGAACATCATTTAACTCCGAGTCTGATAATAAAGCTCTGGGCTACATTCAATTGCATAAAGTTGGATCTTGAAATAGAACTACAAAGAGTATATCAATAAATAACAGATATTTCCTGTACATATACGTTTTAACCTAACCTCATAATATCTTTAAAAAAAACTATAATATATAAGGTATGAACATGAAAACGGAAGACAGGCAACGCAAACTACGTAGAATATTATTTCAAACTAAATTAAGTAAGAATATATAATGGCTGTGAGGCGAGTGTTATTGAGTGTTCAGTACGTAATTGAATAAATTTGCATCTGGTTCAAGAGTAATAAATAATTTCATATTAATTGGTTGAAACATTAGCT